>JASMMZ010000004.1:7779683-8152500 GCA_038502455.1 Anisogramma anomala | reverse complement strand
GCCCAGTCCCCCGCCCCCCCCCCGGCCCGTCCCTACACGCCACGCGCCTTTCTCACGACGGCCAAGGAGCGCCGAGACATTAATAAGGCCGACGGCGGATGGAACCGGGCGCAAGCACGCTACACTCGAGGCACATACGAACAAGTGCCCGAAGTCGGGGCGACCGGGCATGGTAGATGAGGCGGTTGCCAACGGACCGAGGCCCAGGGGAACCGCGTTGCTGAAGTGGTACAAGGAGAGTCGGGGGACACGGGACTGGGGACCGGGCAGGCAGTCGGACAACTCACACAGGCAACACAGCATAAAAATAATCCTTTTTGATTTCCCCGGCCTACTGAAATAAGGGCTCGTAGCAGTCCCTCAATCCTCTCGATCCAACAGAACAATGATACGTACTGTACAAGTGCGATGCAACCTGTTGCTCCCAACCAACATTATGGAAAAGAACCATGAACCCTGCTAGATGCTTGTGATGCCCTTCCGACCATCCAAACATTCTGCGTGGCGGGCTGAGTAGCCAGGCAAGAGAGCAATGTGAGCGCTTACGCCACCGGATCGGACAAATGCAACAGCAATAGAAACACAAGGTTTCGACTGTGCTGGGAGGGAAATGTCCCATGAGAAAACAAGTTCCACCCGAATCGTGATCCTACGCCACAAACACCCAGTCCGGACCCTCCGCGAGCCCGTTAGTAGTACGCCGTACGCCGCCGCAATGACACGTGTAGCGAAATCGGAGAAAATGAAGATGTCCATGCCGCGTAGCATCCAGAAAACATGGAGTACAAGAGCGCACATCGGGAGGCGACGTCAATGAGGCGTTTTTGTCTATACGCGTGGTCGTAAACCTGTGTATTTGCTCACTTCCAGAGTTCCGAGAAGATGCAGTGATGCGGTGCTCGAGAAAAATTGGCTGAAACAATGCTTATGCCGTGAAGAGGGTGGTACTCCGGTCACCGGCAACAACCGATAGCGGCTGACGGATCTACTCATCGAGAGGCTGGTTCAGGCCGTTGATGCCGAAGACGGTGGCATTCTTCTTGGCCCACTGGCGGGTCAGGATGGAAGCCTTGAGGAACTTCTTGCTCGCGTACTTCTTGAAGAAGGCTTCGTGAACGACAGGACGCGCCAGGTAGTCAACCATGAGGTGGAGGACAGGCTCAATCTCGGCCTCGGAATAGCCTGCATAGAAGGTCAGGGTCTCATCCCAGTCACCACGGTCGAGAATCAGTCGTGCCATGTACATAGCGGCGGCGGCGATGTGAGACGGGTTGTAGGCCATGAAGCGGCGATCGACGACGCTGATCTCAAGGAGGTATTTGGCAACGGTGCGGGTCTGGATGTCGTAGTTGTCGGCCTTGGAGATGCGGCGAAGAAAGTTCATGGGATTGGGGTAGCTCAGGTCGTACTCAAGAGTCTGGAGAATGAAACGCTCGGCGGCGAGAATCTCGGACTCGGAAAAGCCATTGTCGGCGACGTGCTTGAAATTGCCCACGTGAGGGGACAGGACCTCCTCGTACTTGGAGGCAATGAACATGGCCGTGATGCCGACGAGCTGCACACGGTCCAACTGCACGACCTTCTCAGACAGGAAGCGGTCGATGATGTTGACAGCCAAGAAGAGAGTCTCCGGCAGGAGGTGGAAGCGGGTGTGGACCTCGATCAGCCAATCGACAAGGATGCTGCGGGTCTTCCACTCCAACTCGTCCTGGTGCTCCATGTACTCGGGGTTGGGGAGAGACTTGGGCTCCAGCTTGAGCAGGTACTGGAAGATTTCGTAGGCGTACTCGGACACCATCAGGGGGTCATCGCGGTCGTCCGAGTCGAGGTCCTTGACGCCCTCAGGGTAGACGAACTCAGACTCCTGGATGATGCGCTCCTCCTCATCAAGGACCTCAACCTCGGGCTCCGAGTCAGTCTCAACTCTGGCGTCCTTCTTGACACCTCGAGCGTTCTCCTTCTCGGCGGTGTGGACCTTCTTGCGGTGGGGCTCGGTGACCTCTGGGGTGCCCTTCTTGGAGACGGGAGCCGAAGTGGCCTTCCGCTTGGAGCCGATGTCGCCGGCGCCGGAAACCTTGGTGGACTTCTTGGCAATGTTTACCTCCTTGGATGAGACCTGGGCGCCGCGGGTGGTGCGTGTGGCAGCGGCAGCAGTGGTTGTGCTCTTGTGGACGCGGTTCGCAGTGGCCTGAGTCACGCCCCTGGCCTTGGGGCCAGTGATCTTCTTTCCCTCGGTAAGCTCGATTTTGGTGACATTGGAGACATCGCCGAGTGCAGCGCGCTTTCGAGTGGCGCCGGCGACATTGGCGTTGAGGCCTGACTTCTTGGCCTGCAGAGCCTTGGAGGGCTGGGACAGCTCGTCGACATGAAGGGCGGCAGCCTTGGCCCGAGTGAGGCGCTGGGAGCCCAGACCACTGTTCTCGTCGTTCTCGTTGGCGGCAACACGGGCCGCACGGGTGTTGGTACGTCCCTAGAGTCAAGAGGTTAGAGTCATGTCAAGGCAGTAAGATGGGTTCATGGTGCAATGTGGCCAGTGCTATGGGGTTTGGGTCGGGTAATTGGACATACTGGAGGCATATTGATGACGATTGATTGCAGGAGATTGGGAATTTCCCAAACACAGATGGAGAAGTTGCTGCAAGAGGATGTCAGCAGGCAATTGAGGAAAGAAAAGTGGCAGAGAAGCAGAGAGGCAGTGGACAGAGCGGGTAAGACGCGGTCAAGGCCAGGTTGCGGAGTTGCACGGTGCAAGTCGCGGTGGTGCGCTGGTGCGGTGGAGCTGCAGGTCGTGGGCGCGTCGTGGCTGAAAAACCTGGATTGGCGGCAGGGCGGCCGGAACGGGAACGGACAGGCCAAGACTCACGTTGGATTTACGGTGGCAGATTGGGGAGACGCAGGCGATCTCTGGACGCGTTGGCAAACGGGCCGGTGTTTGGTATCGATGTGGGACGCGATATCGAGCTCGGGAGCGGGTGGCAGGTTGGCAGGTTCGCGTGGGTGCGCGGGTGTTGACGTTCAGGTTGCAGTTCAGTGGTTGAGGGCACAGCACATCCGTCAGTCGTTGGGTGGCAGCACGTTGTGTGGACGGACGTGGACGGACGTGGACGTTGATGTGGACGTTGACGTTGACGTCGAGGGTGCAATTCAATACTCGGAATGGAAGAGGTCCTGCTGTTTGACGATGTTGGCCTGGGGTCTTGGAGTAGTGCTTGTGATGGGTAATGACCTGCTCTCCTAGGAAAAGATCAAGACGAGAAAAATGGGTGGTGTGAGGAATACTGCTGTGTTTATTGCCTGGTGCATGCTTGTTTTGGGGAGTCCACACACCCTGCCTGACCTTGCTCTTCATTGGGTGCACGGGCACCTTCCAACCTTCACACTGTGGACGAAGCTCGTTGCGGGAGTGGGGGAGTGGAAGACGTGGGATCCATGCACCTCCGCTTGATTGTGCCTGCCCACTTGCACTTGCACTTGCACTTGCCATGGCCAGTTGCCCAGTGAATAGCCAACCAAACAACAGGTAAGAGAGCAGAGGAATGCCGTGACATGCACTTACTGGAGCTGTTGACAGCCTGGAACTGGTAGTGTCCGTTGTGTTGGCACTGGTTGTAATGGAAACCGTGATGAAACAAGTACTGGTAGACGAGCTGCCAGTTCGAAGATGGATGTCTCTCATGAGGCTATTGTCAAGAAGATGGGCTGGATGAAGGATGAAGTCGATATGAAAACCTGGGCCTAATCCTCACACAGTTGTGGAGACGTGAATCTGTTTACAGACTTCAGAACAGCTTTAGCTGCCTAGCAACGGCACAGCAACCAGCTTGATTGAGTTTAGCGCATGCAGCTTCAAAAACCCGAGTACCCCTGTGGCCCCTGGCCTAAGCTTTGAGCCCAGACCTGTTTGACAGCCCTTTGGCATAGATTTGTGGATTGCTTTGTATATGTGTTTGTGGTATTGGAGCCTCACAGGTACAATGTCTTAAGCCTGGAATTTTTATCCAGGTACAATGTGTTTCAATCCAAGTGAAAGTGGCTGCTGATAGCTTGAAATACAAACCACTAGGATGCTATACTACTTGATTGGGAGTCAGATCGTACTTACTACTGGATTGAGTAGAAAATGTAAAATAACTTGATACTAGAGAGTGTTTTTTAGTACCTTACCCTGAAAATTTAATATAGAAACGCTAGTATTTAAATGTTTTACTACTAGATATAGTACTTCAACTGCCTACCAGGTACTGTGCTGCTTTATTGCACACTGTCTTGGTGCTTGTATGTATATATGTCCAAGTCCCTCCGGCCTTCTTTTCCAACCTGATCCTCCAACAATACTTGCTGAGTCTCAAGCAACAAAGTATTGCTGCAAGATATTTGTCATATATATCAATGGCCCTTTTATTTTTCCTCGTTTTGGCTTCGAGAGATATGGGAACAATGGGAATGTGCAGTGGGCTGACTTGAAACCCTAACCCTCTAGTCTTGTTCACTCCAACTAGATTTGAATGTCGTCTGGAAATTCTTGGACATCTGGCACAGCTTCAAAACTGAGAAGTCCGAGACCTGTAACCAGTCCGCCTTCTATGCCCCCCTCGCCCGACCCTTCAGTCACAAGGTCTCACGGGGCCATTCCATGGCTCAGCCCACCAATTGACCGCCCATCACAACCGTAGAAGCTCCGTCCTGAGCTTCAGCCCTCACCGACCACGATGCTACAGCCGCGGATACGCCCGCTGGCCGCGGCCTTGCGCTCCCTGCTCGCAACGCCCTCCATCCCGTCCGTCTCCCTACCGGCAGCAGCAAGCTACGCGACCGCGGCCGCGGACCGCAAAACCACCAAGCGCAGCAAACAGGACCCGGACCCGGCGCCCAAGTCCGCCGAGCGCATGCCCAAGCCCGCCAAGGGCAGCAAGCGCGCCCCGGCCGCGGCGCTGCCCGAGCTCGACCTGTCGACGATCCTGCGCACCTTCGTGCCGCGCACGCCGGGCCTGCGCCACCTCAAGCGGCCGCGCAACGAGCACCTGTGGAAGGGGCGGCCGCACCGGGCGCTGACGCGCCCCAAGAAGGGCCAGGCGCGCGGCGGGCGCAACAACACGGGCCGCGTGACGGTGCGCCACCGCGGCGGCGGCCACAAGCGGCGCCTGCGCACCGTCGACTTCGCGCGCGCGGCGCCCGGCGCGCACGTCGTCGAGCGCATCGAGTACGACCCGGGCCGCACCGCGCACATCGCGCTGCTGACGCGCAAGGCCTGCGGCCGCAAGAGCTACATCGTCGCCGCGGACGGCATGCGCGCCGGCGACGTCGTGCACAGCTACCGCGCCGGCATCCCGCAGGACCTGATCGAGGACATGGGCGGCGTCATCGACCCGGGTATCCTGGCGAGCCGGACGGCGCATCGGGGCAACTGTCTGCCGATGCACATGATTCCCGTCGGGACCATGATCTACTGCATTGCCGCCAATCCCGAGGGGGACGCCGTGTTCTGTCGCAGCGCCGGAACGTACGGTGTCGTCACGTCGAAGGAAGAGGAGGAGGCGGAGGATGGTTCCAAGATCCTCGTGGGCAATTATGTACAGGTGAGGCTGCAGAGTGGAGAGATACGGAAGTTCCACAAGGACACTGTTGCGACGATTGGGGTCGCGAGCAACATCCACTACAACTACACGAGTCTCGGGAAGGCTGGACGGTCGCGTTGGTTGGGTATCAGGCCAACAGTCCGAGGGTTGGCCATGAACTCTGGTACGCGTGTTCTACTTATTTGGGCGGCTATGGGCTCTACTGGATGGCATTGCGGACTAACACTTGCTCCTCAGTTGATCACCCTCACGGTGGTGGTCGTGGAAAGTCGAAGGGTAACCGAATCCCCGTCAGTCCATGGGGCCAGCCGGTACGTACTCAGCTGCCGCTTATGGCCACGAGAATTACTGACCGAGTACACAGGCCAAATCTGGGTACAAGACACGCAATGTAAGGAACATCAACAAGCTCGTGGTTGTTCCTCGGGTTCGCAACATGGGCAAACGGAGAGGGAAGAGTTCTGTGACAGAATAGATGCTCTACATGTATGTACATATGAAGAACGAATCGGCCAGACTAGCACATGTCATGAGTGTCGAGTGCGAGGTAGACCAGCTGCTTTTGCCAATGGTGATAGCGTCCGTGGATTGGTGCACATCACAAGGAGCAAGATCAATGTGAAGACTTATCTATCGATATCCCGAGATTGACATTGCGAGCGGCGATATCTTTTCCGCTTGCTGCACTATATTCTGTACTGTGTAATTACCTTGACCGACTACCTGGAAAGAAGTAAGTTTGCCGTTGTTCTTGAGCCTATTAGCGAGCGTGATATATGGGTCGACGGGCATGGCGACACGTTGAGTGAAATATTGACAATCACCATGATCTCGACGCCGTAGGTTAACATTGCACATAGTCAGGCTAAGCAATGTTGGCGATGGCGACAGGTTAGTGCACCAGATGTGATTTGACGGAAGGAGGTAGGTACCGTACTCGTCACTTCGTACTTCGCAAGGGAGTGGATGAGTGGATCTGGCCAAGACATTGTCTAGCTTCTCGTATTCTGCAGCTGATCTGTCGCTGGATTTCCAGGGTCCCAGCCACTGTAGTACGTAATGTCAATTAGGAATAGCGTGCCTTGACAGCACGTTTTGGGCCTGCCAGACCAAGGTTCTAGCACATGACCCTAGCACACACGCCCCTGTCCGGCTGCCGAGCAGCCCTATCCCATTCCCGGCTGCACCGACAGCAACCGACAGCAACGAACAACCCGAGCATCAACGAAATTCAACAGAGGCCTAGCATCCTCACGCTTGGCACAACACTACCGAGAGTTGCGAGCAGCCAGCCCATACACAATAGAAACCCTAGACCAGACCAGCCCAGACCAGCCCAGCCCGTGCGCCCCTCGAGCCGCCTGCTACCGCATCCGTTGTGAGCTTGCATCTTTTGATGAAAACATGCCGGACTCCCACCCTCTCATCCCCCTGACCCAGAGTCGACACTACCAACGACTGCGTGACGACACCTTCGACTGCGACTCCGTTTACCACGGCGCCGCCCACTCTCCTGAGCCTCGCATCATGGCGCGAGGGCCTTTGCAGAGCCTGCGCGAGGCGCGCACCGGCTCGACCAAGTCCGCACTCGTCCTCGTCTCTTCCTACGTCTTCGACTGGGTCATCATCCTCGTCATCTTCGGTATTGCCTACTACATGGGCCACTACGAACCAAACCGTCGCCCCTTCTCCCTCCAAGACCCAAACATATCGTGAGTTCGCTCGCTCAGGGAAAACCCGCCCACCCAACAGCCATTAACCACAGAACCCCCCCCCAGCTTTCCCTTCACCGAGCATGAAACCGTGCCGCCCTGGCTGCTCGTCACGCTCTCCGCCGGCCTCCCCATCGTCGTCATCCCCATCATCAGCCTGCTCTTCGTGCCCGGCCACACCGTGCCGCGCGGCACGCCCGCCTCGCTCGTCTGGAAGCGCAAGCTCTGGGAGCTGCACGCCGGCTGGCTGGGCCTCGCCCTCGCGCTCGCCGCCGCCTGGATCATTACCAACGGCATGAAGAACATGTTCGGCAAGCCGCGCCCGGACCTGCTCTCGCGCTGCAACCCGGACGTCGACCACTTCGCCACCTACGTCGTCGGCGGGCTTGCCGTCGCCGACGGCTACCAGCGCCTCGTCAGCGCCGACATCTGCCGAGGCGTCGCCGGCAGAGACCTCGCCGACGGCTTCCGCAGCTACCCCTCGGGCCACTCGAGCTCCGCCGCCGCCGGGCTGCTCTACCTGAGCCTGTTCATCGCCAGCAAGTTCGCCATCACCTTCCCGTTCCTGCCGCCCGCCGGCGCCGGCGGCAGCAGCAGCAGGCATATCGTCACGGCGTTCCCCTCGCGCAGCCCCAACAACAACAACAACAACAACAACAACAACAACAACAACAACAACAGCAACCCCACCACCAGCACCACCAGCACCGGCAGCAACTCGCACCTCGCCGCGCCGCACGCCGCCGCCAACACGCGGCCCCTGAGCGCGTATAACACGCGCCTGGCCTCGGCGCGCCAGCAAGCGGCGGCGCCGCCGCTGTACCTGCTGCTCTTCGCGGCGGCGCCCGCGTTTGCGGCCGTCACCGTCGCCGCGAGCCGCTGGTTCGACTTCCGGCACCACGGCTTCGACATCCTGTTCGGCTTCCTCATCGGCGCCGCGTGCGCCGCGTGCGCGTTCCGCTGGTACCACCTGCCCGTGGCGCAGGGCGCCGGCTGGGCGTGGGGCCCGCGCTGCGCCGACAAGGCCTGGTGGGCGGGCGTGGGCAGCCTCAGCTACGCGATCGACTGGGAGGAGGACGTGGACGCGGGCGCGAGCGGCCGGGGGCCGGGTGCTGGGAATGGGTGGATGGCGCCGGCGGCTTCGGACGAGGGGCTGGCCATGGAGGAGGGGAGGACGTTGAAGGGGTCCAGCACGGCAGGCTCTGGGATTGGGAGCGCTGGGCAGGGGATCATGGAGGATCAGCTGGCGAGGAAGAGGATGGAGTAAAAGGCCAACGAGGCCTATCGCATATGCATGGCGCACGGTTGCATTCAGCATGAAACGGGTTCGGGTGTGTTCATTTAGGCTTCGCCATCTCAAGGATGCCTTGTCGCGTCGATCCCATGCGAGGTAAACCCCCACTCGTGGACGGTAGATAGCAGGTCTACGCATGTTTGGAGGTGAGCGGGGAGTGAAATCTAATGTCTTCAAGTCGTGATGTACCTGTGGTGTTCATTCATTTGCAAATTGCTGTCTACCCGCAAGCCACATATTGCGCGATGCTTTGTAAAAGTCATACGTCACGCATGTAATCAGCCGATTCCAGAATTTCCAGTCAGAAATCTGCCAAGCCGCAAGATTTCACTCGGCGCGCGAGAGAGGGTATCTCTAGACTTTGTTCCCGTCGTAAACCCCAATATCCACCAAGCCGCCGAAACCGAGACCTTGTTAACGCCAGAAGCTTGTGAAGATCTTGCCCACCGTTGCATCGCAGTGTTTCTCAAACCCAGCACAGAGCAGTCCGTGGACTACCAATGATTCCGTTTGCTGTTGATTCATGCCGTGGAGAGGAAAGGAGAAGTCGTCGTGGTAAGGTAGGTGGACGTGTGATGCCGAGGACCAGTCGAAACATCAACCAAGGCCTTCGCAGGATGAGCCTGAAGGACTCTGTCATGGGCTGCTCCCACCATACCCAGGCTTGGATGTAGCAACCCAGCCCAGGAGCCGTAAGCCCTCGTGAACGTCCCTGGAACAAGAACGCCGCGCTGCTCCAGCGCACGCACCAGCAACCCCCCTGCCGACGCGGGGCCGGCTAGCCCACGACACCGGGCGCCGCCGGGTCGCCGGTCTGCGGGGCGGCCGCCGGGTCCACGCCCGCCTGGGACGGCGCGCCCGACTCGTCCGAGCCGTCGTCCTCGAGGTCGCCGTCGTCCCTGAAGCCGGGCTCGACCGCGTGGCGCCGCAGGCGGTGGCGCATGCGGTCGCGCTGGCGCGCCTGCCAGCGCAGCAGCGCCGCGGGCGCGTGGACGCGGAAGCCGAAGACCTTGGGCACGTAGCGCTCGGCGGACTTGGTCGGCACGAGCGAGGGGTAGACCTGGAAGAGGACGTTGTGGAAGGAGGTGCCGAAGTAGGCGCCGTCGATGGTCGCGTGGCGGCTCGACTTGGGGTTGTACATGTCCTCGCAGCGCGCGCACCACAGCTTGACGGGCTTCAGGTGCGGCACGTCCGACAGGCCCATCGGCAGCAGCGGGTGCGAGTTGCAGCTGACGCGCGGGCACTTGCCGAAGTCGGCCTTCTTGTACTTCTCGAGCTATTTGTGCCCAACGACAGAAAAGGGGGGCAGGTGGGGGGGGGGCGGGCTGCCCGTTAGCCAAGCGCCGCTGCTGCGCGGCCGCCGCGGCCCCCAGAATGAGGGCGCGCGGCCGCAAGGGCGTCGCCGCAGGCCAGACGTACCATCTTTCCGAGACCCCTGGTCGTGACAATGTACCGAGCGTGGACGAGGCCGTACAGGTGGCGGGCGTTCTTCTCGATGGCCTCGCGCATCTCGTCGTCGCAGTCGAGGTCGAAGACATCGGTGATGAGGTCGAGCGCGTGCTGGTAGTATTGGACCTCGGTGTTCAAGCCAGTGAGGTTGAATCTGTCGGTCAGATACTCCTCGTCGATCTCGCAGAAGTACTCGTTGCCTCGGGAGGAGATGAACTGGTCGATCCAGAAGGTTATCTTCCGGGTTTTCTTGGGGGGGGGTTCCTCTGGGAGGGGCGGGGCGAGCATGTCGAGGACTCGTTTATGGGAGTAGGAGGCCATGATGGGCAACAGGCTCAGGGGGACTTGAATAAGGGGAGGTTGGAGTACGAGGTGATGTGGGAAGTCGTTGTTACGACGAGGGCGCAGGTTGGAGCAAGCAACACCTGCTATTGGGCTCTCCCCGGCACCACCCGTGTGAAATGGAATGGACAAAACTACTTACCCAGTCTCGCCAGTAGCTAGTATAGTCACTCTCACTCTCGGACAAAAAGTCATCCATCATTGCAATCGCGACTTTGGCCTTGGCCTTCCGCAAGAGGCAAATAGTGCTGTTGGGTCTTGACAGCGTTTTTCTCTCTGCTTTTCCCTTGTCCTCGGTAACTGGGTCGTTGTTGTCGTCGCCGATCAGGGAATGGAGTTGGGAAGGGCGGAGGAGGCAGGGTGCAAAGCGAGGTCGCAATGCGGCTCTAGGAAATGATGTTGCAAAGCTGCCTTCTAAGGTGGGCCTCAAGTTTTGAGCGACTGTGGGGTCACTACTGGACCATGGCACCCCTGTCGACCAAGTCGGGACACAGTACAAACAAACCTGTATAAAGCGATCCGCTATATAACAATGTACTCTACCATGCAACGAATAGTAATTTTTGTATACTCTCAAACATCACCGGTACCCCACTTTGATCCGGCGACAAGAATAGAGTTAGTTGCCTAATAAAGCTAGGTTTTCATTAGTATGTCATATTAAAAAACCAATGGAAATATATAATCAATATCTGTTAAACTCTTTGTATACTCCTTTATATATCCACGTTTCTATTCCTTACATCTTATTACATTGTATTTTTACGATTCTACCCATAAACCATTAAATACCATATCATATTATAATATAATAAGGCTATAATTCTTGAGATTTTTTTCACTTATAATTATATAGTTAAATTGAACGAGTTTTTGTGATTGATTAATCATTTATAACAACATTCTAATCAACTAATTCAAGGTGTTGATATCATTATTATTATCATTATTATTATTGACTATTAAAATCGAGAAACATTATGTAAAAAGTTCATTTCAAGTAGAATAAATGTATAGAAATATATGTGAACTTAATGTTAAAAAGTTAAATAATATATTTATATTTGATAAAAACGAAAGAAGATCAGAGAATAAAAAGCGATATAACTAGTCGTTTCTACTTGTCATAGACTGATGTCTGCCTAGTTGGCACAGGTATTTATCTTATTCATATTATATATTAAATATTATATAACCAGTAATATAGTTAGTTGGTATCTATGTATTTTATATACCCAAATAGTTAAGTAGCAGGGACTTCTTTGTTCCCTTTCTTTGTAATCAAGTATTATAGATAGTAATAATATATTTTTATTAAAAGACAACCTATAGGTTAATTATTTTACAAATAATCGTCAATTTTATTTTCACCGTATTTATAAATATTTTTTCATTATTGCGCAGGATTTCTTATTATTCTTATTAATTTATCTGACGCCTTTATCGCAACTGTTAACAAAGCTATTCTTCCGTAATTTATAAACATTGCTGTAAAAGTCGTTAAGCATTCAAAGAAAGCAACTTAATATACAATTCCATGAAAAACTTGCTAAACGTGAAACTTTTTATGTATACACGTTTGTCGGTAAAGTCTCTAATACGTTAATGTAACAGAAGAGTAATCAAAGATTGGTATTATAATAGTAAGATAAGTTGTTGAAGAAGAAGAAGCATCCGGAGAGTGCACGCCGCATATGAGAGCTTATAAGCTCTTACCCAGAGCATGCACTCTGTAAAAGTGCATCCTGCAGCGTAACACGTTATCATACACTCTGCAGGAGTGCACCTTGCAACATGATGCACTGCTATGTGCCTTTCAAAGTAATCCCTGCGTATACTAACTATAGTGATATATAATGATATCTACAACGTTACTTTGAATTATGCAGCGTATTAAAGTTTAATAGGTTGATATTATTAAGACTGCGTAGGCTTTATCCTTTGCCTACAATAAAGTTGTAGTTATATAAACCTTTATTAGGATATTTTCGCCTAAAAACAATGATAACAACAATGATTTTAACATCTTACGTCGGCATAAACATAAACCATTAGAATTATTTGATAATTTTACAGGCGTCACGGATTCCTTTTATTCAAAAAGCCATTATATATCGAAAATTTCATTATACCTGGGTTTTTATTGGTGGTCAAGATGGCTATTTCTACATTATTTTAAATATTTTTAAAGTTGTACCTAATTAATGATAAAGAGTTGATTTATTAATAGAATGGATGGCAATGATGACTCAAACACCTTTTTAACCTTGTTATATTTTCATTATTTTCACTACAATATTGTCGAATTTATGTTATAAAAGATTTTATACTTAAAACAAGGCTTTCAAAACGCTTATATATATTTTTAGTGTAATGAAAGCCATTTTTTAAAGAAACGGAAGTATAAAATCAGATTGCACAATTTAGTTCGAAATTCTTTACAATATAATTAACAATACATATACTATAGCTGTTTCATCTATTAATAAACCCATAATTATATCGCGTAGGCTACCAAAGATATATGTATAGATGGTCGGCTTTATAGTGTCCGGACTCGTAATTCAGAAAATAATACTGTAAAAAAAAAATCAATAATAACGGTAATTATAACAGCAACAATAGCGACGTTTATAACGATATCATCTTTATGTATAATAATTAAAGGAATGTTATTACAGTAGAAATTTACTTCATAAAAGTTAGTAAAAATACGATTTGTAGGTATACATATGGACGTATATTATGTATAAGAAATTGCAGTACCTAATTCAATAGGAGGAATGTGCGAAACAAAAACTTATATAAATTAGAGTGTAGACCGCCTAGCGGTGTACGCAATTTTAAATTTATAACTATATTCACTTTAAATATCATATTATTTGTTAGTTAGATAAACAATTTGAATCGACAATCGTAGCTACTAATAACCTATTAACACTCATCATAACTCGACTAAAAACAAGTACAAATGAGCAACATAAAAGAAAATAATACTATTTTCTTAAACAATTATAGTTTATCATATGGAAAGGTCATTGTTAAGTTTAATTTTGAAACTGTTTATATTACTTTGTAATTAATTGGGCAGCTAGATGAAAAGAATAATAAAACCTCTATTATTAACTAATATATAAATCTTTCTAACAATTCAATTTCAATTAAAAAGACTAACAAAATCGTCACAAAGATAATCACCGAATATAACTACAAACTAACGGACAAAACCGTCTTTCATAACATGGATAAAATATTCATTCCAAACATCACAAACAACCTATAACTTGAACTAATCGATGACGATTTCATTGGTAAGTATTTTGCTAATTATATTGCAAGTGTTCTACTTGAAGTATTCAAATTTAATATTCTCGAAGGCGACGATAACTGATAAACTCATACTATTTTCCATGAAAACCTTTATGATTAATCCATTGATATTTGAAAAAAAAAAGAATTGAACCGTTGAAATTAAGTTAAGTTTTGGAATACTGACTGAACCAACGAATTAATCAATGTGCAAACCAACATACAGACCAGTGCATATACCAACGTACAAACCAATTGAACGTACTATAGTATTGATAACCCAATTTCTATACAGCCGTTGGCAACTAACGGCTAATTTAACTTACTCACAAAAGTCACAGTCTTGCTGTCTAAACCAAACCTAGCTACTTTATTAGTAGTCTGACAAGTATGACCAAGTAAAGGGGAACTATCCATACTTTGAACCATTTATATACTAGCTATCCAGTTACACAAAGACTGATCTTTACACTTATCTATAAGTAAAAATATTTTAGCCATTGACTAGCGGTAGCCCAACTGAATTTTTCATTAATATTGTCTATTTGACTTTGCATTTGATAATAATATGACATCCTACCAGTAAGGAAAATTATCAAGACTTATTTATATTACCGATAAAGTCCTATCCATATTAACCAGTGGTTAACCGGACCACATATAAATAAGGTTGAAGAAAAATATGTCATTAGTGTTAGAAAAAAAGAAAATTTGAAAACTTTTAGGGTTTAAACTAACTTTAAAATAGATAATATTTTTTTTTAAAAAAAAAACGGTTGGAATGGTAGTATTTATAGTACAATAGATCAACTTTATTTACAGTAAAGTTAACTACACTGAATGCAAGCTAAGTGTATTGTTTTGTAAAGACCTACTGTATTGGATGTAAGTCAAGTACAGTATGCATCCACTTTATACTAGGGCACAGACCAAGAAATTGGCCATATAAATTATTGTGAAGACCGGCTAGCGGTCTATCAAACCTAAAATAATACATCCACTACGTAACTATTATGATACTATTGTTACTTCGACCAATCTAATCAATAACTTTGTAAAGTCTAAATCCCCACCAATACTAATTAGTACTTATTAAGTTAAGTATAAATTGGTTAAGTAAAAGAAGAAGTTACTTTTCGATTACGTTCTACGTTAATAACAACGGCTAAGGTAAAGGAAAAATTCTTACAAAAGGCTTTTATTAGTACTTCACTAGTCTATAACGGCAAGAAAATAGAGAAGACTTGTGGGTTACTTCAGTTTACAACGGTAATTTGAAAATAAGCAACGGTGTCGCTATTTGAAAACACCAAGAAATCTTCACTGAAGATTCTTTTTAAAAATCTTTGAGATTAACCGTTAAAAGTCTTAAATCGACAAGTTGGTGAACGGCTAAGTTATTACTACTACGGGTGTTATTATTACAAAAAAAGACTAAGTTTTACGGCTAAATAACCGTTGATTTTAACTTTTATACCATTTTTTATCTAAATACTAAGTTTTTCTTTTCCTTTACTCGTTTTATTTCTCCTAAGCCAATTTAATCGCCAAATTAGCTACCCTAAATGAAAAACACTAAGATTTGCCAAGTTGTGTTGAAAAAGCTATATCATGCAACCTAACGTTAAGTTGCCAAGTTTCCACGCAATTTTACACCAAAACACCAAATTCCTGCGCTCCTAAATCTCCAAGTTTACTCCACGCCACGTTATCAAGTCCTATATAAGCTAAAACCTCAAAATAGCTTTAGAATGCGTTAGATTTGATATCATTGCCAACTCTGTCAAAAAGAAGGCAATTAAAGCCTTTGGATCTTTTTTTTTTAAAGATACTATGATGAAGAGCTTTAAGGTTTAAACATCGACGAAGATTCAATGGAAAAACACTTGGTTAACTTCGTCGGTAGTTATATTATCGATTAGGATGGCAGTAAGGATTTTGAGCGCGGAAACCGTGTTTTTTTACAATTATTGTAACTGTTTTGATGACTAGATTATTAATATGTAAAAAGTAATTTAAAAAGCGGTTAAATCGAGGTTTAAATTTGAATTTAAACGATGAAGGGTTTACGTACCGGTGTAAAGCAATGTAAAGCTGGCGTAAACTCTTTTTAAATTGGTATAAATTAAGGAATACCATTAAGATTTACGTCTAAAGAGCAAGGGTGTTGAGGAATCTTATCGTATTTATAGGTGTTTTAAGGGACTTATCTTTTACCTTTAGCTGGGATAAGTCTTTTTATGTGCTGACGATAAGTAAACTATTAACTTGCTTGGTAGCCTAGTACCTTTACATGGTAGCACGCAGTACTTTTTTTTAGCAGCGATATGTTACATGAAGTAGCAGCCGCCAACGCGGTTAGAGGGATTAATGTCGGTGCTCTTTACCAGTCAATTAAGTAGTATTATCAAGTACCTTAAAACCTTTAAGTTTTTATTGCTCCCCAACCCTTTAATCAAAATTACTAAGCCCTTTAAAAGCTTTTCTACAGCAGGTTTGCCTATATGCACGAGTCTACTATAAACCCTACTATAAAACTTTACCTATTGAGTTAAAAAACTGGTAATTACCCTTAATATCGTACTTTAGAGGTTCTCAAGTTTGAATTGCAAAGAAATACCAATGAAGACTGTGATAATTGTCGCGACTAATGTGATGGTATTACTAAATAAGCTCAAGCCGGTTAGCGCAGCTTCTATCAGTTGATGTTAGTCAGCCCTCTTGACCGTTGCACCAAGTCAAAAGTACTAATAATCCAAAAAGCTTCTAGATTATGATAACCATACTATAAGGGGCGGGACATAACACGATACAACATTGTGTACTACATCATATAAAACTATATAACTCATAACTCAAACTGTACGACTTACAGCCTAAATCTATAACAACTTATGGCAAAAACCTGTTAATATATTTAATATAAATTATAAGCTTCTTAAAAACTTTGTTAAGATTTAGAACTATGTAAAGAACAATAACGTAAAGTCTTATAACTTTCTAGATGCGAAGATAATTCCTTTTTTTAATATTTGTAAGTAAATAGAGGTTTAACTTTTTGAGTTTTATTTACTATTCCCCGAAATTCTTATAGAGTATGCCAGAAACTATTGCCTAAATTTTCCAATCTGAATAACTACCTTTTACAAAGTCTATGATAACATAAAGAGCTACTTAAAATACGACGTCCACCTTGCCTAATACTATATAGACTAAGCTACTATAAGGTGGATTATAATAATAACAAAGAAAAAAGAGGCGGAAATACCAATGAATGTTTTAAATTAAATGCTTAATATATTGATGTTATATTAGCAGGTAATATGGAAAGCTTATATTGGCGAAGCTATATCTCGCGAGTATGTATAGGTCGCTATCACGGGAATTAGTGAGTTTAAATATGCATTATAATGTATAGATAACACCTATGAAGGTTTTTTTTTTTATTTAATTACGATTTTAGTTTATAATTGTAATAACGCGCACACCAAATTTATTTGATATATACCCCTAAGCCGGTAATTTCCCCAACATAGATAAAGAAGACTTTGCAGTAGTTCACTACATCAATTGCAAATATGGTTATGGGCGCTTTTAATGCCTAAGGTCTAGACCTACGGCCTTAGATTGAAGGCAATAGTTACTTTAGTGCCAATAAAGTTAAGATTCAAGCGGAACTGTGAACCATAAAAACTATTGTCGTAATATTGGTAAAAAAGTTGAATTTGTAATAATTTTAGCTATTGGTTAACTCGTTTTCCTCCCGCCAAACGACATAATAAATGGTGATATATTATATTTAGTACCCTGTTACTTTTAAATAGGATTACTTGAATTAAATTGTAAACTTTCAAGACGATGAAACAATTAATGGTAATAATACTCTTAAGTAAATTGAGTGACATAAAGATACAGTTTCCGAAGCGGTTTAGTAATTAGCCGACCACGTTATTCTATACCATTTAGGTGATGAATACCTTTACCTTTACCCTAATTAAGCCCCTGACCCTTTCTATACTTTTAATCTCCACGATCGTTACGCGGACCACACGTTTCAAGGTATTAATTCAGATGAAGAGTTAGTAAGGTATTTAATAGGAGGCTATTTGTAGTACGTAACGTTACGAAGAGAGAACATTATAACTACTGAAATTAATTATTACGATGTTAATAAGGCTAAATTTGGCTTCGAATCAGGCGAATGACTATTGTTATTAGGGATAACGGTAATTTAAATTGTTATTGAGTCGATTACGTTTTATATCCTTAAGTTTCCTACCTCTTTCCTTCTTTTTTTGGATGATATAAAGACCTTTGACGTCAAAGTTAACGTTAACGTTAAGGAGCAGATTAAAAACAGCTAAAGGTTTCCTCTCGCTCTTAAATAGTAGTACCTATGGTTTTATTTTTAAAGCCTAGAGATAATGGTGTTAAACCTAACGAAGTCAGAGATACTTTAATTGTACTGGCGTTTTAACTACCTAATTGTTAATAGGTTATATAAAGTCTTAAAATCTATAGGGTAGGAAAATATATAATATTTCCCCTAAAAACTATTAAAAATCTTTGTTACTATTGTCAAACCTATGTCTAAGCCCCTCAAAAATTGAATTTAATATTAAAAGATGATAATGATTTTAACTATAAGGTTTTTATTAATGTATTTTACTTAAATAAATAGTTTATTCTTTATGTCATTAACTCTATACCTTCTTTTTATGGAGCTAAATTTTTAAAGTCTCTATCGATAAATGATATATAAGAAGCGCTAAGAATATGATGAATTAACACGTACTTGAGCCTACTTAACGTCGTCGTTCACGATATCAGTACTAATTTTATGGCGGTGGAGTTTTACGAAGATACTAAGATAATGGGTATCTAATACAAATAGGTGCCTGTAAAGGTCTACCAGAGTATTGTGAAAGTTGAAAGGAAATACGCACTATTTTGCCGAGCGTATAATATCCTTACTATAGAGATTGAAAGCTTTACTGATCCGGAGGCAGGCCTTTAAATAGAGGTAAAAGGCCTAAACGATACTATAAACACTAATGGCTTAGTACTAATGCTATTAGTCTTTAAATAGTACCTACGTCTAACGAGTAAATCTACGCCATTAATAATTACCTAAAAGCGATCTATAACTTACGGCTAAGTATTAAAGGAACTGTAAAAGGAATCTATACGCCGCTAAGTTAATAATACTTTGAACACTAAGAACAGTCTTACGATTATCGACGTATTTACTTTTCCATTACAAAGTAAAGTCCTCGTATGATGGAAGCTGAGTAAATGGAGGGCCCATATAAAACCTTAAGTATCGTTAACTTTAAAATAGTTATTAAATCTGTTAACAGCCCTATAAAGTTCCGTACCATATAGGTCAAACCCTATATCAAGGTTATTAGCGATAAAAACCTTTGAGTTAAACGATCGAGTTAATAAAAACCTCTTGCACCCGTTATTGATAAGCCGATGGAATACCGCCGGCGTGGACAACTCCTAAAAAAGAGAAATATTAGAGAGGAAGAATATACAATGGAATATATCTATAATATTACTTAGGTAAACAGAAAAGAGAAGGATAACGAAGACTTGAAATTAAAGCTCCGAGTACAACAAATTATTAAAACCTTCGGCAAACCCTTCAAAGAAAGTGATAGGGTCGAAATTAACGGTTTATTAATTTGAGGAATTATATAATTCGTACCGAAGGCCGATTTTAACCTCTAAAAACCCAAATGTTACGATCTTTAGGTCGAGGATTACCTATAAAGGTAAAGGTAGAACTACGTGGTGGCCGTATGAAAAGTTACTTTTAATTGTTTAAGAATATGACGATAAAGGTAGAGATTAAATATTTATGTAATCGCTTTAATAATAAGTTTGTTAGCCAAGATTAAAAGGAAGTTTATACTTCATAGTTGAAATATAACGCAAGCATTCACGTAAAAAGTAACCGATCAACAGCGAATTATTTTACTAGAGTTATTACAGAAGTTAAGTACTATCTACTTTTTAGGGAAGGTAATACGATATATCAAGTCATTATATGAATTTTCCGAAATAGGTGTCTATGAATTCTTCACCTATTGATTACACTTTAAATTACGACTAAATATAAAATCTTTAATATACAACCTATATTTTTTAATAGCGTAAGAAAGAAAAAAAACTTCGGCCTAATAAATATACAGACTAACGATACCCTCTTTATTGGAACAACTAGCTTTATGTTATAGAAACAGCAGGCGATTAAAGACTCCATATTCTAAAATTGGAAACCGGTTACGAAGTTAGCAGATGAAGGCTAATTTGACTTTAATAGATCGTTAATCCGTATACTTGGTATTAATACCGTCCTTAACTTTCGTTCAAAGAGCTAATGCATTGATTCAACTATAATCGACAAATATAAAGTAGCTAAGGCTAAAAGATACCTAGAATAGCGTGCTAGTAGCAGCTATATTTCTATTTTATACCAACCGGAAGCATTTTAAAACCTATTCATCGCATTAAAAAAAAACACAGGATTTAACAGATAACGACTTTAACTAGTTAAATAAGTGGTTTAAGAGGCAAATGCATAATATGAACCAAGGGATTAATATAATCTTAATCGATCTGTTAAAAGCTAAGTTAATGATTTTTATGGATGGATTCCTCGCAAACAACACTGACCTATCTTTATAGATTAGCTTCCTAATGACCCTCGTTAATAGTGATAAACGAAAGAATTAATTTAACATTATCGGTAACTTAATCCACTAGATATTGATCAAATGTGAAAGGATCATGCGAAGCGTATTAGTTTCAAAAGTCTACGGTATAATAGTAAGATTTAATATAGGTATAGAACTATAGGAAACCCTTAACATTATTACCAGGAAGTTGAAATTCCTTCTATTCCGGTAGTAATTTGTACCAACTCGAGAAGCTTATTCGAATACCTTTAAAAATGCGAAACCATCAGCGAAAAACGCCTGATAATCAATATAATGGCACTTCGTAAATCCTACGAAGGTAGGGAAATTAAGGAGTTCTGGTGGATTAATGGGGTAAAAAATCCTATTGATTCTATAACAAAGCTATCATCGAATAAGGCCTTTAAAAGGTTTGTAGACAACAACAGGCTAATTATACACATTAAGAACTACATTAATAAGCTTCCCGGCAAAGCTAAATCACGTTACACCGGTCAGAAATAAGTTAGCAAACTGGAAGATTGTCATGGAACTGATGATAGAAACTTATTTAATTGATATATTTGAAAAAGTTTATATAGGCTTGTGAATGAAAAACGTTTTGTGGAAATCGATAAAGTCGAATCTTGAAGCCGTAAAGCAATCGACGGTAATTAGGGTAAATTGGAGTGTAAGTCGGTACAATTCTATATAGAGGTCAATTGGAATTAATAGGGATTGATTACAGTATGAACGGGATCTTTGAGTGGAGGTATTTGGTAGGGTAGAGAATTGTATTTGCATTGTTGTTCCTAGTCCGGCTAGTTCCTATGGGTATTCTTTTACCCTCCAAACATCTCTCCTATGACTACGGATAGTCATTTCCCTAGTATAAGTCATGCTTAGCATGTACATCCATCCTCTATGTTATTATCTATCCTCTAATTAATGTATTTCTAAGTCTCTGAAGCTATATAAAACAATGGTGGAGTGGATAAAAGTTGAGGTTCGCATCAAATATTGATGTGGGGTGAATTGGAGCAATGAAACAATAGAAATAATAAGAACAATAGAAACAAGGAAGCAAAAGTAAACTTTCCACCATATTTCACGATAATCCTCCAATCCTCCAACCTTTCAACTTCTCTTCCTAACTTTTTAACTTTTTCAATCTCATTTTTTTTTACCCCCTCAACCTTCGCTTCTTTAACCTTTTCAACTTCAACCTTGATGAAGGTCAATATTGTTATTTAATCGCGGTGTATCTTGATCAATGACATCACTCCACTGCGGCGCGTTCTGATCAATGGCGCGTTCGTTGCCATCCAGGTTGCAGACGTAAGGATCCCTAATTTCTTCTATATCTTACTCGCTTCTTCTTTTGTTTCCCTCCTCCTCATTCTTCTTCCTCTAAATATATGATTTTAATGAGTTGACGTAGACTTTCTTCCTCTTTAACCGAATGGTAGGGTCAATGATTCAAAGCGATACAAATGATGCAATTTCCTCGACTTCCTACGGCTCCGTTCACCGCGGTTCGAAGATAGGCGACCAAATATTATTTAGGTATATTCTTTCATCTTTGTTGACCCAAAACCTTTTTAACTTGATATCGCAGGTCTTCGATACGACTTTTTCACCCAGTCGTCAACATTGAACCCATTACTTTTAAGGTTAGTCGTAAACTCAATTTATCACTTCACCTATTTGTCATCCATTTGTTAATGTAAACTGTTACACCGGCTGACGAATTCGTCGTAAATTGCCTCCTCGTTGGCTTGCGATTTATTGAATATTGCCGTTAATTGTTCTCAATCCAGGTTTAATATTACCTCTGTCTTCGCAAAGATAGCTCCCGAGGGTTTTATTAACTAGCTTAATATAATTTGTGATAATATATATGGTAAATTTCGTAGAAGTTTGTTATTAATAGATTTTATAATATTAGCGAGAGTTGTAAGCCACTTTTCGAATTATTTATACTTATGTTCGTAAGCCCATTTCTTTAGTTTATTTTTAACTAGTTTTACCAATCCTTCAATTAGTCTAACTGATATAGATAAATATGTAAGCGTATTTATTATCTTTGTTCCGCCTTTAAAAAATAACTTTATAACTGTCGGGATTTTAAAGTATTTTACGTTATCTAAGCAACATTCCTTAAGATAGCTAAAGATATTGGTAATAGGCTTTTATGTTCGGTATACCTCCTCACCTATTAGTTAACCTATTACTCGGCAAAATAAAAATCGCGAAAAATAATCGATTACGAGGTGAAGATAAGTTTTGCCGTCGACTCCTTTTAGATTAATTTGATTCGTAAAATCTATACTTATAATATCTTATGGCTTTAAAGCCATTATAGATACGAGTTATATATTAACTAGTTTGGAGGTGTTGGATGAAGCGTACGGCTTATAGGTTTTAACGTATTCTTTAATGTTAATATACCGAATTGGCTACTATAGTATTCCCTTCAATTTGTAAAGTATCGAGGTTACCGCGAAATTTCTATGGAGTTTGTAGGCCTAATTTAATACTGGAGGTATCTTAATCATTTTCAAGTATACTACTTACCATTTACTAAGTTTTCGGTTTAATAATACGCCGTCTTAAATAAAAAAATTATACTAAGTTTCGTTTTACTTTTCTTCTTACTTGTATTGGTAAGTCCTCGATTATTTCCTGGCCGCCTATAACATATCCTATGATATTTCTGTACTAGTTCGTTTCGTCAATGTATACGGTTGCTATTGTTACCCCTTTAGGTCGTAACATTCGTCCAGCGCTTAATACTCTTAGAAATAAGAAAATTCCCGTCTTTATATTTTTAGCATTGTTAGTTTTACGAGTAAGCATTTCCTATTATTTATGGTAATTCTTTTATATTTGACTTTAAAAGTTTTATAGTTAGTCTCGAAAACCTCGAAGTTCCGTTTACGATTTTGATAATTTTATTTGTATTAGGGCGATATACGATTTTCTCGTCAAATATTTCGAGGATATCCATCCACTACGCGATTTTCTCTATAGGTATTGTCGGACTCGTTAACAATAAAATTAGGTTCGCGTAGTCAGTATATACTATTATCGGAAGAGGCGATTTAATTATCTATAGTTTAACTTATTTCAGATATCTCACTACGACCAATTCTTTTCTCTTACTAATATTATACTTCGTTTCGATATTGTTTAGTTTTTAGGGAAAAAAGGCCAAAATCTTCATATAAAACATCAATTTGTCGACAACCTTAGTAGCTGTTGGCAATTCCTTTCATTAGAAATCGATACTACCGATTCCTTCGTTTAACGTATTTGTTACGAGATGATATTGAAGTAAGCGATCCGGTGTTTTTACGACGTTTTATAGGATAGCTAGGCATATAGTGATGAAAGCCTTAACGTATTCCCTTTTTTACTAGAACTTTTTAGGGACCTATTATATCTACTTTAAAACTTTCCCTGTTAAAGTTGTTTTCGGCACCTTTTTTATACAGGATTTTTTTAGTATTATCGCCTACGATGATTTTTCAAGTATATACCTCGTAATGTATGGTGTAAGGTAAAGGAACTCGTCTAATATTTTTGATAAAGTAGGGTTATTTTTAGCTTTCACTTACACTTTGAATCTTTTTTGCTTTTTTTTAAACGGTCGAACTTGACCTCGTAACAATTCGAATTTTACCGAATAAATATGGCTTTCGAATAAAATAGTCTTATAAAGGGTAAAGCTAATTCTTTCGAATTCGAGGCGAGGAAAATATTAGTGGTGAAGAAAATTGAATATTACGCAAAATTTATATAACGAGGCGTAGTAGTTGTTAATATATACGTCGAAAGCTGTTTTTAAGTATGTCTATATCCTATTAATAAAGGTATCATTAATCTACTGATTCTTACGTTTTTTCGGTTTCACTTTATGGTATTTTCGTCGATTTCGTTATTTGGTAATAGCTATTTACCAAAGGTAATATCGCTGGTGGCGTAATAGGTATATTCACTCCCCTTTATTCCTTAAGGTATTCTAAGCATAAAATATTGAATATTCGGTGTAATACATGCCGTTTTATACTTATAACCTAAAGTAATAGAAATCTACTAATCTATATTCGTTACATTGCCTTAAAAAAGACATTATAATTATCTTGACGAAAGAGATCAAATACTCTATTTCGTAAGTATATCGGTTATTGTAATTTGATTATGTAACCATTAATTAAAATAGAATTGTAAACAAATCGGTATTTGCTGTTTTCCTTTAGTAGGTATCGTAAATATATACCCTATTTAAATTAACTTGATATTGACTGCTTTTATAGCTCAATAAAACCTTTATACGAATGTAACCTCGTTTTATAAGTATTTCAGTTGTTTTAACTAAAATTATTTGCTATTTGGTTCTAGTTCGATTAAATAGGTGATGAGATCGGTTACTCGTACGTCCCTTAACCAAAAAGCAAATATATCTCTCCAGGTATATATCAGTTTCTTAACTAATAACAATCCTTTCTCTTTATTTTCGCAAAATTATGGGTATTTCTCGTTAACAAATTCGTTCGCATTATTTGTTTTGCTTATGTCGTTAACATTGATACCGGAAGCCTTAAGCCATCTTTTAATAACATCTTGTGGTACGTCGTCCAATTCTTTTTATTTGGGGCGACGTTGGATATTTCTGTCGAATTTGTTTTTTTATGCTATTAGTATTCTTTTTACCTCGCTATATGCCAGGTAAGTTTCTTTTAATTTTTTCTTATTTTCCCCTACTCCTTTTTACTATCGTCAATATTTATATGTTAAAACGTTTAAAAATCCTTTTTTATCCTTTTTATCACTTAACGCACTTAACGTCAAAATATCGTCATTTCATCCGTTTAATTATGAATGATTTTTTCTGTTATAATGAAGAATTGATAGTCCAGTAGACGGCGATGGTAGCATAAAATAATTAGAAAGTTTTATTCCTTTTTACAAACGATAAATAGAAGTACGCGAAATAGGTAAACGTAATAAATGATTAACAACATCGAGATGTTTTTCAATAAATAACCCTTTTATCTCGTTAAACGTTGCAATTTTTTTTTTGATTTTCTTTATTATCCATTTCGTCTTGTAATGACTATTGATGTCTACCTTTTGTTTTCATATGTTTTAGTCTCACCTTTATGTATTTTCGTCTCTTTTTCGAGCGTTTTCATCACGATTTTGTTCGTTTCTAATATAATCAAAACTTTTTCAAAACGCACTTGTTTTTAAGTACCAGTATTTCCTAGGTCTTTCAGTTATCTAATAGCCCTTTCCAAGTATAAGCACCTCATTAGTTTGTGCGTTTCCCTTTCTATTATACGTATTTTTCGAAATCGATTCGTTCGTTTAATCTTCGTAAACATTTTATATCGTTCTTATCCAAGTCTCGATCTTCGTTTTCGTCGTTACTATTTTCGTCCTTTAAATCTGATTTCGACGTTTTTCCTTCGTTACTTGTATTCGACTTATTTGTCGAGTGCTAATTCTCGTCCAAAAGACGATCTATATAAACTTGCTAAATATTAAAAGGCAAAGGTTTTATAGATTATTTTACAGGTACAAAAACTAAGTGTACACCTTCGTTTATAAATGTAAGGATATTTTCAATATAATTGTTAACAGCTAAATAGCGAACAAGCTAGTTACGGCTGAGTAATAAGTTATATAACAGATAATCAACTGTAAAAAATACGTAAATTGAAAATATAATGCCACTAACGATAAAAAGAAACAATACGTAGGTTATCAATGTCGTACGACTATTATTAGTCATCGTAAATGTTATTAATGGGTCGGTTATTTAAACAGTGATTCCTATACGAATAATAGTATTTCGCATTACGAATTTAATTAAAAACCTGTTATTTATCAAGTACCTATTAATATGAATGTTATAAGTATTACCTTAAATATATCTGAATTGGGTTTTTATAATACATGGTTTAACACGATTTTTTATAGCTGTTATTACCGCCGAATACATAGATACTATACGTATTCGTTTCTTCCTCACGGTTTCTCTCCCCATTTTCGTTCGTCGAATGGTATCGAAACTATATATTTTCGCTATCTATTTGCGTAGTATAGAATCACGGTTTAGCAATTGTTGGAAAGTAATTTTGGGGTAGAATTTTCGTAATGTATTTGTTAGGTGAAATCGTTTTTTAGGACGACTTGAAAATACTCGGATAGGCACGGTATTTTCTCCTTTTTCCGCGATATTCACTCCGTATTACTTTTATATAATGGTGCGAAACTAAGAAAGTCCTTCGAGAAATCGTTTTTTATCGACCTCAATTATAGACGAAAGGGTTTAAGATTGTAATACTCGAGGATAAGGGGAGTTTGGTCTCGTACAAGTATTGGATAAACCTCCTTCCTCGTCTTTAGTTCGAACGTATAAGTTTATATACCTTATAGTTCGAATGCTATGGCGTTCGGCGGCCATTAAAGGGCAATGTTCTCGCCTATTTTGCCTTTCCCTTTATCTTTACGAGTATGTTAACGTTTTTCCGACTCGGTCCAAGAGTTTTACACGTTGCCCCCCTTTGTATTTAAGTCTGACAGGTAAAAAGTATAAATATCAAAGGCAGGGTAAAAGTCCTCGTATTCGGTTCGATTTATCAATGCTATAATTAATAACTCGTATATCTTTATATTTACCTTACTTTTCATTTTCAATCCTTGGAGATTATTCACCCTATTAGTATTAGATTTCGTATTTGGTACGATTTTTCCTATAGCTACCAGGGGTAAAAATAGTCGTAAAATTTGTAATATAATTTAGGTATATTCCCGTAATCAAAATATATTTTAACATGTTTTACTATGATTATTGTTATTACTATTTTTATTACTATTTACCAATACCTACTTTAATTTTTATAAGATATAAGTTTCGCGAGTTTGTTATCGTCGTTTAGGGAATATGTTAAAAGTAAAGTTAATGTAAATTATAATGCCCGCGAATATTCAATAAGTTGTAAAAAACGTTTCTCTCGTCATTTTAAAGCGTTAGCCTACCTATTTGTTTTATATTAACCTTATAATTATTTCGGCGAAAACTTTTTTTGTTAGATATTTTTAGGTATCTTTTTGTTTTTTGTTTTACGAGAAAAAAGGGTTATTATCACGGTTAGGGACCGTAGTTACTGCGATCAATTCTTCTCGTATGACATTGTACTTAATTTCGTCTTTATACATTCCGTTTTAATCCATAAGGTTTTTAAAGCCCAGGCGTTTAGTAATTTTCGTTTACAGAATTTTATTGTTATTCCAGCCATTACTTATAAGGTAGACTAAGAATTTGTTTCTCAATTCCTTTTATATTGTATAAGGGTATTGTACGGCGAATTCTTCTACCCTATTCATGTTTTCGACTCGCGTTTCGTAAATACGTTTTCTAAACGAGTTTACTTTAGATATTACTCCATTACTAGTTATTATCTGACGAGACTTCAAAAGAGTTTTAAAAAGTTCCTTAAAATTATTTCACTATTATTTCTTTTTTTCTGATATCTTACAGTACTATTTTACTGCTTTTTCTTTTAATCCAATTTTAAAATAATTTTTATAAATATTTTTGGCAAAAATTTCGTTTTGGAATTATGTATTTATCGTAATTTCTTCGTTATCTATATAATCGTTTATACTTCCGCTAGATCATCCGGCAAATATTCGGGTAAAACTTTTCTTAAAAGTTATAATATATATAATAGTTATATTTCGTTGGTATCGCTTTACTTTTAAAATAATTAAATCTCTTAATGTAATGTAGGCGTTTGGTAGTCGAGATTGTCGGATAAGGTTTATGTATTTAGAAAATTTGTCCTCCGCTTGTTTTTCCAAGTTTCCCAATTCCAGTTTTCATATAGCCAACCTGAGTTAACTGTAAGGTTTGTGGGGGTTTTGTTTGTTTTTGTTTCGTACCGTTTCACACTCGTCTTGTATTTGTCTCATACACGTGCTGTTTTGTACTCGTTCTCTTTTCGTATCGTACTTGTCCTCGTCTCGTACTCGTGCTATCTTGTACTCGTTCTCGTCTCGTGTGGTTTATGTTTCTAACTGCGGATCAGGATGGTTGCAGAATAAAAGACTTCTGTGCAGGTTACTAGATAATTACAGTATGAACGGAGTCTTTGTGGGGAGGTATTTAGAGGAGTAGAGAATTGCATTTGCATTGTTGTTTCTAGTCCGGCTAGTTCCTGCGGGTATCCTTTTACCCTTTAGACATCCCTTCTATGACTGCAGGTAGCCATTTCTCTAGTATAAGTTATGCTTAATATGTACATCCATCCTTGATGCTATAAGGGTCTGGCTATTTAATGAGGTCATAATTCAACGTTTATCGGAAAAGATTAGTCAACCACACTAGCGTGTTTGTATAAGCTAAAAAGCCGTTAGTGTTAGAATAGTAGTATTTTCAATGCAGTAGGTTAACTTTACTTATAGTAAAGTTGACTATACTGACTGCAATCTGAGTGTATTATTTTTTGCGAGGTTACTGTATTAGATGTAAGTCAAATATAATATGTGCCCACTTTACACGAGGGTATGTGCCAAGCAATTATCTATACAAATTACTGTGTAGACCGGCTGGCAGTCTAGCAAACCTAGAATAATACATCCACCACCTAACTATTGAAATACTACTGTTACTTCGACCAATCGAATCGACAACGTTGCAACGTTTAAAGCTCTACCAATAAAAACTCTTAATATTCTTAAGGGTTAAAACACTATGAAAATCGATAACAATTTTCAATTCACAAAACAAATTCGTAAAGAAGTCTAAATACATATAATTAAAACATATATACTAACAAAAACCCGAAAAGAGCACAAGACAAACAGTTACAATACCTGCAGAAGAACTCAATGAACAACTACATAACACGTAAAACACCTCAATACCTACAATAGTAAACGAAAATTTGATAGAAGAATCTGTTTTTATGGCAGCTAACGCATCGACAATACTTTTAAAAATTACAAATAACGAATGAAAAGAAGACTAGAAATCAAAATACAACCAAAAACCTATATTATTGATATAGGATTTTTTTTTGGATGTAATTAAAACCACTAACTTTGGATCGTGAATACCTCAATAAAATTGATATCAAAACATTTGACAAACTATATTAAACGATTACCTACTAAGTTTTTTCTGGATATTATTATATATCACTATAGTTAGCATATATAGGGATCACTTTGTAAGCTGTAAGGTATACTCTTGCAGAGTATATAATAAAGTGCCACGCGGCAGGTTGCACACTTGCAGAGTGCATGATATCATGCCACTGCCCAGAAGGGAGATCAGCAGAGTGCATGGTAGAGTGCCACGCTCTGAGTGAGAGCTTATAAGCTCTCACCTAAGACGTGCACTCTCCGGATACCTCTTCTTCTCTCGATCTAAATTATTATCTACTTTAATATAAACACCAATTTTTACGATTACTTTTCTAATATTTACATTTACGTAAATAGGCAGAGAGAGACCTTACCAACACTAATTAGTAGCCGAGTCGATTAACTATAGACAGTCTAGGAAAAAAGAGACAACCCTAAGTAAAATTCCTATAACTAGATTCTGTAATAGTTCTAACTATCCGTGCGTTAACACTACGACTTATAAGAACCATAAGGAAGTGTAGAAATACGCGGGAATACCTTTGAAATCCGAAGCGTAAAAAGAATATAAAATTCGGAGCAACTTTAAAAAGGACAACCTTAGTACGATACTATTAATTCGGTTAGTACCCTATTTATTAAAATTCCCGTTACGCTATTCGTCAACTAGTTTTAAACGTACCCGAATACTTTTTGAAAAGCGTTTTATCATGTATTAGGCTATGCAAGCCAAACCTAACAAGTTTTGGAACCCTTCGTTAGGACCCATCCAATCTAAACGTTACATCCAAATCGTTTCCAAACTGCGGAAATAGCCGAGACGTAGTATTTAAACCGCCTACAAACTTTAGGAGCGGCTAAGACACAATATCCAAACCACTTACCAAATACACACAGCGTACTAAATATAACATTTAAAGCGCTTACCACACTACCGCGATTTACCAAGCCTCACATAATACCTTAACTTTTACATATACACACATACCTTTCCACATCCTTTTTTCTCCGTTTTTACTACACCGTTCGCCTTCCCTCGTTCGTTTTACACCATTTATTTAATTTTGTTATTTTCGAAGTTTAAGTATACTAATTACTTGGCTAGTGTAATGCTTATAAAGCGCTAAATTATTAATTTAGAACACTTGACTAGCCTGCAATTACGTATCATTTATATTTCATTTGAAATCCGATAGAGTTAGCAAACGTTAGACTCCTTATTTAAAACGCTTCATTATATTTTGATTGCTTTTTATTAATATATTGTTCGCTTTTTGTTCAATAGATTAAATATCACAATCTACTCGAACTCAAAAAAAGAAGTGTTTGAAAGAAACTTTTCATAGTTATTGAAAGATATTAAAAATGCTAACCGTTACGAGATTCTCAAAAGAATAAGAGTTAAATACATATTACGATACGTTCCTTCAAAAGGATAAATGTCCGGATAAATAATTTAAATCGTACCTTAAAAAGGTTAAAGGGCTAAGTACATTATTTAGGTCGCAACTTCAAGAGGGGAGAGAACTATATGCATTTTATAGCTCAAGGCTTTAAGAAAAGAATAGGCTAGATACATTATTTAGGCCACAACTTTCAAAAAAGTAAGGGCCAAGTTTATATTCTGATACACTTCTCTAATAGAAGGAAAGACTAAATACGATATCAGCACTTAATTTAAAAAAGAGTAAGGCCTTGATACGCAATTCACTTAGCCATAAAAAAGACTTCAGATATAAAGTCCGAGCCACACCTTTCAAAAAAGAAACAGCCGAATATATTATTCGGTCCGCGATTTTAGGAAAAGGGAAGGCCAGATATGTATTTCGGCACACTAATTTAGGAGGAAGAAGGGCTGGATACGCTTTTCGTTACACAATTTAAAAAAACTGAAAAGGTTAGACGCATATTTCGACGCGCGACTTTAAAGGGAAGGAAAGCTACAAATTCCGCTTATAAATCATCTTCAGGAGGAGAATGAGCCAAAACGATCCATTGGTCACATTAGAAGCCTTACTTTAAAAGTAAGGCGTTCCGGAAAATATATTAAAAGCGCTCCTATTAACGTAAAGCGTTTTAGATCATGTATTCGAAGCGAGAGCCACCACCACTACCTTTAACAACTCGACTGAAAAGGTTATGTAACCTAAACCGAAACGCCTTTTTTTCACTTACAAAAAGAAAAAAAAAGTTTTTCCTGAACCGATATTATACACCACTATTATTATTGAATTACGGACCGATATCATATATTACTATCATTACTAAATTACAGATACAGCCTACAATATAAACTATTATTAATATTGTATTATGGACACGGGCCGTATAAAGAAAAAAATAAAAGATTACCTATATGAATATTATATTATATCGTTATAATTAGTATATGGAAGTATCATTAGTATATGTAAGTATCATTTTGTAAACTGTAATTTGTACTCCTATAGGGAGCATGATAATATGTTATACTATAAGTTGAACACTTGTAGAGTGCATGATAGCATGCCACTACCTAGAAAGAAGATTAGCAGAGTGTATGGTAGAGTGCTACGCTCTAGGTAAAAGCTTATAAACTCGAACCTAAGGCGTCTACTCTCCGGATGCCTCTTCTCCCTTCGATTTAACTTACTATCTACTTCAATACAAACACCAATTTTTACGATTAATCTTCTACTCTTTACGTTCATGTGAATAGGAAGAGACCTTACCAACATTTTGTTATATAATATAAAGGATTGATTATAAGGAATTTTATAACTACTTTATAGATTGGATTGAAAATACATATAAAAAAGTAAATTAGTTACCTATTAATAAACTTAAAAACAACTATGAAGACCGAAAAATCTATGTTCATAAGGATAATACGTGAACTATTGGTTAAATTCTTTACAAAAGTATTCAAAACCGAAATAGAAACAATCATGTCGTATTCTTCGATATCGACAACAAATCGTCAATATATTTAAAATGAAGATAAGTAGCATCACCTTTAAGAACAAATGATAAAGCACATAATCATTAAATCCTAACAACAACTTAATTAATATATTATATAACGAAGAGAGTATTCATAGACAACCCAAACATTATATATATAATGATAAAAACGAGGAGCAAATTAGACCTTTTGTTGGTAGGGCTTTAGACGTTACAATTTTGTCGATTCGATTGGTCGAAGTAATAGTAGTATTGCGTGGTCAAGTGGTGTATGTAATGTTTTAGGTTTGGTAGACTGTTAGCCGGTTTGTACAGTAATTTGTATGGCTAATTACTTGGCCCATAACCTAGTATAAATTAGGTGCATACTGTACTTCATTAATAACTAATACAGTAGTCACATATAAAACAATACACTTTACTTACAATTAGTATAGTTAACTTTACTGTAAGTAAAGTTGATTTACTACACTATAGATATTACTATTCCAATACTGGCGGATTTCTATTTTGTACGTGTATGCCAGTGTAATTTACTAATCTTTCCCAGTAATCGCTAGATTACATCATCGTTAACTAGTTAAACCCCTGTCAATTCCAATTGACTTTCACATAAAATTGAACCTATTTGCATTTAAACTAACCTTGTTTACTTTTAATTGCCCCATACCTCTAAGGTTTGGCTCTATTCATTCCCACAAAAGTTTTTTCTCCCACAAGCTTTCGCAAATTTTCAATTCAACCATACTAATCAAAAATTTCATTATCTTCAATTCTTTAACAGTCTTCCAATTTATTAAAGTATCCATATTTTCTGGTGCTTAATGTGGACTTACTAGATGGCTTATTAACGTACCTGTTGGAAGAATAGTCAAGTGCAGTATAGTCAAGTCAACTTTACTTGCAGTAAAGTTGATTGTACGTACTGCAAATTGACTGTAGTTTGTGGGACTGCACTACAAGTACAGTGCAGTAGATACCCACTTCAAAGTGGGGTACAAGCCAAAGTGTTTGGCTATACAAATTAGTGTACAGATCGGCTAGCGGTCTGCCAAACTTAGAACTTACACACATCAACTAACAATATCAACGCAACACCAGTTACTTCGACCATAGTGATTCGAATCGACTACGTTGTAACGATAAAGGCCTACCAATACTGATTAGTTCTTATTAAGTTAAGTATAGATTGGCTAAGTAAAAGAAGAAGTTGCTTTCCGGTTACGATTTATTTATTTAGGCAAGGTAGAGGAAAGGTTTTTTCGGAGGGCCCCTATATGTTGTACAGTTGTTTGCGGTAGCAAGTAGGGAAGACTTATAGATTGTATAGTTGTTCGCAGTAGTCTATAAGTAAGCGATAGTATCGTTACTCGAAAACACTGAAAAATCTTTATCGATCTTTTTTGAAGGCATTGAGATTAACCGGTTAAAAGTTTTAAAGATCATTAAGTTAGAAAGTTGGAAAACAGCTAAGTTAATACTATTACGGCTGCTATTACAAGTACTGCAACTATAAATCGCAAAAACGACTAAGTTCCATGACCTTTAACCAATACTAAATTTAACGGCAAACCTACAACCTATCACTCCACACCACCCCTTTTTCACTCTCTATGCCACTTCAATCCTTAAGTTCGCTAATTTAGGCGAAAACACCAAGTTATGCCAAGAAAGCCACGTCGCGCGATCCAACGCTAAGTCGCCAAGTTCCTACGCGACTTTACGTTAAAACACCAAGTTTCTACACCTAAGATTACAAAGTCCCTCGTTATATACGCCCTACACTTCCTATTAAAATTAAAACGTTAAAATGTCTATCTCAAATGTTCTATTTAAAGCCATTACCAACCCCGAACGAAAGAAGGTAATCAAGAACCTCGGCGCTGTCTTTAAAAAGCACTACGACGACAAGATCTAGTTTAGCGAAGCCACCAAAGATTTTACCCCAAAGTACCTAACCAATGTAATCGATCACCTTATTTTTTTAATATAAATACTATTAAATTTAGTTATAGATTTATAGATTTCGATTAATTTTAAAAATGGTTTTATAACTAGAGCTCTAATACGTGGAAAAAGGCGGATAAGTAAGTAAAGATCAAATTAAAGGTCGAATTATTTACTCGAGGAGTTGAACTCCTTGCAAAGAAAAGGGAGGAAGGCAATTTGACCAACCTATTTTACGAATACGCCACGGATAAAAACCCTTAATAAACCTTAATCAAAGGTAAAGAAATTGTTGGCAATAATAACCCTTAACGCCTACATATACGTTCGTAAGGACTTTCCTAAGCTTGAATAGGTAGACGTGAAAAATGAGCTAACCTACACCCCGTAAGCCCTTAAATTTACCAATTAATTTAGTAGGAACCTCGCAGAACCTTTAAATACTAAGAGGATTATCGTTAAGCCCCTTGCAGTGGAAACCCTTAAGCTTATTTCTCTTAAGCTTTTTAACACATCCAGTTCTAGTAGTCGAATAAAAAAAAAAGACCGGCTTTATATGTAAACCTATTATAGGCACGACTACTGGCTTTTTCTATTTAAATTTAACTAGAGGTAACTATCCGGCTTATTAATAACAGCTTTAGTCTTTTCCCTAGCCAAAAGGTATAAAAGATCCCTATAATTAGCATATCACCCTTCCCCCACGACGCGTTTCTATAGAGGATACGGACTATATAGTAATTATAACGTTCGTAAAAAAATTGTGGAAGAAAGGAAAAATATAACGGTGAATCGTATAACCCCTTAGATGTTAATTTACGTCTATTCTTTAATATTCGTCGTTAAATAAGGGTGAAATTGTTAGGTTTTGACTTGTTATTTTCTAAAATACCTACTGGTCAAGTCGAGGATTATTACCTCCAGTACCTGCCGAATTGCTTTTTTTTCGCGAAATTTATAATAGCTTAAAGGACCACTTCGAATACGATATTAATTTTGCCTAATACTATACCGACTGAAATATTATCAAGTGGTTTTACATATTGGATTATACGAAAAAGTCGGAAAGTAAAATGGATTTCCTTAATTAGCTATGTAATCGGCTAATATTTTACTAATAAGTAATAGGAAATGTAAGAGTTGGTGAAAACACCTTATACTAATAGGTCCGGTAAATAGTTATGGGTTATGAAGAGTTTAAATACATCTTTTAATGCCTTAATGCTATTTACGAAGGAGTTTTAAGCTAATTACGTTCCTCGTTAACGATCGTAATTGTTCGAGTTTCCGGTTCTACTAATATGTATCCTTAAGCTCTGGAATTTAATAACGAAAAAGAAGACCTTTTTATTTCGTATTATATTAATCGATAGTAAGGAAGGCCCGGCTAATACGATCAATGGAAGGTCTGAACCTCTACCTACGGAGGAGGGTATTCATCCCCTTTAAGGTCTTTAAGCCGGTTAAACAAGTTGATACTAAATATTAAGAGATGTTAAATTTAAGGTAAATAAAGCTACTAGTTAATAAGTTACACTACCGCCGAACATAAAATAAAGCAGGTAATATATTATATGTAATTCCCCTCTACTTTTCATTGGAACTTTATCGAGTAAGTTAGATAATTTAAAGGAAATTAAAAAGAAAAGGAAAAACAAACCAAAGGCTATTGGTGAATACGAAGATATTAATATTAATATTAACACGAAAATAACATAATAACTAGCCAACCACACCTTTTTGTACCGTTCTACAGGTAAAGACTCTTATCGCCGCCACGACGATGAAAACACTGGCCTTATACATCTCTTTACTATTCGAAACCACTACGTGAAATAAATCTTTTAAGGGATTATACCGGATACGGGAGCGATAGAGTATTTAATAGAAGATTATTTGTAATACATCGCATTACGAAAAAAAATTAATATTATTACAAAATTTGACTATGTGTATACTAATAAGACTAAAGTTAGCTTTGGGCTTGAAAAAAAGATATTTTTACTGGGATCAACAACGGTTAAAACTGTTGTTAACCTTATCGTTTTGCATATTTTGAAATCCCCTACCTCTTCATTCCTTTTCCCAAAAGACATAAAAAACCTCTATGCTGACATTAATATTTAAATTAACAAATTAATATAAATTAAGGCCTATTAAAAGTTTTTACATAACTTTAAGTAGTGGTATTAAACCTAATAAAAGCGGAACGTCGTTAATTATATTATGGGCTTAACTACTCGGCAATTAATAGGGTTTATAAGATTTTAAAGGTAATTAATCACGAAAATGTATATTTGTTAGCGTTGAAAGTAGTCGAACAGCTCTTTTATCATTGCCAAATACACTCTCAACCCCCCTGAAGGTTTAATTCTATATTAAAGGAAAATTATAACTTTAACTCGGAAGTTTATATAAACGTATTTTACCTAGACGGCAAGTTATTATACACGTTGTAACCTCCGTAACAGCTTTTTACAGCGTTAAGTTCCTTAAAAATATACGGTAAATGAAATATAAAAGGCATTACGTATTTTATGGATTAACATGTACTCTAGCCTACTAAAAGTATTAGTTTACGATACCAGAACCAATTTTATTACGATAGAGTTTTAAGTTAATATAAAGTTAATGGAAATCTAATATAAACAGGTTTCCGTTAAAGTTCATTAGAGTATTAATAAGGTCAAAAGGGTATAAGTTTTTTTACGAAAGGACTACTATATTTTTATATTGGAAATCAAAAGCTTTATAAGTTAAAACACGACTTTAAATAACAGTAAAAAGTTTTAACGATACTCTTGATTCTAATGGACTTATACAAATTTTACTGGTATTTGCAGCTTATTTACGTATAACAGCTAAGTCATTATCCTCGTTCAGTATTTGGAAACATGTTATAATATAAAACAAAGTATTAAAAAAACTAAAAAAGGAATCGGTATATTACTAGGTTAATAATACCCTTAATACCAGAAACGAACTATTAACAATAAACGTATTATTACCCGTCCTTTAAAGTAAAGTACTTATATACACGAACCAGGTAAATAGGATAGACCATATAAGATTTTAAATATTACCAACTTAAACGTAGTAATTAAAATTACTAACGACCCCATGACTTTTTGAGTTACATAGGTTAAATCGTACCGAAGATCCTTTGGGCACCTTAAATATAATAAAAAACTTAACGTCGATAACCTCCGGGCCAAACTAATTAATTAATACAACCATCCGAAGCCGATTATTGATAAGCTAATAGAATATCGATAGCATAAATGACTATCTAAAAGGAGGATATAAACTAAAGAGGAGGACAATGATAGTGATTATAGGCCTGATAAGGCGTATATAACGGCATGTGAATTTTAACAGGAAAAGTTTAACGGAGAATTTTCCTTTGAACTATGTGTCAAAGGCATTATTAAAATACCAGGCAAACCCTATAAGGAAAATAACCATGTCGAAATTGGCAGCCTCTTCTTGCGAGGATTGTATAATTTATACTATTAACGTAATTTAAAGGTTAAAACGTTACTATTTTTAAATCGAAGATGGTTTACAAGGTTAAGGGTAAGACCATAAACCATCTGTACAAAAAATTACGGCTCATCATTGAATAATACAATAATAAAAGTATAGATGAAATCCTTACTAAATCGCTTATAATTTAAAAGATTAGCTAACGTTTAATCGTTGTTATTACTGTTTATTTGACATTGACTCAAAATATTAGTTTACACTTAATAGCCGGAGTATCACATAAACGTATACGTAATCTGCCATCAATATTTAATGGATTATACTATTGAAGTTGCCGAAAAAAATAAAAGATAAGTTTCCAGCTGGCACGATAATACGATATATTAAGACTTTATTACAGACTAGTTAAGGCAAGCGTTTAATGGTTTCTAATGTATTAGGTGTACTTTGAAAATAGGTTCGGTACAAAAACTTTAATCTTTAACCTATGTTTATTAATTGCAAAGGGCAAAAACTTTAGTATGATGGGTATATAAATAAATGATACCCCTTTTCTCGACGATATTAGGTTTGTAGCAAGTAACGTATTATTGAGAAGTTAGGCCTTTAAAAGTGTAAGTTGATTAAAACGTTAATTAAAGGTATATAACTTAAATTTAACGGATTTTACTCCATATTTATGATGTTAAGGCTAAAAACGGAACTTATATTAGCCCACGTTTAAAAGAATAAGCCATAAACTTGACAATTATCGATAAAGCAGACGAAGTAAAATTGCAGAGATATTTGAAGTAAAGGGCCTGTACGGCTTATATTGCTACGTTATATAAACCGAGAGCATTGTACGACATTTTTATTATAATATAGGTATAAGACCTATAGAACAAGAACTTTAACAAGTTTAATAAACGGATTAAATAGTAAATGGACTATATGTAAAGAACAATTAATATGGGTTTTGTGAATTTGACGAAAGCGAAACTAATAATCTTTAAGGATAGGCTATTTACTAATAATACTAACCTTATATCGTAAATCTGCTTTTTGATAATACTCGTGAACGAGGATAGGTTTAAAAAGTAATTTACAATTACTTGAAACCTTATATACTGGATATTTGTTAAGTATAAACGTATGACTCGAAGTATATGAACCTCGGAAGTTAACGGTATAATAATAAAATTTAACATTGGCATCATAATTAACGGCATATTAAGGATTGTTACCAAATAGCTGGAATTAATATCGATACTTATAGTAATATGTACCGATTTCCGAAGCTTTTACGAATACCTGTTAAAATTGGGTACGACTAATAAAAACGACTAATGATAAATATAATAACGTTAAGGGGGGTATATAAAGCCTGGAAAAATGATAGGTTTCGATGAACTCACGGTAAAGATAACCTTAACGATATTATAACTAAGGCTACCCTTAACGGCGCTATAGAAAGGTTTGTGAATAAAAATACATTAACTATACGAATCGAGGGATACATAGACCGCCCGGTACGTGACGTGGAAGAATAGGGTTGTAATAACAAACCGGAAAACCGCTAAGGAAATGGTGGCGATAGCGAAGGTGGCAATAGTAGTAGTTTAAACTATTGGTAAAAGGTACGCAAGTGGTGGCGTACCTGATTTGTGTAGGTTTGTGGCAAAGGATTTGTATACGGGATTTGAGGAACAGAGGCTTCGAAAGGATAGAGTAAAATGGTTGTAAGAGGCTGTAATTAAGGTTGATTTCAGTATAAATTGATTAGAATTGACAGGGGTCTAGCTTGTGGGTTGAGGAGGGATTTCAAAGATTATAACTAATTGATGGAAAGCCACGTTAGCATGCAAGCACAAAACAAAAATCCGCCAGTGTTGGAATAATTGTCAAGTGCAGTATAGTTAAGTCAACTTTACTTGTATTAAAGTTGATTGTATGTACTGTAAATTGACTGTAGTTTGTGGGACTGTACTGTAAGTGCAGTACAGTAGGTGCTGATTACAGTTGAAGTGGGATCTTTGAGGGGAGGTATTTGAGGGGTAGAGAGGTGGATTTGTATTGTTATTTCTAATATGGCTAGCGCCATAGATACCCTCTTTATCCTTCAGACATCCCTCCCATGATGGCGGGTAGCTATTTCCCCAGTATAAATCATGCTTGGCATGCATGTCGATCCTCCATGCTACTAGTACCCATTTTAAAGTGGGGTATAGGCCAAAGCGTTTGGTTATACAAATTAGTGTGCAGACTGGATAGTGGTCTGCCAAACTTGGAACTTACATATATCAATCAACAATATCAACGCAACACCAGTTACTTCGACCACAGTGATTCGAATCGATTATATTGCAACGATAAAAGCCTACCAACAGTAGCCCTTAATACGTATAGTAAGCTTATTACTATCTATAAACCTTTCAAGGGCTTTATTTTGCGATAACTTCATTATAATATTAGCAGAGTTATCTCTCCCGTTAATTTACCGGAACTCCTTGATCTTATTGCCTTCGTAGACTTCACGGAATACTATTACGTTAATCATTAGGTATTTTTCGCTAGTTATTCCGAGCTTTAAAGGGTATTTGAACAAGCTTTTCGAATCGATACAAATTACCACCGAGATAAAAGGAAGTTTTAATCACCTGGTAATAACGTTAAAGGTTTTCTATAACGCTATGTTTACGTTAAAGCCTGTTATCATACTGAAAGCCTTTAAAGCTAGTACGATTCGTATAATCCTTTTACATTTGACAAAGGTTTGATGGATTAGGCTACCCATGATGCTAAACTAATCCTCCCGACTATCTTTATTAACAAGGATTATCAGGAAGTCGATTTATAAAGATAAGTAGGGATTATTTTTGAAAGATCTATCCGTAAAAAAAATTTACTGAGCTCTCGAAAGATTAATCGAAACCATATTAACCCCTCGGTTTAATTTCCGAATTTTCTATTGAATCCTCCTATTCAGCCGGTCGAAGTCTTTATATATTGGGTTTTGTGCTTATACCGTAAGAAATAGGTTGTAAAAGGCCTTCAATTGGAATAAGGTGGCGATATAGCTACTACGGGTACGTTGTTTCAAGCACCGTTAAACCATAGCTACATCAATCTTGTCGATTATAGTAAAATTAACGCCTTAGCCTTTTTAGCGAAAATTAAGGCCGGTATCAATATTAAGTATGAGAATTAGAGATCTGTTAAAGTTAAGTTAGTCCCTTTTCGCCAATTTCGTAACCGGCTTATAATTTTAAAACTTAAAATATTTAATCGCTAATTATTATGATATTAAAAAGTCAACCGTTTTGACAAAGAAGTTATCGTTAATCTATATATCTATAAAGCCAAAGTCTTTGTCTTGTGTTGCCAGTAGATATGAGTTATATAATAAAGACTTTATACCCAGCCGTTTCCTAAAATACGATTAATAGGTTAGGAATTAATGAATTCCTATTTTAGCTAATCCGTATAATAGCTAAATATATCGTATCATCGTCTCTAAAGGGTAAATAATACGCAATTTCTATAACAACTTTAATTATAAGATCCGTTCCAAATCGGTTGTTAGTTACATATACACTTACGTTATATTATGGTTATTGAATATAAACTTGCCTTTAATCTTAGCTAGAAAAATTATTACTAAGGCGACTACTAAGCGTTAGCTAATATTTAAAATCGTTACCTACTGCGTAAAAATACAATTTTTACCTTTATTACCGTATTTTTAAGCGATTAAACGTAACTTTTCATACGGTTGCTCCGTGGTTTTGCCTTTCATCTTATGGATAATCCTTGACTTAAAGATTGTAACATTTGGGTTTTTAAGGTTAAAGTCGGTCTTCCATACAAATTATACAACTCCTCGAGTTTATAAGTCGTTAAAATCGATTCTATCGCTTTCCTTAAATGTTTTGCCTAAAATATTAATAATGCCTTGTACTCGAAACTTTCATACCAAGTTTTTTTCTCTGCTTACCCAAGCGGTATTATAAATACAACCCGGTATATATTCCTCTTCTTCAATATACCTATTCTTTGGGGGTTGTCCGCGTCGACGGCGTTCCATCAGCTTATCGATGACAGGTAAAAAAAGGCTCGTATTAGTTTAGTCGCTTGGTTTAAGGGTCTTCATTTTTATATACCCTAATATAAGGCTTTACCTGGGTAATAAGAAACGTTACAAAACCGTCAGTAATTCTAACAATTACTTTAAAGTTAGCGATAGTAAGGTTTTATATAGGCCCTCCTTTTTACCCAACTCAAATCATACATGGATTTTACTTTATAACGGCAAAGTAAATACATCGATAATCGTAAGACCGTTTCTAGTATTAAGGACGTCATTAACTTAACGCTATGTTCATTCCTTCCGCAATTCCTTTAATACTTTACCGTAAATCACAAATAGTTTCTAAATACTTATTAATAGTGGAGATTCACTTGTAAAGCGTAGATACATTCCAAAGACTAGCAGTATTAATACTAAATCTTTGGGGCCCATAATATCGTTCAAACCCTTCACCGTCATTTAAAAGCGTACCTTGAAATCCGGAAAGCTTTTAATCTCAAATATAGATATATTATACGCTCAGAGAAATAATATGCATATCTTTTCAACCCTCCCAATACTCCAATAGGTCTCCATAGGTAAATATATACATTAAATCTCCATTATCTTAACCTTTTTTAAAAAAATTCCGCCGCCGCAAAATTAAAGCTAGCATCATAAACAATAACATCAGATGAGCCTTAATATATGTTAATTCATAACATCCTTAACGTTTCCTAGGTATCTTTTACTAATAGGGATTTTCAAAACTTAGCTCTATAAAAAAAGGTTACAGAGTTAACAATATGGAAAACGGGTTTATTATCCAAATAAAACATATTAATAAAGATCTCAAAGTTAAAGTCCTTATTGTTTTTCAGTGTAAACTTAAATATTTAAGGGGCTTATATATATATTTCGCAATGATTATAAAACTTTTCGATACCTTTCAAAGCAAAGTATTCTATATTTCCATATACTACGGACTTCAAGACTTTCTATAGTCCATCAATAGCTGGATAGTTCAAATACCGGTAAATTTAAAGTATTTCTGACTTCACCAGGTTTAAAACCACTGATTTTAGGCTTTAAATATAAAATTATAAGTACTTCCACTTAAAGGCGAGAGGAAACCTTTGGTTATTCTTAATCAGATTATTGACGTTAATATTGACGTTGATACCAAAGGTCTACATATATTTTAAAAAATGAGAAAAGAGGTAGGATATTAGAGAACATAAAATGTAATAGAGTTTCATGAAAGTTTAAAACACCATTATCCTCAATAACAATAATTGTTTGCTTGGCTCAAAGCCAACTTTGACCTTGCTAGCATTGTAACGATTAATCTCAATAGCCTAATCACTCTACCTTTACAGTGCCTCATACCATGAATAGCCTCCTATTAAGCACCTTGCTACTTCTATATCAAACATAATACTTTAAAAAGTATAATTCGTGTAACAAGTACAGATGTTAGATGTTTATAAAGGATTAAGGGCTTAATTAGAATAAAATAAGGATCTTTACCGCTTGAACGGTATAAAAATGCATGGTCAGCTAATTATTAGGCTACGTCAAAAGTAGTGTTTTCATACTACTTGATTTTCTTAGGGGTATTATTACTATTAACAGCCTCGTTGCCCTCGAAGTCTACGATATAATCCAAATAATTTTACTCGAAATCAATGAGGTATTAGATATAGCATATTACCTTTTTATTATTACGTTTGGCGGGGAGGTAACGAGTTAACGAATAACTAGATTTGTTATATATTTAATATCTTTTACTACTATTACAACAATAATTTTTACGGTTAGCAAGTCCGCTTAACTCTTGCTTTTATTAGCGCCAGTATAGCTATTACCTCCAATCTAAGGTCGTTAAACCACATCTTAAGTGTTGAGGGAGTATATAACCGTACTTTCGGTCAAAATAATTAACTACCGCAAGATTCTTTTCATTCACGTTACGAAAATCACCAACTTAAGTGTATATAACGAACGAATTTGGTAACCGCGTTATTACAGTTGTAAAATAAAAGCTAAACTAGCTAAAAAAGCTTTCGTAAATGGAACCTGGGCGTTATAAGGCGTATTTAAACTCGCTGACGCCCGTAACATCTACCCATACCTGCTCACAAAGTATGGATTTTCCAACATAAGCCTTCCTCATTACCTGTTAACACAGTATTAGCTTGTCAAATATCTGATTTAGCACATTAATTGGTAATTTTCCCTTTTTATTCTGCGTTATTATTGTAATCTACCTCGTAATATCCCAATCTATATAGTATTGGGTAAAGTGGATGTCGAATTCGAAGTAGCTTTTCATACCATCATAAACTTTGCGAAAAATGGTTACTTGGGTCGAAAAGGTTAGGTAATAATCCCTGGCGTACCTTATAAAAATTCCGGAAAACAGTAAGTAAAAACTAGAAGGAGAGACCTCTATTTACTTAAAAATATTTGAAAAAGGCATTGTCTTCGTATCAAAAAAGTTGTAAAACTTACCGTTATACTTTGTTACATTATTCCAAATATTGGAGAAGTCCGTGAAAGGTTAATAATCAATATTAACTATCTTAATAAGTCTTAAAGAAAGATCGGGATAGTCATCCAAATCTTTATTAATATTTCTTTATAATTTAAACCTTAGGGATTCCAAACCACAGTATTCAGGTAAATTGTCAGTCGCCTAGCCTAAGGGGTAAAATCCTATAGTAGAACCTATGGTCCGCTCACACGTATAGGCAAACTTGCTACGAAAAGGTTTTTAAGGGGCCTTTCAATTTTAATTAAAAGACTAAGGGGTAATGAGGGCTTGGAGGTCTTACTAGATTAATTAGTAAAAGGCGCTAACTTTAATATCTCTTACCTCATTGTAAATAGCTATTTCGCGCGCCCTACTAACATTAAATACGTACTCCGCGCTTCTATGTAAAGATATTAATCTGGCGAGTAAGTCAATAGTTTTTTCATCGTTAACTTGTAAAAAAGCTTAACGTATATAAAGATAAAGAGAAAATTCATTAAAATTTGTATAATGACATTAAGGTTTCTTAATAACCTTTCCCTTAAAACGTAAATCATAAAGGCATTCCTCAAGTTGGGATAAGTCGAAAAGAGTTCGTACTAGCTTTAAGGCACCTTTTACTGGCACATAAACCCCTCGTTACTTAAGTTTTGATTTAAGCCATGATTGAACCCTTTTTTCAAATTATCTTCCTGTTGGAACAATATTGGCTGCTATTTTTAGCAGATCAATTGCAGTGTAGTCAGTCAATTTTACTTACAGTAATGTTGACTGTATTGACTGCTGGTTGTGATACTGCACTGCAAGTGCAGTGTAGTAGGTACCCACTTCGAGGTGGGGCACAGGACAAAGTGTTTAGCCATATAAATTAGTGTGCAGACCGGCTAGCGGTCTGCCAAACTTAGAACTTACACATATATCAATGAACAATATCAACGCAGCACTAGTTACTTCGACTACAGTGATTCGAATCGACTACGTTACAACGATAAAGGCTTACCAACACTGATCAGTGCTTATTAGGTTAAAAAAAGATTGGATAAATAGAAGAAAAAGATGTTTTCCAGTTACACTTTGTTTGTTTAGGCAAGGTAGAGGAAAGGTTTTTGCGAAGGGCCCCTATACGTTGTGTAGTTGTTCGCGGCAACAAGTAGGGAAGAATTATAGGTTATGAAATTGTTCGCGGCAGTCTATAAGTAAGCGACGTTATCGCTACTTGAAAACACTAAAAAAAATTCATTGATTCTTTTTGAAGAAGCGTTAATATTGACCGCCAAAAGTCTTAAAGATCACCAAGTCGGTAAGTTGGCAAACGGCTAAATGAGTACTATTGCGGCTGTTACTACAAATACTACTACTAATACTGTAAATCGTAAAAACGACTAAGTCTTACGACCTTTAACCTATACTAACTTTGATGATAAACCTACGACTTACTACCCTATATTATTCCTTTTTCTCTCTTTACATCAATTCAATCGTCAAAATCGCTACTCAGAGCGAAAAAAACCAAATCGCGTTAAGAAAGCTACGCCGCACAACTCTACGTTAATTCGTCAAGTCCACATAACCCGAATCACCAAGTCTTTACGCCCCCAAATTTCCAAGTAAACCACCAAACCTTATACTAGCTAGAACGTCACGATGGTTTTAAAACGCATTGAAATCGATGCCGTAACCAATCCCGTTAAAAAAGAGGAAATTAAGGATTTCGGTGTCATTTTCGAAAAGCACTACGACGAAGAGCTATGGTATACCGAAGCAATTAAAAACTTTACCCCAAAGCGCCTAACTAATGTAATCTTATTTTTCATTTTTAATATAAATATTATTAAAATTAGCCGTGGACCGATAGCCCTCGACGACTTTTAAAAATGGGTTTGAAACCAGAGTTAAAATATGTAAAAAGAAAAAAAAGGCAGAAAAGCAAGTAAACATAAGAATAAGTGTTAAATTATTTACTCAAAAAGTTAAACTCCGTACGACAAAAGGGAAGGAAAGTAATCTAACCAACCTATTTTATAAATACGTTACGGATAAAAATTCTTAATAGACCTTAGTAAGGAGTAAAGAGATTGTAAGTGATAGTAACCCTTAATTCCAATATACACGTTCGTAAAGACTTTCCTAAGCCTAAATAAGTGAACGTGAAAAATCAGTTAACTTATACCATATAAGCTCTTAAGTCCACTAATCAATTAAATAAAAACCTTGACGGATCTTTTAACACCAAAAGAAATATTACTAAGTCCACTGCGACGGAAACCCTTAAGTCAATTTACCCCACACTTGTTAACACGTCTAGTTTTAGTAGCCAAATTAAGGAAGGACCGGCTTTATACGTGATTCTACTGTAGGTACGACTACTGTTTTTTTCCCTCCAAATTTAGCCAAAGATAACTATTTTATCTACTAACATTAACAACTTTAGTCCTTTACCCAGCTAAGAGATATGAAAGGTTCTTATAACCAGTATATTAACCTTCCTCTTCGACGCGTTCCTATAGTGGATACAGACTATACGGCAATTATTATATTCGTTAAAATTTGGTGAGGAAGGGAAAAGTATAACAGCAAGCTATGTAACCTTTTTAACGTTAAATTGCGCTTATTTTTCAATATTTATCGTTGAATGAAGATTAAATTACAAGGTTTTCACTCGTTATTTTCCAATATTTTTACCAGCTAAGCTGATGACTATTACCTTCATTACCTAACGAATTATTTCTTTTTCCACGAAATTTATAATAACCTAAAAGGCCATTTCAAATACTACATTAATTTTACCTAACATTACACCGACTAAAATATTATCAAGTGTTTTTATATGTTAATTTACAAAAAAACGTCGTAAAGTAAAATAAACCTCTTTGATTAGATTTTTAATAGGCTAATACTTTGCCAATAAACAATTTGGAACGTGGAGGCTAGCGAAGTCACATTACCCTAATAGGTCCTACAAACAGTTACGGGCTATAAAAAGTTTAAATACGACCCTTAATACTCCAATACCACTTGCGAAGGAATTTTTAACCAATTGAGTTCCTCGTTAGCGACCATAACTACTCGAATTTCCGACTCGACTAGTATATACCCTTAAGTTTCGGAATTTAGTAACAAGAAAAAAAAACCTATTCGTACTATATTAAATGATGGTACGAAAAGCCCCCCTAATATGATTAATAGAAAGCCCAAACCTCTGCCTACGGAAAAGGGTACTCCTCTTCCTTAAGGCCTTTAAGCCGGTTAAACAAGTTTATATTAAACATTAAGAAATGTGGGATTTAAGGAAAACAAAGCTCTTATTTAATACGTTATATTTCCAATAAATGTAAAGTATAGTAGGTAATATATTATAGGTAATTCCTCATTACTTTTAACTGGAATTATATTGAATAATTTTTACAGTTTAAAGGAAGTGAAGAAAAAAACAGGAAAACAAGCCAAAAGCTATCGGCTGGCACGAAAATACTAACACCGGAACTAGCCTGGAAACAACGTAATAATTAGCCGATAACGTCTTTTTATACCACTGTATAGGTAAAGATCCCTACCGCCGATATAACGATAAAAAACCTAGCCTTACATATCTCTTTACTATTCGAAACCGTGATGCGGAATAAGTTTTTCAAGGGATTATATTGGATATGGGGGCGGTATGGTACTTAACAAAAAGATTTTTATAATACATTGCATTATGGCAGGATACTAATATTATTACGGAACTTAACCATGCGAATGTTAATAAAACTAAGGTTAGTTTTAAACTTAGAAAGAATTTATCTTTATTAGGATCGATAAATGTTAAAACTAATATTAACCTTATTGGTTTTCATATCTTGAAATCCCTTAACCTTTTTCTCTTTCACTTGAAAGATATAAAAAACCGCAGCATTGACGTTAATATTTAGATTAATAAACTAATATAAGTTAAAGCCAGTAAAAGACTTTTACTTAACCTTAAATAGGGATGCCTTTGGTTTTATCTTTAAGGGCTAAAGGTAATGGTATTAAACTTAACAAAAGCGAAACTTCGTTAGCTATATCGTAGGTTTAATTACCCGATAATTAACAGGTTTTACAAGGTTTTAAAAGAAGTTAGCTATAAAGATATGGATTTGTTAGTGTTAAAAGAAGTCGAATGGCTTTGTTATTACTAACAAACATATTGCTAAACCTTTTTAAGGGTCAAGTTTACGCTAAAACAAGATTGGGACTTTAACTCTAAAGTTTTCGTAAACGTATTTTACCTGAACAGTAAGCTTGTATTATACGTTATAAACTTCGTTACGACTTTTTACGGCGTTAAATTTCTTAAAGCTATTACCGCAAAGGAAATATGGGAGGCACTACGTACTTTATAAATTAACACGTATCTTAGGCTACTAAAAGTACCAATTTAATATACTGGCACTAACTTTAGTATTATAGAGTTTTAAGTTAATATAAAGTTTATGATGATTTAATATAAATAGGTTCCTGTTAAAGTATATTAGGGTATTAATAAATTCGAAAATACACACGACCTTTTACGAAAGACCTACGATATATTTACATTGGAAATCAGAAACTTTATAAGACAAAAGTCATGGATTCTGATAGACGTAAAAGGTTTTAACGATAGCATTAATCCCAACGGATTTATACTAACTTTACTGGTATTTAGAGCCTACCTACGTATAACAACTAAATCGCTACCCTCGTTAAATACCTAAAAACGTATAATAATATACAGCAAAGCCTTGAAAAAGCTAAGGAAGAAATCGGTACGCCGACAGGTTAATAATGCCCTTAACATTAGAAACGAACCTTTAATAATAAATGTATTATTACTTCTCCTTCAAAGTAATGTCCTTACGTGACGCTAGCCAGACAAATAAATTGGGCCGTATAGGATTTTAAATATTACCAACTAAAACGTAATAGTTAAAAATATTAATGGCTTTGTAACTTTCCGAATAATACAGGTTCAGCCTTACCAAGGACACCTCGGGCCCCTTAAGTCTAATAAATATCCTAATGTTAATAACTTCCGATTCGAGTAAATTAACTAATACGACCTTCCGAAACCGATCATTAATAAGTTAATGAAATGCCAACGACGTAGAAAACCACCTATAAAATGGATATACACTGAAAAGGAGAGCGGCAACGGGGAGTATAGGCCTGGTGAAACGTATACAACGGCATGAGTATCTCAAAAGGAAAAGTCTAACGGAGAACTTACCCTTAAAGCACATACTGAAAACATTATTAACACACCAGGTAAATCCCTTAAAAAAGTAATCAAGTGAAAATTAACGGCTTCCTATTACGGAAAGTTATACAATTTATACCGTTAACGTAATTTAAAGGCTAAGAAGTTTCTATCTTTAAGTCAAATATAGCTTACGAGGTTAAAGGTAAGATTATGAACCGGCCGTACGAAAAGTTACGGCTGATTGTTTAAGGATACGGTAATAGTGGTAAGGACTAAATCCTTACTTAATCGCCTATAATCCAAAAGATTAGCCAACGTTCAATCGTCTTTATTGCTATTAGTTTGACTATTAGCATAAAAGGTTAGTTTACACTTAATAGTCGAGATATTACATAAACGTACACGTAATTTGTCACCTATTTGCAACAGATTATGTTATTAAAGTTGCCAAAAGAACTAAAGAACAAGTTTCCGACCGACACAATAATTCGTTATATCAAGCCTTTATAAGGATTGATTAAAGCAGGCGTCTACTAGTTTCGAACGTACTAAACGAACTTTAAAAATAGGCTCGGTATAAAGACTTTAATTTTTAACCCTTACCTATTAATTATAAAGAGTAAAGACTTTGACATCATAGATATATAAACAAACGATACCCTTTTTTCGGCGATGTTAGGTTTACAACGGCGGAATGACCTATTATGGAAAACTTGGGCCTTTAACAGTATAAGCCGATTAAAACGTGAACTACAAATAAATAATTTAGATTTAATGAATCGTTACTCCGTATTAATAGTATTAAGGCTAAAAACGGCTCCTATATTGACTTACATTAAAAGGGGAAAGCTATAAGCCTAACGATTATCAATAAAACCAACGAAGTAAGATTACAAAAATATCTGGAGTAAAAAGCCCATATGAATTATATCGCTATATTATATTAACCGAAAACATCCTACAACTTTTCTTTATTATAATATAGGCATAAAACCTATAAGACGAAGACTTTAACAAGTTAAAAAAGCGGATTTATTAATAAATTTATTACATAGAAAAAGAAATTAGTACGGTTTTGATAGATTTGAAGAAGGCGAAACTAATAATCTTTGCGGACGGGTTATTTACTAATAATACTAACTTTACATTATAAATCGGCTTTCTAATAATATTAATTAACGATGATAGGTTTAAAGAGTAATTTACAATTACCAGAAACTTATATATTAGATATCAGTTCAATATAAACGTATAACTCAAAGCTTATTAGTGTCTAAGGTTTATAATATAGTAACAGGTTTTGATATCTACATTATAACTAATGGCATATTAAAGATTATTACCAAATAACTAGAATTACCACCGATACCCATAGTAGTATATACCGACTTACGAAGCTTTTACGAATACCTATGAAAGCTAGACACGATAAATAAAAAACACCTAATAATAAACGTAATAATATTAAGGGAGGCATATGAAGCCCAGAAAGTCGAAAAGTTCTAGTAAATTAACGTTAAAAATAACCTTATAAATGCTATAACTAAGACCACCTCTAATAGCGCCCTAAAAAGGTCTATGGATAGTAATACGCTAACCATACAAATTAAGGGATACGTAGACCGCTCGATACGTAACGTAAAGGAATAAGGTTACTTTGGCAAACTAAAAAGCTGCTAGATTAATGATAGCAATGATAAATGTGACAATAACAGTAGTTTAAACTACTGGAAAAAGGTATATAAGTGGTAACGTACCTGATTTACGCCGATTTATGGTAACAAATCTATGTACGGGAATTGAGGAACAAAGGCCTCGAAAGGGTGGAGAAAAAGGGCTATAAGAGGCTGTAATTGAGGTCGATGTCAGTACAGATTGATCGGAATTGACAGGGGTCTGGCTTGTGGATTAAGAAGGGATTTTAGAGGTTGCCACCAATTGATGGCAGGCCATACTGGCGTACGCAAACACAAAACAAAAAGTCGCCAGTGTTGGAACAATATTGGCTGCTATTTTTAGCAGATCAATTACAGTGCAGTCAATCAACTTTACTTACAGTAAAGTTGACTGTATTGACTGCTAGTTGTGGTACTGCACTGCAAGTGCAGTGCAGTAGGTGCCCACTTCGAGGTGGGGCACAGGCCAAAGCGTTTGGCCATACAAATTAGTGCGCAGACCGGCTAGCGGTCTGCCAAACTTAGAACTTACACACACATCAATGAACAATATCAACGCAGCACCAGTTACTTCGACTACAGTGATTCGAATCGATTACGTTGCAACGATAAAGGCCTACCAACACTTCCACATATTAATAATCTAATTATCAAAGAAGTCACGGTACTTTCAAAAAACGCGATTACCTCGATCAAAGTTCTCGCCGCCGTTTAAATCGATAATATAGCTGCCGACGAAGTTAACTAGATATTTCTTTATTAATTTTTTATAGACTTTTAACATCCAAAGCTTACTATCGTAATATCTTAAAAAAAGGGGTCCGAAGGTTTCAATTACCTCTATTCACTTCTGACTAGATTCTATTGTAAGGTGTTGGTCTATATAAGACTTAGTAATCTAAGGGCGTATAGCCTTAGTATTTTGGCATAAAGTCGCGTAGGAATTTGTCGACTTAACTTTCTCAGCGTAACTTAGCGAATCTTAATGTTTTCGCTTGGGGCAGCGAATTTAGAGATTAAATTGGCGTGGGGAAAATTAAAAAAGTAAAGTAGGGGTAAAGGTTTAATGTAAAGAGTAAGGTAAAAATTCGTTTTTTTTATAAGTAAAGGCTAAAGATTATTTATTATTCAACCGTAAAAGTAATTCGCTTTTATAGCAGTAAAACTCGCATCGGTACTAACTTAGCCGTTTGCAAACTTGACGTTTGTGACTTTTAACGGTTAATCTTAAACGCTTTTTAAAAAGGATTCATAAATATTTTTTAGTGTTTTCAATTAGAGATAACGTCACTTACTTTCAAATTGCCGTTATATACTAACGCCACACAAAAGTCCTTTCTATTTTCCTGCCGTTGTGGACTGATACAGTACCAATAAAGGCCTATCGAAAAAAATAATTCCTTTACCCTAGCTGCTATTATTAACATAAAGCGTAACCGAAAAGTAGCCTTTTATTTTACTTAGACAATCTGTGCTTAATCCAATAATCACTGATTAGTATTGGTAGGGCTTTAGACGTTACAATATTGTTGATTCGATTAGTCGAAGTAATAGTAGTATTATGTGGTGAAGTGGTGGATGTATTATTTTAGGTTTGGTAGACCGCTAGCCGGTCTACACACTCATTTGTATGGTCAATTGTTTGGACCGTGCCCTAGTATAAAGTGGGCGCATACTGTACTTGACATGTAGCCAATACAGTAGGCCAACCAAACAATACACTCAATTTGCAGTCATTATAGTCAACTTTACTGTAAGTAAAGTTGATCTACTGCACTGCAATTACTACTATTCTGACAATATTCATATTGGTTGAAACAATTGTAAAAATGAAACATATATCCCACAGAGAAATGAATATATACAATATAATTACAACGAAAGAAAAGTTAAATATACAATATATAGAGAATATTATATTTAAGATGAACTTATCTCAAAGATGAGGATCACGAATTTATTAGTCATTTACTAACATTCAGAATACGACAAAACTGTACGATAACAAATTGAACAATTTATTAGACGTTAAACTCGCAATATTCCATAAATTTATCGATGAATGAAAATCAACTCTTTTAGTTCTTACCCTATCCTTTCACATATTTCATTGGACTGTAGTCCCATGAGTTCACGACGTGTCTATATATAACTTTAAATTTGTGCAACATATATAATGGAAAAAAACCCTACTTTAAACATAAAATCTATCTGGATTCATATTCAACTAATTAAACCACTATAATATTCACTACAATGATGGCTAAAAATCAAAACGGAATAACAGCTGCGAATTCTTTTATTAAAATTATAAAAGAAATCATGTTTTATCAATAATGAATATATTAAGCTTAATTTGGAAATGTTACAATTTATAAATAGGTTTGTGGTGCAGTTATAAGCATTAGTGAATTGAAATATGTATTTGAAGTATTAAAAAAGACTTACAAGGAATGGTTTGATTGATTGAGATTGTTAGTTCATAAAGTTATATGTTATAAAATAGCACAAATATATACGTATAAAATAATAAATTTGACGATAATTTCATATGATATAATGATTAGAGATAGAGTAATTGAAAAAAACAACAGTTTCAGGAATAATAGTTTCAAAAAGGCAAATTGAAACACAAGCTGGAAAGAAGGAAAATAGAACAATCGATCCTTATAATAAAAACGCGATGAAAATTTTTGAATTTTGAGTAAAAATGATACTAGTTTATAAAGCACTTAAATTACGAACGGCGAAAAACTCAATGAATTTTTTTGATTGAAGATTCCAATGTTAAGGAAACATATATATTTAATACATATATAAATGACAAGGAATTTGATGACTTTGAATAAGATAAAAAACCTCTCAATAAAGGGGTTCCTGACGAAAAACCTAATAATATACTTAATATTGACTGTAGTAAAAACATAATAATAACCTAATAACTAGATGAAAAACCTACTCTTGTAAAATAATACGAAAATATTTTTATTACAATGAAAAAGCCTTTGAACTGTTTCTTAATTAGGGTATATATAATGATAATATCTCTTCAAGGGTTATATTTGATATTGAAGTATCCAATTACTCGATTATATGCTATTTTTAATATTTTTCCTTCATGGAAGACAGAATTAAGAACTAATATTGATCGTGACGAAGCCAAATGAATCAAAATTAGCTTTGAATCAAAAAAGTATCTCTTTAATTTGACTAACAATTGTTATCATCATTATGAAACCAATTACTTCTTTTATTTGAAATATATTGTTATCGTTTGGTTATATTTGAAATACATTAATGTATTTTTTTAAGTTTTGAAAAATATAACAAATCTGGTGATTATTGTTGATGTTATTAATGACGAGATGTTTCAAAATAAACGATGTTTTCTATTGACTTAGGAATTGGAGAACTTTTTATCGCATTAACGAAGCCTAAAAGCAATGATTAAGAACCTGATTGAATGAAAACTACAACAACAAAATCGGAGATTTTATTGTTTAAACTTAAACAGATTATATAAAGTCATTCTAACAGCTAGATATACTAATATGAAACGCTTAATTTTCAATTATGTAGAAAAATCCAATTATTATTATCAAATCCATATATGAAAATTATAACTATTTAAATTAAAATTTGAAAACAAACTAGGCTTTGACTTTGAAATGTTCATTAATATGGTTTCTTTTGGGAGTATATCCAGTACGACATATAATTCATTGTCAATATTATTCTATAATATCATATTTTTAAAGGTGATGTTACTTAAATATACATATATATAACTTTACAAGATCTTTAGATTGATACATATATTTGATCATTAAATAGAATCGGTTTCAATGTCGGGATAAACTTTCAAACTGTTTAGTTTCAAATAAACGTCAATATTCCAATAATCAAATCCCAACATATCTCCGTGAAAACATATCACAATATTACAAAAATGAAAACACCTTAAATTTTTTTTAACCCAGTATACGAAATTCTTTCAAGATAATGCAGTAAATTTGAAAATAAAATTATGTTTCATACTGGTATTGTATTAAATATGGTGATGTGAATACTTCTAAGCTTGGCAGACTGCTAGCTGATTTGCACACTAATTCATATACACGATTATTTAGCTCTTACTATGATCTGAATTGGATACACCTTATATTAAACTTACAATAAATATAGTTTACCTACAAATGATCTAGTTATCTTGCAATTAATGAAATCAATATATGTTTAGTACATTTAACTTGACTTTATTATAACTGATACTGTTTCAATATTGACTATTTTTTTGTGCATACGCGCCTACGTAGCTAATTACCAATTTGTGGTAATCGTAAAACTTGCTTCTATTCCTATCGGTAAGAATCCTGTTTATTCTAGCCTATTTAGAACTTAAATTAACTTTAATTCTCATCTTTTGCCTTATAATTTCAAACTCTGACTTCTTCAATTCCCATACGTAAATATTTTGTTATGAGCTTATACACTACCAATTGTATACCTTTTGCCAATAGGTTTGAATACGTTTTTTTTTTCCACATTACTATCCTATTAGTCTTTCAATTAGCTTAGGTATCCCTATTCCTCCGCATTATATAACGGATCTTCTATGTAGCCTTCAATATTTACGGTTAGTTTATTGTTATTTACAAACTTTTCCAGGGAGTTGATAGAAATATGTTTGGTTATGGTTTCGGTGGGATTATTACCTGGGTTTATTTACCTAAATTTATTAATTTTATGATATTCATATAATTTTTTTAATGTTAATATACTTATCGTTAAACATTTTTATTAGTTTTGCCTAGATTGTAAAGGCATTTATAAATGTTTTGAAAGTTGGTATAGAATATCATAGGTATTAAAGATAGTTTTCATGATTTGGTTATAAATTGTGACGTTTCGTAATTCATTATATGAATATAAAGTCCTGATTTCATGTCATATATCGTTAATATTAATATGTGACATATATGTTTTGTAAACTCGATGAATATTTAGTATATGGTGTTTCCGGTTATTGTAAAATATTTATCAGACTGATATTCATCAACTAGTACTACATGAAATCCGATCTGGGGTATTATGTTGGAGTTTTTTATAAAAGAATCGTCCTTAAAAATCATTAACTTAGCAGTCATTGAGTTCAACCATATTATGTTAATATCTTTATACGAGTTGTTTATTTGATTTTTAATACGTTTATCAAATATGTTACAGTTATTATTTGATATATATTAAACTTATATTGCGATCGATAGGTTGTAAAATGACTTTGGTTCATATAATCTAACGATATAAAATTTCACTTCTTTTTCTTGAAGTACCGTTACGGTTTTGTTTCGTTCGTTTTATTAAATCTCGATGAATTGTTGACATGATTTTTTAACATAAATTGAGGTTCGTGTTACAGAGGTCGTTTATTATAAGGATGCGGGTTAATAATTTGTTCAAATGTTGTTCTTAACCTTTGGTTAAAATCCCAATTAACTTGTATTTTTAAAAACATGAATCCTGGATGACACGTTGTTTAACTCTTATAAACTTAACATATTCGAGGAAAAAATATCTTTAGTTTGTTCATTAATGATATCAAAGTTTTTACATTATTTAACTCATAGATATTGCGTGAATATTAACGATTAAATATTAGTTTATTCCTGACGTACACTTGGTAAATAAAGAATTAATCGATACTCATTATAGTTAGTGTGTAAAAAGGTTGAATGTATTATATGACCGTTTGAGTAGGGAATTCGTCTCTCAATTCTTTGACCAAATTTAGCAATATAATCCCCTAATAATTGGTTACAGATTATGTATAATATTACTTAATATTAAGTACAGTAAAAATAAACTTACCTTTTATGTTAATAGTGAAACTTGTATTCAGTGTGATGATTTAATATCAGTTCATTTTTTGTATTATAAGCGATCAAGTAATGATTTAGTGTTATATTGAATAAATTGTTTTCAAACAAAAAGATTTAACTTTTCATACGGACGATTCATAAATTGATCTTTGACTCCTTGGATTGTTCTCTATATGAATATCCTTATTTTTTCCCTCATGAATTATATGAATTATAGAAATTAGACAAATCAATAGGTTAGTGAGTTATGAAATTTAAATTAGTTTAATGATTCACAAGGCTTTACCGCTAAGTAAATAATATATTTATTACAAAACATGAAGGTGAATTTGGAATTAGATTTTTCTTCTTGCGACATTCAAACCGTTATATATGTGTCTCAAATTTTATAGTCTTTTAAGTCATATTCCTTCTTATTATATTTCCATATTTTAGGTTATATTCTACTTTGTCGTCGTTCTATCAATTTAATCACTATCGGTTCAAAAGGGTTGGATTGGTTGATATGTTTAGCTTAAAAATATTATCGGATTTAGGGAGTCTTTCTACCTTATTAAATATTACTATATGTTGGATCAGTATTGCAATGGTATTGCATGCAGTGCAGTAGGTCAACTTTACCACAAGTAAAGTTGACTGTACAGCAAGTGTATTGCTTTGTGCGAATTTACCGCATTGGATGTAAGTCGAGTGCAGTGCGCTAAACTTCACTCTTGGGCACGGGAAAAGTACTTGACCATACAAATTACAGTTTAGACTGGCTAGCGGTCTGCCAAACCTAGAACAATACATCCACCATCTGACTACTGCAATACTACTGTTACTTCGAAGAAGACCATTCGAATCGACAACGTTATAATGTCTAAGACCTACTAACACTAATCAATGCTTATTAGGTTAAGCACAGATTGGCTAAGTAGAAAAAGAAGCTACTTTCTAGTTATGATTTGCAATTTCGTAAGGTAGAGGAAAGATTCTTGCGAAAGGCCCTAAAGTTACGTCTGATTTTCATAGGTAGCTAAAAGGAAGACTTTAAAGTATGTCTATTATTCACAGGTACTTGAAAATGGCAACGGTATTGCCATCATCGAAAACATTAAGAAACTTTCACTAGACTAATCTTAAAGAAAAAGCATTGAAATTAGACGCTTAAAAGTCTCTAAGTCGGCAAATTAGCAAACGACTAAGTTATTACTACTGCGGGTGCTACTACTATAAGAAAAACGACTAATTACCTACGCCAAAACAACAACCTTCGATCTCTACCACCACCAACGATCTTCGACTTTACTTTCTATACCAAACCTTTGCCCTATTTCACTATTTTTCACTCTCTACGCCATGATAATCATCAATTTCGCTGCTTCGAGAGAAAACACGGGGAATCACCAAGTCGCGCCAAAAAAGCCACGCTGCGCGACCTTACGCCGAGTCCATACGCCCAAAATTACCAAACCTTCACGTCCAAAATCGCCAAGTCCACTACCACCACACTCTACACCAGTTAGAACATAAAGATAGCTTCCGTTAACACTTACTTTAAAGCTATTACCGATCCCGAACGAAAGAAGGCAATCAAGGCTCTTGGCGGCACCTTCGAAAAACATTACGATGAAGAACTCTGATTTACCAAAGATCACCAAAAACTTTACCCCCCGAGCATCTTACCAATTACATCGGTCATTTTATTGTCGATTATAACGACCAAGACACGAGCATGAAGGCTTTTTATGATTATATAGAATTTTGGGGGGACTGAAGCTTAGATATATGAAAAAAAACAGAAAAGTCTATTAAAGTTAAATTAAGGGTTAACTTACGCCAACGAGAGATTTCACTACCTTTAAAGGTTGGTAAAAATAATAGCCTCGCCGACGTAATTTACGAGTACTTTACGGATAAAAACCCCTCATAAACCTTAGTTAAAGGTAAAGAGGTTACTAGAAACAGTAACCTATAACGATTATACACGTACTCGCAATGACCTACCCAAAAAGAATTAGTAAATCTATACCCCTTAAGCCCTTAGATCCACCAATCCATTAAACAGAAGTCTCGCCGAACCCCTTAACACCAAAAGGATTATCGTTAACCTTCTCACGATGGGTAGCACCAGGTCCATTTCCTCTAAGCTCTTTAGTACGTCCAGTTCCAATAACCAAGCTAAGGAAAGACTGGATTTACATGTAAGCCAACTGTAAACACAACTATTGGCTTTTTCCTTCTAAATTCGGCTAAAGGTAACTATCTTACCCACTAATACTAATAGACACCTTAGCTCTTTCCCCGGTTAAGTAAAAAAGGTCCTTAAAACCAGTATATTACGTTCCCCCCTCGATGCGTTCCTATAAAGGATACGGACTGTATGGTAATCACCACGTTCGTTAAAATTTGAGGATGTAAAGAAGAGTATAACGGTAAGTCGTATAACCTCTTCGATGTTAAGTTGAGCCTATTCTTTAACATTTATCGCCAAATAAAAGTTAAGTTGCCAGGTTTTTACTCGTTGTTTCCCAGTATTTATACCGGCTAAACTAAGGACTATTACCTCCGATACCTTACGAATTATATCTTTTTCCGCGAAATTTACGATAGCATAAAAGGCTACTTCGAATACAATATCAATTTCGCCTAATATTATACGAATTAGAACATTATTAAATGGTCTTATACATTAGGTTATAAGAAAAATTCGGAAATTAAAATAAACTTTTTAAATAAAATGTTTAATAAAATAATATTTCAGAAATAGGTAATAGGGAACGTGGAATTTGGCGAAGGTACTTTATGTCAATAGGTTCGACAAGTAGTTACGGGCTATAAAAGGTTCGAATACGCCTTACAATACTCTAATTCCACTTGCGAAGGGTTTTTTAGCCAACTCTGTTCCTCGCTAGCGACCGTAATTACTCGAGTTTCCGGTTTGACTGGTATATATACATGAGCTCCGGAATTTAGTAACGAAAAAAAACCCTTTTAGTTCGTATTACATTAATTAAAGGTATGGACGACCCGACGAGTACGATTGATAAAGGGTCTGAACTTTTATCTACGAAAATGAGTATTTATCTTCTTTAAAATCTCTAAGTCAGCTAAGTAAGTTTAACTTAAACGTTAAAAGATATTAGATTTACGATAAATAAGGTTATTGGTTAACATGCTATATTGTCGTCAAACGTAATATAAAATAGGAAATATACTATACGTAATACCCTTTTACTTTAAAATAGGACTATATGGAACATATTACATACTTTAAAGAAGGTAAAGTAAAAATAAAAATAAAATAAGCTGAAGGCTATCGGCTAACACGAAGATACTAATACTAACACTGGTATTAGCCTGGAAACCATGTAATAACTAACCGACTACGTATTTTTGTACCGCTTTACAAGTAAAAACCCCTACCGCCGTCATAACAATAACGATACTAGCCATATACACTTATTTACCATTTAAAACCTGTACGTGAAATAAGTCTTTTAAGGGATTATGCCAGATACGAGGGAAACACAGTACTTAATAGGAGACTATTCGTAATACATCGTGTTACGAAGGGATACGGATACTGTTACAGAACTTAACCACGCGGATGCTAGTAAAACGAAAGTTGGCTTTAGCCTTGGAGAAAAGATATCTTTATTGGAATCGACGACAGTAAAGACTATTATTAACCCTATTATTTTTTATATTTTTGAATCCATTACCCTCTTTTTCCTTCTCCTTAAAAATATAAAGAACCTCAGTGTTAACGTAAATATTCAGATTAATAAGCTATTATATATTAACTCCGGTAAAAGGTTTCTACGTTACCTTAAATAGTGGTATTTTTAGTTTAGGTTTTAAGGACTAAAGGCAGTAATATTAAATATAACAAAGGTAAAACTTCGTTAATTATATCGTAGGTTCAACTGATTGACAACTAATAAGTTTGACAAGGTTTTAAAGGTAACTAATTACAAAAATATGGATTTACCAGAACTAAAGGCAGTTAAAGGCCTTTGCCAATATTACCTAACATATTCCCAAACCCCCTTAAGGTTTAAATTCACGTTAAAAATTAAGACTTCAATTTAGAAATCTTCGTAAACGTGTTTTATCTAAATGATCAGCTAGTAATACACGTCGTAAACTCTGCTACGGGTTTTTACGGTGCTAAGTTCCTTAAGACTATTACAGTAAAAGAAATATAGGAAGTATTACGAATTTTGTGGATTAATACGTACCTTAGTTTACTAGGAGTATTAGTTTACAATACCGGTATCAACTTTGTTATAATGCAATTTCAAGTTAATATAAAGTTAATAGTGATTTAATATAAATAGGTCCCTGTAAAAGTTTACTGGGGTATTGGTAAGGTGAAAAGGGTATACGTACTCCTACTAAGGGCTTACGATATCCTTACATTGGAAATCGAAAGCTTTACAAGTTAAAAGGCACGGCTTTAGATAGCGGTAAAAGGTTTTAAAGATATTATTGGCCTTAACAGACTTATACCAACTTTACTGGTATTTAAAGCTTACCCACGTATGATAATTGATTCGTCACCTTTGTCAAGTACTTAAAAGCGTGTTATGGCATATAGAAAAGCATTAAAGAAACTAAGGAAGGAATCGGCACGCCGCTAGGTCAACGATATCCTTAACACCAGAAACAGACTTTTAATAATAGACGTCCTTTTACTCTCCTTTTAGAGTAAAGTCCTTACGTAACGTAAGCCAGGTAAATATGATAGGCTGTATAAGATCTTAAGTATTACCAATTTAAACGTAGTAGTTAAAACTGTTAACAAACTTGTGACTTTTCGAGCTACATAAGTTAAACCATATAAAAGACCAGTTAAGTTTAATAAAGATCCCAACTTCAATAACCTCCAAGCCGAGCGAATTAGCTAACATAACCTTCCCGAGCCGAATATTAATAAGCCGATGAAACGCTGATAGCGTAAAGAACTACCTAAAAGAAGGATAAATATAAAAGAGGAAGAAAATAAAGATTATAGGCCTGGCAAAGAATATACAATGGTATAGGTATTTTAGAAGGAGAAGTTTAGCAGAAAACCTTCCTTTAAGCTACGTGCCGAAGATATTATTAATACACCGGTTAAGCCTTTTAAGGAAAGTAACTAAGTAAAAATTAACGGCTTATTATTATGGGGGGTTATATAGTTTATGCCGTTAACCTAATTTAAAGGCTAAAATATCATTATTTTTAAGTCGAGGATAATATATGAGGTTAAAGGCAAAACCACGAACTGGCCATATGAAAAGTCACGGCTAATCGCCTAAAAATACGGCGATAAAGGTAAAAACTAAATCTTCAATGAATCGCCTACAATTTAAAAAATAAGCTAACGTTTAATCGTTGCCATTGCTGATAGTTTGACTGCTAGCGAAAAGGGTTAGTTCACATTTAATAACCGGGACATCACGTAAACGTATACAAAATTTTCCACCGATTTTCAGCAGATTATACTGCTGAAACTACTATATAAACTAAGGGATAAGTTTCTGATTAGCACGATGATACATTGTATTAAGCCCTTATATAAACTGTCTAATGTTAACATCCAATAGTTGTTAACATAACAGGTATACTTTAAAAAGAATCTAATCATAAAAACTTTAACATTTAACCCGTACCTGTTAATTATAAAGGATAAAAATTTAAATATCTTCAACATATAAACTAACGATAACCTTTTCCTAAGAGATTCTAAATTTATAGCAGCGAAACAACATATTATCGAAAAACCAGGCTTTTGAAGGTGTAAGTCAATCGAAACGTTAGCTAAGGGTATATAATTTAATTTTAACGAATCGTTACTCCGTATACATAATATTAAGGCTAAAAGCGACACTTAAATTAGCCTACGCCAAAAAGGGCAAGCTACAAGCCTAAAGATTATCGACAAGGCTAACGAGGTAAGAGTATAGAAATACCTAAAGTTAAAGATTCGTACGGTCTACATCGCCATGCTATACCAACCGAAAGTATCGTACGATCTTTCCATTACGGCAAAAATATAAGACCCGCAAAACGAAAACTTTAATAAGTTAAAAAAACGGATTTAGTGGAAAATAGACTATGTGAAATGAGGAATTAATATGGTTTTTGTAAATCTGACGAAAGATAAACTAATGATCTTTACGAACGAGTGATTTGCCAACAATACTAACCTTATATCGTAAATCGGCTTCCTAATAATATTCGTTAACGAGGATAGGTCTAAAAGGAAATTCACGAACACTGGAAACCTTATATACTGGATATTTATCAAGTGTAAACGTATAACTCAAAGCGTACTAGCCTTTAAAGTTTACGGTATAATAGCAGGCTTTGATATTATCATAATAACTAATGGCATATTAAGGATTGTTATCAAACAGCTGGATCTACTACCGATACTTATAATGGTGTGTACTGATTTTAGGAGCCTTTACGAATGCCTATTAAAACTAGGTACGACCAATAAAAAGCGCCTAATAATAGATACAATAGTGTTAAAAAAGGTATACGAAGCCCGGAAAATCGATGAGTTCTGGTGGATTAACGGAAAAAATAACCCTGCCGATACCATAACTAAGGCTACGCTTAATAGCGCTTTGGAAAGGTTTGTAAACAGTAATACGCTGACCATACGAATCGAAGGATACGTGAATCGCCCAATACATAACGTAAAGAATTGCCCTGGCAAACCGGAAGACTGCCAGGGCAATAGTAACGATAATAATAGCTTAAATTGCTAGAAAAAGGTACGAAAGTAGTGGCGTACTTAATTTGTGTAAGTTTGTGGCGAAGGATCTATACACAGGATTTGAGGAACGAAAGCCTCGGAGGGGTGGAGCAAATGAGCCACAAAGGGGCCGTAATTAAGGTTGTTTTCAGTACAGATTGATTGAAATTGACAGGGGTCTGGCTTATGGATTAAGAAGGAATTTCAAAGGTTTACAGCAATTGATGGTAAGCTACACTGGTATATGCAGGCATAAAAACAAAAAGCCGTTAGTGTTGGATCAGTATTACAATGATATTGCATATAGTGCAGTAAGTCAACTTTATTACAAGTAAAGTTAACCGTACTACAAGTGTATTGCTTTATTCGGACTTACCGCATTAGATGTAAGTCGAGTACAGTATGCTGCACTTCACTCTAGGGCACGGGCCAAGCACTTAGCCATACAAATTACAGTGCAAACCAGCTAGCGGTCTGCCAAACCTAAAACAATACATCCACCATTTGACTACTGCAATACTACTGTTACTTCGAAGAAGACCATTCGAATTGACAACGTTGCAACGTCTAAGGCCTACCAATACTATTGTTGTTTAACTCCTGTTAAATAAAATCATAAGATTAATGATTAAAAACTCCTCATTATTATAAATTACTTAAAGTTTTCAGATAAGGAGGTCCGACACACAGCAACTCTTTTCGAAACTCTTAACGATTATAAAATCTTGGAATATTTCAAATGATCAAGCGCCTTTTTGAAACTCTAGTACGTTTATTCGAGCGGTTTTTTTCTTCAGTTTTACTTCTAATTTATTTTAAATAAGGAAGCGGATTATGAACTCCGCCACGCACATTGATAACAAACTTTCTTTTTCAAAAGCTCATTTGGTTATTACTGAATGAGACGAGAATTCAGGTTAATTTATAGAAAATAATTTGTTAAATGTTTTTGGTTTTATATATATCGTATTCAATTATCGGGTGCAAATTGATTCCTGAAATCCGTGAACGTTTCATCAATGTTGAATTCTCAATTTATTAAAAAAGAAGTTATTACACAGCACATAAAATACCCACACCTAGTTCGTATAATATTGATATGCATCCGAAGTTTCCCTACCGATATATACGTGAAGTAAAATTCAGCTTTGAAGGTATACATTGTAAAATACACAGTTAATGAAGACGACGTTATCCTTTTTGGCGACCGTATTTAGGTATCAGTTTAAAAACTTTTTAATATTTCCTTAATTCAAATTTGGCTACCCGAATCATAATACAACTATTTTGGTGTTCTTTGCGTGTATTTTTTAGTTAAGGATATATCTCGTTGTCTGCTTCTTTTATTGTAACTACAATATTTACATGTGAATTATGTACTGGAATTACCATTGATAAAAAACTCCTCAAACTCCATTTTTTACCGGTTTTAAATCGAACCTTTTATTAACTTTACAATCAATTTTCTTAAGTAGAAGCTAGGCAATATTTGATATCTTTGAATCATTATACACCGTTCAAATACTGTACTAATAATGGAAGTTATAAAATAATCAAAGTTCAAACATACTTAAAGCTGTTTGTAAATTGACAATAGTGTTTTTATTGGTTTTCCTGGATTACCGTTAATAATCGCGATACTGATGAGATAAATAGGATTTAAAAAAGTTTTTTTGAACTTATTAACGTTGAACAACAACTAAATGTGACTTTACGCACTAAAACCAACAGCTATAACGAATATACGAACCAAAATATATTCTACTATCTACGTACATTTTTTAACTATACTCAATTAGATGAAACCCGTTTAATCCATACTTGATAGCTGTTGTTGAAAATGAACAAATTATTTTCATCGATATCAAACACTATTTCATATAATATAAATTTTACGTCTAATTTATTCAATAAATAAAACGCTTAGTTATTTCAGGTACCTAGCTGCATATATAAGCGGCGATTTTCATCAAACATTTTCGCCATGTTACTGATTTTATTTGAGAAAAGATAGCTGGCGTATGATAAAATATGAAATAATTCATCAACAAATAACGTTTTACAGCCGAACACTTTTAAACGGACAATGAAGTTAAATTATGATTAAAGAGTTATAAAACGGAATGAGGGTTTTAAAAACCGCTCTACTATATAATTAATACCGATTGACGGTCTTTATAGACTTGTATATTATAGAGCTCGACGTCCTCAAAATATGTACCCCAGATTTTACGTTGACTAATTCATAAAAGTAGCTTTCGATCCAGTCTTCTTATCACTCATTCGCGATTATTAACCACCAATTGTCAAGATTACTAACTAAAACGGCAAAACCCAATCCGAATACCAGGTTAAAATCATTTTACACGTTTATATTAAGCCTCAAATAAGTCGATTTTGCGTAAAACATATCATTGAACGCCAGATTATTGTGTTTAATGAATTCGATATGTATAATCTATTTGAATATCAATCGAAAAATTCGAGTCAATTACCGCTTTCTACGTTTTGAAATCCCAATAAAATTCAACGGCCGAATACTGAAGCTCTATTTGGCTTCATTATAAAGGAGTAAAAACCACCTAATATTTTTTTTTAAAAAAATTGATTTTGATTTCGTGACCTTTGTTTTTGGCATATCCTAATATTCAACGTAAAATAATTCGGGGGTTAGTCTTTCGATTTTTTCAAAGTTTTTACATTTTTATGATAATTTTTAAGACTGATTCACTAGATTTACTTCAATCTTTATTCTTACTTCGCAACTTGTAATGTTTCTATAGCTTCAAAACCTTTTTATAATCCAAACAATTGAGTTATTAGATCTATAAAATTTGAAATATTCGCTTAATATTATAATAATTATGTTTCAGTTATACGCGAAAGTTATATACAAGTGCCTAAAATTATCTCAGATACTTGATTGGCTAATATTTACATCAATTCAGATGTTTGTAATGTTTTTAGTATATGATTTAATAATGATATTTAATTTATCGTTACCGTTAAAAATGAGTGAAAGGACTTTTTGTACATTTTTAGCAACTTTCTATCCATTTATCAATATATTAATAGTTGTGATGAAATATATGCGAAACATAACTTACGATATTTTCGTGGGCCTCGTTCGTTATTAAAACGTTACGATAATATTTAATGGTTAGCGTGGTAGAGAAGGTATTAATATTGTAATTCACCTCGACTTTACTTTAAATTTCACGCTTCGTATAAAAAGTGTTTCAACGAGCAGAGATCTAAACCTTTAATGGATTTATTTATTTGTTAACAAGTGTTTGAATGTTTTACGTCCTAGGACTCATCTGCATTATTAAGATTGAAGTCTAAATATGTCTGATATAACTTCTAAATAATATTAAGTATATTAGTCATGAAGTTTTAAACCATATAGATACAATCGTCAAGTTTTTCGGTGGTGTTTTTATGAATGTATTATTAGTAAGCCAAAACGAGACCCAAGTAGATCATTAGGAAACTACCAACCGTTTAAACACTTATGAAGGTAAATTTACCAGAGGTATCTTTATATAACAAGTACTGGTTGATAGTTATACAGGTTACGTATTTCAATCAAAGATTTTTATAAATACTAGTTTCGTGATCAAAAACAAAGTTTAAATAGGAGTATTAACAATTCATTAGTCGCAACCGTATCGTTTAAAGGTATATTTCCATATCTTCACGATTTTATTCTTTATAATTACATGAGTATATAGCGAGTATCATCTATATTCTTGATCTTCATTTTGTTTAAGGGCGGGTAAGGAATGAAAACCACGTAGTTTATATCCTGTTTAGATTAGGTTGCAAAAGAAGTTTTTGAGGAGGTGTTATGATCCAGATAACGGTTGGGTTAGGAAACAGGCTAGCAGGCAGCTGAGTCACTCAGAGCCAGGTGTTCAACACATCAAGCGGGGAACACACATCTCTTATGTCAGCAACCTAGGGATAGGATTACGCCTAAGAATCAGGACATAGGCAGCATAGGCAGGAGACCGCCTATGTCGCCTAGCAATATAGGAAAGTGATTCAGGACTGAAGAGCTGGATATATAAGGAACACACTCTCTAGGAATTTCATAGATTCAGTAGATAGCTCTTCAATTGTCAATCTAAGTATTCAGTCTACACATCTGAATAGCCTCACGGATTTTGATCATTACTTGCACGATTGTGATATTGTTCACCCAGCACCTCTGCTACCTTCTTGATAACATAAACCCTCTGACACCTTCTATATACTCACGGGTATTTAGTGTGATCATTACAAGAAGAGTTTGATTTAGAATATTTGTTGATAAATGAGGAAAGAGTCAAAGGAGAAAGTTGGGGTTTGAAAGAGACATTTATAAAGGGGGAGGGAAAACTGCTTTAACAATATATTTTACGGGCATTATTATCATGGGTAATCAACGATAGGGGTGCCGGCGCTGGTGTCATGCAAGACGTGTGTAATATTACAGGCTGGTGGTCGCCCTAATTATTGCCCAGGGTTTAGCTTCAGAGACTATCAAGCTTTTTTGATGTTTATTCTCATGTTTACACCACATGACCCTATGTATTACTAGACTATGTCGCAAATTATATTAGCTCCATAACATCCTTATAACAAAAACTTCCTCTTTTTTAAAAAAAAAATCGACGATTATAAACAGTATTTGACCTCTTTAAATGATAGCATTGGGCAAGTGCCTTGACAATTTACGTAGAACCTGGAATTGAAGTGTCGATTCCAAACTGACGTGATGAATCACAGCAAAAAAAAAAGGAAGTATTAAATTTATTTATGGACTTATGATAAGATTCACTGGAGCCTTCAACAAACGATAAATAATTATGTTGGTAGGCCTTTATCGTTGCAACGTAGTCGATTCGAATCACTGTGGTCGAAGTAACTGGTTCTGCATTAATGTTGATTAATGTGACTAAGTTCTAAGTTTGACAGACCGCTAGCCGGTCTGCACCCTAATTTGTATGGCCAAACGCTTTAGCCTGTGCCCCACTGTAATGATCACACTAAGTACCCGTGAGTATATAGAAGGTGTCAGAGGGTTTATGTTATCAAGAAGGTAGCAGAGGTGCTGAGTGAACAATAACGAAGACGTGCGAGTGATAATCAAAAGCGTTGAAGCTATTCAGAGGTGAATACTTAGATTGACAACTGAAGAATTATCTAATGAAGCTACCTAACGTGTTGATGAGTATGTCCTTATATCTAGTTCCTTCAGTTGACGTGGTGGCGTGGGATATGTTGGATATGTGCGCGATCCAACATATCCGGACTGGATCATTTGGATATGTAGCATATCCAACATATCCAGTCTCCGGTTCTCGGTGTGCCGAGTGGGTCCCTAACGACCCTAACCTTGGGGGGTCTGTGGGACCAGATGCCTGCCGTCAGGCTGTGTCCAACTGATTTCCTTCATTAGTGCTGTGGGCCGCTGCTGGTGTAACCTGCAGCTGTTGGGTCATAACACCCACTTTGAAGTAGGCACCTACTACACTATACTTGCAATGCAGTACATTCAAATCCTACAAACTATAGTCAATTTGCAGTACGTATAGTCAACTTGCCTATACTGCATTTAACTACTATTCCAACATTGGCGGCTTTTTGTTTTGTGCCTGCTCGCCAACGTGGCTTGCTATCAATTGATGGCAACCTCTAAAATCCCCTTTTAATCTACAAGCCAACAACAAGCCAAACCCCAGTTAATTACGATCAATATACACTGAAATTGACATTAATTACAGCTCTTTATAACCCTTTTATTCCACTCCTTCGAGCCCTTCATTTCTTAACTCCCGTATACAAGTTTTCCACCACAAACCTATACGTATTACAAACTTGTACGCCACCAATTACGTACTTTTTGCCAGTAGTTGAAACTATTATCATTGTTACCTTTGCTATTATTACAATTAACACCACTACCCTAGTAGTTTTCAAGTTTGCTAGGGTACCCCTATTTCTTTACGTTACGTACTAGATGGTCCATATAACCTTCAATTCGTATAGTTAGTGTATTACTATTCACAAACTTTTCCAATGCATCGTTAGGCGTAGCTTTAGTTATAAAGTTGACGGGATTATCTTTACCATTAATTAATCGAGACTTATTGATTTCCCGGGTTTTTAATACATTATTCAAAGCTATTAAGTTTATTATTTAACGTTTTTTATTAGTCGTACCCAAATTTAATACGTATTTGTAAAAACTTCAGGAATTAATATATATTACCATAGGTATCGGAGGCAGTGCTTACCATTTAGTCCAAATATTCAATATACCGTTAAACACCATATCAATATTAGAGTCTATCATTATTCTGTAAACTTGTAAAGCCAGTACGTTTCGTATTACATGCTTATACTTAACAGATATTTAGTATAGAAGGTTTCCAGTGGTTATAAATTTCTTTTTTAGCCTTTACTTGTTAACTAATATTATTAGGAAGCTGATTTGCGATGTTAGATTAGTATTATTGGTAAATCACTCGTTTTTAAAGATTATTACCTTCGCCTTCATCAAATTTACCGAGATTATATTAATTCTCCTTCTTAAGTGATCCAGTTGGTATTTAATTTTCTTATTTAGCTTGTCAAAGTCTCTATTTCATAGATCTTGTACTTATGCCGTAATTAAAGGGTTGTACGATACCTTCGGTTGATATAACGTAGCGATATAAATCGTACGAGCCCTTTGCTTCAGGTATCTTTATAATTTTACTTCGTCGGCCTTATTGATAATCGTCTAGCTTGTGACTTGCCCTTTTTGGCATAAGCTCATGTAAGTACCGCTTTTAGCCTTAATACTTTATATACATATTGACGATCTCTTCAAATCAAACTATGTGCACTTAGCTAACTTTTCGATTGGTCTACACTTTTAGAAACCTAACTTCCCGATGATGCGATGTGTCGCGGCTATAAACTTAGTATCTCTGAGGAAAAGGTTATTGTTAGTTTATATACTTATGATGCTAAAGTCTTTGCCCTTTATTTTTAATAAGCACAGGTGAAACGTTAAAGTGTTCATACTCAGCCTATTTTTAAAGTACGTCTGGTATGTTAAAAACCAAACAACGTTAGTTTTGGCTAGTCTGTACAGAGGTTTGATATAACGTATTACTGTGTTGGCCGGAAACTTGTCCCTTAGTTTATTCGGAAATTTTAGCAGTGCAATCCGTTCAAAATTGGTGGCAAACTGCATATACGCTTGCGTAATATCCCAGCTATTAAGTGTAAAATAATCTTTCACACCAGAAGTTAAATTGATAGTAATTACAACCATTAAACGCTGGTTAATCTTTTGGGTTGTAGGCGATGAAGTAAAGATTTAGTCCTTACCTTTATTAATGTATCCTTAGGTAATTAGCTATAATTTTTCGTACGGCCGGTTTATGGTCTTACTTTTTATCTCGTAGATTATCCTGAAATTGAAAATAGTAACGTTTTGGCTTTTAAATTACATTAATAGTATAAGTTGAAAAACCCCACGTATAAAAAGGCCGTTCATCTCTACCTGATTACTTTCTTTAAAAGGCTTGCCTGGTATGTTGATGATGCTTTTAACATATAGCGAAATTTATGTTATGATTTTCTTTTTAAGGTATCTACTTCGTTGTATAAACTTTGTTAGGCCTGTAGTCCTCGTCGCCATCTTACTCTTTAGTGTGTATCTGCCTTTTAGGTAGTCTTTTACGCCGCCGACGTTCTATTGGTTTATTAACAATCGGCTTGAAAGAGTTATGTCAGATAATTTATTCGACTCGAAGATTATCGAAGTTAGTATCTTTATAGGATTTATGGGGGTTTTTATACGGATAAACCTGTATAACTCGAAAGGTGACAAGACTGTTAGTAGTTTGAACTACTACGTTTAAATTGGTAGTACTTAAGATTTTATATTGCCTATCCTATTTACCTGGTTTTCGACACGTAAGAATTTTACTTCAAAGGGTGAGAGATAATACGTTTATTATTAATAATCTGTTTATAATATTAAGGGCATCGTTAACCTGGCAGCGTGCCAATTTCTTCCCCAGTTACTTTAGGATTTTGTTGTATACCATAGTATGATTTTAGGTATTTGGCGATTATAGTGACTTAGTCGTTATATATAAATAGAGCCGTAAATACCAGTAAAGTTGGTATAAGTCCATTAGGGCCAATAATATTATTTAGACCCTTGACCGCTATTTAAAGCCATTCTTTTTAATTTATAAAGCTTCCAATTATTACTATAAGAATATTGTAGGCTTGTCGTAAAAAAGCGTAAGCCTTTTCGAATTTTCTAATACTAAAGTGGGCCTTAATAGGGACTAGTTTATACTAAATTGCTATCGATTTTGTTGAAATATAAAATAGATACGGTCACACAGAACACAAACTCAACAGAAGAGCCAACAGGGTCAACAGGGCCAACAGGGCTGGTTAGTACTTTGTATAGACTTCAAGTATTAAATACCTCAACACCAAAATATGAGGAATTCAGCGGAGTTGTAGATATCTCCACCAGCACTAGTGTTTTACTAGTGCGACTACTAGTATTGACTAGTACGGAAGATTAGCACGGAGATGCTGCCTGAGCTAGAGTTTACTATCACAGAGGAATTATTATTTAATAGTATATACTGGTATTAACTAGTAAAGGAAGCTCGATCCTTATCGAGATCCTTATAAGAATATACTGAATCATATATCAAGTTTTTCATGTATATTTTAGAATAATTTAATCTATAATCCTATACAATATCTTCTTATATAATACCTTTTCCACATTATCAGTAAAATTTTGCACTACTACTGATTAAATCCGTTATTTCTTTTTGCCCGAATCAAAATGTTTATTTCTTCTGGATTATCTAATACCTTTGAGGATACCCCTTTAATATCCCCAAAACATGGCTTGTTTCCACTACTAGGGTTGTCTTACGGTAGTAATAGTGATAATAGTCCTTCTTTATAAAGGATTGTTATTGCTTCCGGTTTTTTTACTCTAGTTAAATCCCCATCCTTTCGTTTCTTACGCTTTAGGGCTACTTCCGTTGTTTTAGAAGCCTTAGACTCTAAAGCGTTGTTGAAGAAATGAATAAAGGAAACTCATTATATCCAAAGAGCTAAATTAATGTAAGAAATTTAAGCTATTGATGCTAATAATCTTATTGATAAGGAAGTAGAATTTAGTGTTAAAATTACCTGTTTTCCAAAATTAACAAGGCTTAAGTTAGCTATCGACTTATATAAAAGGATTTTAGCTAAGCTTGAGAAACTCTTTAGAAAACCGGAACAACCCAAATCGATAGATACCACAATACCAGGGGAAAAGGAGAAGGGAAACATCAAAACCCCCTTCTTTAACGCTAAAAAAAGGAAAATTTTTATAAAGCCTAAGTTATAGTTACCAAAAAACTCTGAAAAGTTAACTTTTATAGATATTAATATTTATTTAACAGCTATTAAGACCTATGCTATTAGTAATAACTGTATTTTGAAAATTAAGACAAATACAGTCTTTACAGAAAATGACTACATTCACTTATTCACGCTTATCGACTATATTGTTGCAAAGACTTTAAAAACTATACATACCCAGATACGGGCTTATAAAATAATTACTTCTTTTATCACTTTCGACCTTTCAACCGTCATTATAGGTATTCAAAACCCGTATAAAACCGTATTGAGGTTAATTGGCATATGTTAAGGCACTGCACCGGTCTACTATTAAAAACTTACCAAAAAACTTAATTTTTTTTGCCCTTTACATCATTCAGTCTTAGCTCTCTTTATGACAACTTTTAAAAATACTGAAAGGAGCTTAATTTATGAAAGCCTTTAGGTTGAAGATATTAAGTATTCCTTCCAATTTTTAACCTGTATTAAATTCGAGTTACCGGTCTAGACAGTCCGTATGCGAAGTGAATTAAAGAAAGCCGTGCGTTATTAATACATAAACTATAACTAGACTTTCAAAACGAAAATAGGCTTTAAGGAGAAAAAGAAACGTCAAATTTTATCTTTTAAAAAAAACCGAAAACCAAGCTAACAATTAACCGTAACCAAAGTATTAGTTAATTTTTTAAAAAATGTCTTAAAGGCTTTTACAAAGGCCATTTGGAACAGGCTTATTAGGCATTATATCCAAATTTATAGCTTTTCAATCCTGGTTAATCTATTAATAAAGATGAAAAACGGAATTTATTATTGTTAATAATGGCAAATCAAAAGATCCTAGCCAATGATAACATTATAGCTATATAGTATTTATATAATTAATTACGTAATTAATCATGTAAAACCCTATATAGGACTTTGTACTGGAGAATTTTGGTTAATTAGAGGCTGTATCTTACACGAGTGTACCCGTTTTAAAATATCCACTTTTAATGTTAAGAGATCCACTTTTTACGTTAATCCGCCAAAACAGATCATTAGAGGTCGTACCAAATACGGGTATTACCGTAATATAGGCTCTACTTTTAACATTAAGTCTTTAAAACTTAACGTCAAGTTTTAAGTTTCTTCCTTTTTTTCTTATACTATAATATAGTTTTATAATTGATAAAATCCAGTTTCGAGACTTTATCAGAGCTAATTTAGGCCTATACTGTTATATTTTCAATAATGACTAATGGGTTTTATATGTAGAGGTTTAAAGTAGAAATTAAACTGGATTACGAACTAGACGAGGTATTATTTAATTTATTGATAAAGAAATAGTTTAGATATCGGATAAGTCTAAAAAAGGTTATAGTTTTAGTACTCTAACTTTCCACAACTGTTTTTACTACCCTAAGTTTATTATATACCTAATTATTTCATTCAATTTTTATAAATTGTGTATTAAAGTTGGATGTTATCGTTAATTAATTTGAAAATTAAGAAAATAGTTTTTAACATAACTGGCAACTATACTATTATATGGGTTACATAATAGTTTTATTGTAATATAATTTAAACCGTTTTTTAAATTAGGTATATACCTACGTTATATTCCCAAGCTCGATATATAGGCTAGATAGTACGTTAAGGAAGGCTATAAATATAAAAATCAGGCGATAACTAGTCTGTTATAATCTAGGTAATTAGGTTATAATATATTTTTTACCTTTATCATTATATCTTTTAACGACAAGGCGGTTTTTTTTGTAAGCTTTCCCGGTTTTATACTTAACTTCGTAAACGAGGCGGGTAAGGAAAATCCTATAAGTATCGTAAACGGCTAGATAAAAATATTTAAAATGAAATACACCTTAATTATTTAAGGTTAAATTTTTTTATGTAGGTATATTATAGGAATAGGGCCCCTAAGATAATAATAATACCCTCGCAGTGAAACTTTAAACTAAAATCGTGGTTTTCCATTTCATTTTACGTAACAAAGAAGTTCGTAGCAAAGGTTTTAAGGCGTTTTCTGGTTTTTAAGCCGTAGGGGCGTCCTCAGAGGTAAGGTTTTAATGGGGTTAATAAAAATAAGCCTCTTTCGTTTAACGTAGTCGAGTTAGATTCACCTTTTAAAGGTAAAGCTAGGGTTAGATTCAGCTTAAATTCGTCGTTTTGGGTGATACCTTATAAGCGGTCCTATTCGTCCTTTAGTTTCAAGTCGTTTCTTTTCACCTCTATTTTATATTTACGTACTATTATTTATTGAAACGAACTCTTCCCGTTTAATAAGTTAACAAGTATATATTAGCCTTTGAACCCGTTCATTATTTAAAATATAATTTATTTATCCTTCGTTTTCTAAACTAAAACTTTCAGTTATAATAATAAATTCAAAACGCCAATTTCACGTAGGCCATTTCTTATAGCTAACGCTTTAAACATATCATTTTTTTTACTTGTAATAAGCATAATGCCGCTATAGCTTTAGTTATAGCATTAGCCTTCTGTATTATAAATGGTAATGTGACAAAGTCTGTATAAATTTTCTGGTATTCATTAAAGATAAAAAACGTATGATTTAGCACACTTTAGCTAAAATTATAATTAATAGCGTTAACCTCTATTTCAAAAATAAATCTCTGAAAACCAATACCCCTCAATTCTTTTAACAATATTGTATACGCTTTTTTTAATAATTTATAATATAGTTTACACTTTTTGGTACCTTATAAAGCTTTTACTAAAATTTACTTGTACTTGTTATTAGCTATTCGAACCTTTATACGCTATTTGGTGAAATTGAAAGCCGTGTCAAAGTCGTACGTAATCCAGTATAAAAGCCTGAAGTAAAGGTTTAACTAATTTTTAACTATAATGTCCCAATAATCTATAATAAAAACAATTTATATAAATTTAACGGTCTGGAATAATATTACCGTATCGACGACGTAAAGGACCAGTTTATTATTTAAATGCATAATATTAACGATTACTTCGTAATTAAAGTCTACATCGTCTTAAAAGCGAAATTTAAACCGTTGTAAGGCCTATAAGTGTAGTTAATACTTGTAGTGAAAAATTTCGATAACTTTAAATAAGTTTTTTCCTATATTCGTATAACCTGCCACGTAAAATAGTCGTAAAAGGCGTTTCATAACCGAATATTCGAATCGTCGGTATAAAGTCCGTAATTCTAATTAAGTTAGGTAAATAGCTTTAATTATACATGTTTCTGGAAAAAACCGAAAGTAGCCGAATTTAAGCTAAAGCGGTACAGATACACCATTTAAGACGCGAATAAATTAGTTCGTCGTATTCCAGACCTTAATTTCGAATTTATTTATATTCCTCAATCAAAGTAAAAATAACGTTTTAAAATTTATTACGTAAAACCTATTCGGTTCGAAACGCGTATTTACAACAATCGTTCCGAACGACGTTGCTTTGCCTTTACTAAACAGGAATTTTTGGTGTTCTCCTATTCGATTTAACCGAAACTTCGGAAACTTCGCCGTAAACGCGTTGAATTGCCGTTTTCCGGCTGTCGAAATGTTGACTACGCTAATATCAGGTATAATACCTAAAAACCTATACCCGTATCTATGAAAAGGGGTAAATTACGACATTATACGGGCGATAAACACTTCGTTTACGTAATTTAAACTTGTAATATATATAAAGGAGGCGTTTTATAAGCTTGAAAAGATACGTTAGGCGCTTTCATCATCGTAGGCTAATAAATAGGTATTATTTTCCTTAGGGTCGTCTTTTTCGGATGTATTTTCATAAAGGTAGGCATCGAGTCCGTTATCTATGCCTTCGCACTTTATTACGTATACTTCAAAATTAATTTTTATCCGATCCTTAAAAGTACACTCGGCTTAAAATTGTCGTTCAATCCGAATTTACTCGTAAACAGGGTGGTTTATAAACCAGTAGCCGACTTTACCGTATGCGATACACTATTTTTACAAACCTATAAGGTTTCGTATATCTTTTCGTAAGTACTTCTATAGTTTTGGTATGTTTTTTCCTTTTCCGAACGATCGTCTTTATTTATTGTTACTAGAGTTTCCTCCTTGATATTTCTACTTTAGGCGTTCGTTTTACCTTGAATAAACCTTAAACATCCGGTTTAAAACGTGGTAAATGGTCTTAGTAAAGCTTACTTTGATAATTTGAGCTTCGCCTTTAGTTTTATGCGTTACAAATGTAAATCCAAGGCTTGTCTGTCAACGTATAAAAGTTTTGAGCAATGTTTCAAGGCTTATACAAAAAGCCTCCAGGTATTTTTTTTTTTCGGTTTAAAAAGTATAAGGTCGAAATCTAGGTTTCCGCAGCAGACTTTCATTACTACTTAAATAAACGATTTATCACCTTTATATTCCGGTTTAAAGGCTATTCAATGCTTCCAAAACTTAATCAATAAAGCGATAAGGATTTTATATAGGTTTTTATCGGTATTTTCCTATTGGTTTTTCACGGATTCCTAAATTATACCGATGTAATCCTTATCTTAAAGTTCATGATTAATTATTGTATAGAAATAAAACTTTAAACGGTTATCACACTTTAAAAATAGATTGATTTATATAAGATGGTATATTTATTACTCCTTAACTTATTCGGAAAATATACCAGGTAGAATAACATAAAATCAAAATAGCTTAATATTAAATCTTTTATAAGTATTAAGCATTATATGTATTTTATTATTAAGTACGTTGTACGGCTTACCGCGGTAATCATTATTCCTATTTTATGGCCTAATCAAGTTGGTTTATTTTATAAGGTCGTTTCTATTCGTAGAAAATCGGTATAGTAAAAGGTCGCGGTAAAGGTCATGGTTTATGGGCATTAGTTCGTAAGGAACGTACTAGCGTTTTACACCTTCGTCAATTCCTAAATCGGTTTATTTTTTTATATTTTGACTGATCCTTCCGTGGTCGATCGGGTTGTTTTCGGTATTTCGGCCGCTTTCGCCATAACCGAGCAAACTATTTCCAATGTTTAGGAAATGGTTTGGTATTCGGTTTTATTCTGCAGTATATGTTGACATAAGAGTATATTATACTTACATATTAAATGAGAATTATAGTTGTTCTTTTTCCTCAGGGTCTTTACTCTTGGCTTATGGTATAGGTATAAAATTAGGTCATTTTATGCTTCATTCTCATCATTCTAATAATAGTCTTTTTTACTTTATAAGGTAATACCCTTTTACAAATTCTATTAGATATAAATCTTTATCCTTTCAATCTAGTACATTGACGAGTTATGCTATTTCGAATAAGACTTTTATAAAACGGTTATTTCTACCTCTTATAGTATTAATACTTCTGATTCGTAATTAAATCAGTAAGGCTTTGGTAATAGTAAGATTTACCGTTTGCCATATATACAACGTCCAATTAGAAACGTTTTTATAAAAATCATCTACTAAGTCAGGTCACTAGGCTTTTTCTTTTCAATAACGAAATTTAACGACCAAATAATATGTGTTTGTTATATATAAGTCGAGTTCTTTAACTGGCGAATCGATGGTATTATCTTAAAGACCCAAGTCGATTTTATATATTATGGTCTTTTTAATTCCCATATTCTCGACTAAAAAGTCGAAGTTAACGTTGGTCTCGTTTAGTAATATTGGTTTTGGGGTTATGAATATAGTCGTTTAGGAGTGGTTTTTGTATGTACTTGGTATGTTAAAACGGTCTAAATTGGTAATTTCGCGTTGTAATAAGTTTTAGGTACGTTCGGATTTCAAAGTTTAGGATAATACGTTTCAAATACAAAGCAAATAATGTAATTAAATTAGTTGGAATAAATCTTACTAGCGATTGCTAATACAAATAAATCTTAAACGATATATAAAACGTTACTATAAATCAGTTAAGCATTTTAAATTAGTTTTATCAACACTTGGTAGCACCAAGTTAACCAAACGGCTAAAAAAATTTAGAAGTAGCAAAAACTAAATTTAAAATATGTAAAGAAAACACAGAAAAGCGAACAAGGCAAAAAAAGGAGGTGTAATTGTAGGGAGATATATTATGTGATCTGGTGTTTAGTAATCGGTTCGGATTAGTGTGTCGTAACCGAACTTGTTGTAATAATCGGTTTAATTGTTTTATACGTAACCGCTTTGGTTAAAGCGATCGGTTTGAATAGGTGTTTCGTAACCGCTTTTAAATTAAAGAAGCGGTTTCAATGTCGAAAATCGGATAGGTTTCAATTAAAGGTTCTGAAACTTGGTAGTTTTAACTTACATGACCTGGTACGTAATAATACGCTTTTCGAAAAGTGTCTGGGTACATTAAAACGCTAAATAAGGTCTCATAGCAACGTAAAAAAGCTTTTAGTAAATAGAGCGCTAAATAAGGGTTAAAGATATCGTATTGAAGTTTTTCTTTTTAAAGTTATTGAGTTTTTATAGTTTTTGTATACGTAGGCGTGTAACTTTTGTAAAAACAAAGTATTGAAATATAAATATTAAAACCACTACAACATCTCGTTATAGGTATGTAACATATATCTATTTCTTTTTTCTTAAGTTATTTATAGTCGAACGAATCGGTCATAAATTAATATCGGTAAGGTTCAAAACCCATTTACGTAAAATGAGGTATTTAAAAAAAGTAATCGTTAAATTGGTGAAGTTGTAATAAATATAATTATACGAAAGAGAATCTAAAGGTATATGCTACAGGTAAGGGTTTATAAGTCCTCACCTAAAGAGTCCTACTTTGGACCACTCCATGTATTGCCGTTAGGTCTGGTATAGTTATTTCAGACCGATCCATGTATTATCGTTTGGTCTGGAATAGTCATTCTAGACCGATCCAATCATGGAGCAATTTGCGTCTTGCAAGAGTGCAACCTGAAGTGTAATACGATATCGTACACTCTGCAGGAGTGCACCCTACAATATAGTGCATTGCTAATTTCCCTATATATACTATCTATAACGGTATATAGTAATATCCACAATTATGCTTAGCCTTTGAAGGTGGAATTAAAGATACCCATATTAAAGTTTGAGTAAAAACCTTTTGCCGCTTTTAACTTGTATTCATTCGTTAGTCTAAATATTAATGTTAACACCGAGGTTTTTTATATTTTTGAGGCAAAGGAGGAAAGAGGTAGGGGATTACAAGATATGGAAAACAATGAGGCTAATAACAGTTATAACTGTCGTCGATTCAAGTAAAAATAGCCTTTTTTTAAGGCGAAAGCTAATTTTGAATTTATTAGTATCCGTGTAATTAAGTTCTGTAACAGTATTAGTATCTCTTTGTAATATGACGTATTATGAATAGCCTTTTGTTAAGTACCTTGCCGCCCCCGTATCCGGCATAATCCTCTCAAAGACTTGTTTAGCGTAACGATTTTAAATGGTGAAAAGGTGTATGGAGCTAGGGTTTTTATCGTTATGTCGGCGGTAGGGGTCTTTACCTATTAGGAGATATAAAAAGGCATCGTCGGCGAGTTATTACATTGTTTCCGAGTTATTACCAGTGCTATTATCTTTATGTTAATTGTTTGATTAAGTCTTATTTTCATCCTTTTAAACCTTTTACCTTTGAATTTTATAACTTATTCGAAGTAATTCTAGTCAAAGGTGAAAGGTAATTGTATGTAGTATATTACCTGTTTTGATTCACATCCAGCGGTATTATGACGTATCAATTAGTAGCTTTAGTTTCCGTAGATTTAATAATTTTGGAAACCTGGCAATTTCACTCTCATTTGGCGATATATATTAAAAAACGAGCGTAAATCAACTTCGAAAATGTTATACGACTTACCGTTTTACTATTCCTTTTATTTCATAATCTTCATGAACGTGGTAATTACCGCGTAATTCGTATTTATTATAAAAATACGTCGAAGAGGATGGGTAATGTACTGGTCCTAGGGACCTTTTAGATAACTTAATTGGTGTTAGAGAAGGTGTCGAGGTTCCTAGTATTAGTGGGGAAAATGGTTACTTTTAGCGAAATTTGGCGGTAAAAATCTAGTGGTTATACCTATAGTAGGCTCTCCCGTAAAGCTAGTCCTTTCATAATTTAGTGATTGAAACTGGATATGGGGAGGAGTATGGGGGAAAAGATTTAGGGGTTTTTGCTGCTGGTGATCATGTGATAATTCTTTTTATTTTAAAGGATACGTCGTGTTTTCTGTTTAATTAACTGGTGGATTGAAGGGTTTGCGGCGTATATGTTAATCAATTCCGTACAGCTAATGGAATTAGACTATTGATTTTGCGTAAGCGATTTTGAAGAATTTATCTGGGTTTAGGTAGGTTTTTACGAACGTGTGTGAGGGGGTAGAGGAATGCTTTCATTAGCAATACCTTTGCTTTTGGCTTTAGTTCATTATGGATCTTTATTTGTGGTGTATTTGTAGAGGATATATGTTAGACTACCTTTTTTTCCCCCTTTTTTTCGCGGATAGATTAACATCTCGATTGTATAGTATAGCTTTCTCTCTTATTTTAGCTTGTTTTTTTGCCTTAATCTACGTATTCAAGGCTTAGTCTTTAAATCATTCTTAAAAGTCATCGAGTACTCTAGGTCATTCAATATTTCCGGTGGTGTTTTTATCAAGAATGTAATGCCTAATTACGTTGGTAAGGTGATTGAGGGTTAAGGTTTCGTTGGCGTTTGTAAATTAAAGTTTTTGGTCATGGTGTTTTTTAATGATGACGCCGAGGTTTTTAATTGCCTTTTTTTGGTTGGGGTTCCTAACAGGGTTAATTTCAGCCTTTCAAATTTATCATAACGAAGATTAAAAGGCATATGGGAAAAAACAGAAGTATAAAGTGGTAGGTTGTAGGTTTTCCATCCAACTTAATATAGTTAAAGATTGTGTGATTTAATCGTTTTTACGATGTGAAATTTTCAGTTATAGTATCTGTAATAGTATTAACTTATCTGTTTGCCAACTTATCGACTTGGTGATTTTAAACACTTTTAAGCAGTCAGTCTTAACGCTTTTAAAAAGAAATAATAACGATTTCTTAGTGTTTTTAATAGCTATACTATCGTCTACTTCTGAATTACCGCGAAAATTGATACAATTTAAAAGCTTTTCCTACTTGTTATCGCGAAGACTAATACAGTGTATAGGGGCCGCTCGGAAAAACCTTTCCTTTACCTTACCCAAACAAAGCGTAACAACCGGAAAACAACTTTTTCTTTTACTTAGTTAATCCATGCTAAACCTAATAAGAACTAATTAGTGTTAGTAGACCTTTATCTTTATAACGTAGTCGATTCGAATCATTGTTGTGGAAGTAACTGGTGTTGCATTGATGTTGGTTGATTGTGGTATCTAAGACCTAAGTTTGGTAGACCGCTAGCCGGTCTACACATTAATTTGTATGGCCAAACTCTTTGGCCTGTGCACCACTTGGAAGTGGGCACCTACTTCACTGCACTTGCAGTGCAGCACATTCAAATCCCATATACTACAGTCAATTTGCAGTACGTACAATAAATTTTACTTAACGGTACTGCATTGGACTAATATTCAAACAAATTAGGAATAAATACCGAATTCATACAGATATTATTATATGTATTAATAATATAATTACTGTAAAACTAGTAATTCTAAGTGTGATTACGTAATTGAACCAATAAAGGCTATTATAAAGTAAATAAAATGTTGTAATTTAAGCTATTGAAACGAATAACATATCTTTCCCTCCAGTATCTCAACTTTGAATGTAGATATTATTAGATATCACTATAGTTAGCAGGTGTAGCGGACCACGTTTGTAGAGTGCATGATAGCGTGTCACACTCCAGGAGTGATAATAGCAGAGTATATGGTAAAATGCCACGTTTCGAGTGAAAGCTTATAAGCTCTCACCTGAAGCGTATACTTTCTGGATGCCTTTTCTCCCTCTTTCATCAATATTATCTATTTACTTCAAATATTATATAATTTTCTTCACGTATCAATATACAAACATCATCAATAATAATTAGTAGTCGTCTCAGTTCACTACAAATAGCCTAGGGAAAAAAGAGACGAACCTTAGTTAAATATTTATAGCGGGATATTATAAAGGTCTTAATTGTTCCTTATTCTAACATTACTATTTATAAGAAATATGCGGGAGCATAAAAACATACCTAAGTATGATAAAATTTTAAAACTCAGAGTGATTTTGAATTGAACAACTTTAATACGATATTATCAATTCGATTAGTACTTTTTGACTGTTGAAAGCTCCGTTACGCTACTATCAACTCAGTTAGAGTTTTAGACGTATCCGGTTTTATTTTTGGAAAACGTTATATTGTGTATCGGTTATTTAAGCTAAACCCACTCAGGTTTAAACACCTTTACTAGGATTTATCCGGATAAAACATAACATTTACACCGTGTACGCGAACTTTGAAAGCGGTTAAAACAGCTTTTAAAACGTTCCGGCATATTTCAAAAACTCCAAAAAATAGTTTCCGAAACGCTTACCATACTGGAAGCACTCAAAGCAACATCTGACGCTCTCATACCATCTTAATTCACTTTTACATACCATTTTAACCCTTATACACAACTCCCCACTCCGACTCCAAACATCCGATTTTTTTTTCACCCCACTTCATTCGCCTTACAATACAGCATTTAATTGAGTTAATACTTGCAACTTTTGAATTCAGGAGTCCCTAAGCTAATATAATACTTATAAATATTAAGTAACTAATTTAAAACGTTCAATTAGTTTATAATTGCACTTTATTTACCGTTCAATCGTATTTATAAATGCGTAAAACCTAATTTGAAACCCTTTGTTACATTTCATTTACCATTCATCTGCATATTACAAAACCCATAACACTTAATTTAAACCGTTTTATTTCGAAACTCCCTTAATCAAATTATTTCATACTTGAATCGCAATTATTATTACATACAAACATCGGAATTACTTATATATATGATGAAAGAAATCAAAATAAATGTAAAAAAATTTCGGTATATTTTGGACGCGATTATAATAGCTTTGAAAAGGTTTCGAGACATTTCGCACTCTTGCAGTTATAGTTTTACTAATGACGAGCTTAGCGGAAATCAATAAATATGTAGTCATTTTATTTTCATATATAACTCTATAGAAAAACGTTTTGAAATTTGTTAATTTCAATTTATAAGATGTTAAAGCCTTTATAAAAAAAACTGAATACGAAAGTTAGAAATACATATATTTTAAAAGTAATTTGTCGCTATTAGGATAAACACATTAAATGGTTTAATGTATTCGATAATTTCAGTAAAATTTTCTAGGATTAGACGTTGGTAATGTGGCGAATGATAGACTACTTTTTTTTTCAAAAGTGTTAGGAATATAAATACGAAATGGAGAAATCAATACGCCTGTTAACAAAAAAAGTCGCGTCGTAAAAAAATTAATTACCACGACTCAATCCTATGAAATACCTAATTAGATAACAAGAGAAATTTCGAGTGTAAACTTTATAAAGATATTGTTGGAATAGTAGTAATTTCAGTGCAGTAGGTTAACTTTACTGTAGGAAAAGTTGACTATATTGACCGCAAGTTGAGTGTATTGTTTTGTGGGTCTACTGTATTTCCTGCAAGTTAAATACAGTATGCGCCTACTTTCAACTAGGGCACGGACCAAGAACTTGGCTATACAAATTACTGCACAGACTGGCTAGCGGTCTGCCAAACCTAAAACAATACATCCACCACTTAACTATTACAATACTACTATTACTTGACTTAGAGCCTCGAATCGACAACTTTACACCGTCTAAAACCCCATTAACACTAATTAATACTTATTAGGTTAAGCATAGATTATTTAAGTAAAACAAAAGGCTACTTTCCGATTATTATGCTTTAGATAAGACCGAGGTAAAAGAAAGGCTTTTGCTAAAAATCTTTATTATTATAGTATTTTTACAGTAATAAGTATAGACAACCTTTTACTGGTTTTAATTTCTATGGCATGTTAGAGGCAACGATGGTATGGTATCGGTATTAAAAACATTTAGCTATCTTTACATTTTTTTAAAAAAAAAGATTAACCGTTGAAATTTTAAAAATAATAAATTGCCAAACGGTTTAATCAATATTACTACGGTTTCTATTACTTTCAAAACAACCAAGTTTCACGATCTATAATATATAACCTTCTACCATACCCCTTACAACGAATTTCGCCCTCAACACTTAGTTTTTCCCTTACTTTACTTTTTCCATTTCTCTACGCTACTATATTATCGAGTAAGAAGGCGATGAAGACCTCAACCGGAGCGATTACGCTTTTCGGAGATATCGTAAGTTTTTTAATGACTAAACTATTAATACGTAGAAAAGAATATAGAAAGGTGATAAGTTTAAGTTAAAGGTAAAACTGTTATTGACTTAGGCTATGAGCCGTCAGTCTGAGTCATGAGTCATGTACATGTTGAGGTGCACGATCTTGTGTCATGTCCAGCCCTTATAGTATGGTTAGCGTAATCCAGGACGTTTGGATTATTAGTACTTTTGACATTAGCGTAACGGTCAAGAGGGTTGACTCACATCAGCTGATGGAAGCCATGCTAACCGGCTTAAGCTTACTTAGTAAGACTATCACATACTATTGAGGTCTGGTGGAAGACTAGAAGAGACTACCGTAGCGCACTGTGCAGGACCTATGAGCATGGCCAGTGCCTAGCCAGTGCCCAGCCCGTTACATGCCCTCACACATGCCGTGCACGAACCGTGCACAGACCGGGTACTGCCTATCCCGTTACGTGCACAGTCACAGTCACGTAACCTATAGACTCAATGGCTAATAGCCTGAGTGCATAACAAAAACTTAAACAAGGAAGGGTATATGTCCCAGGAAAAAACTTTACCAAATTAACAAAAATACCTGTCGAATTAACTTAATTGAAAAAGTGCCCTTGAAACTTATACGCTAAAGAAAAAGGCTTTGAAAACTTTTAACATCCTTGTACGAGTTTTGAGGGACCTTCCTTTAATCCTTAATTAAATTAAAGCTTTAAGCTCTCTGATAACATCAAATATTTATACGCCGACAATGAGAAACTTATTAATTTACTCGATTACCCGGTACCTCCAAGTGATAGCACGTAATACGCTCTTAGTGGCAATAGAACACGTGAAGTAGTGGCCGCCAACACGGTAAAAAGTATTAACGTTGGCGTTATTCACTAGTTAATTGAGTAAAAACGTTAAACCCTTTAAAACATTTCTTACGATCAAATCCCCTTTATCCTTTAACACTTTCCCTAAAATCGCGAAATCATTTAAGGCGAAGGCTTCTGCGACAAGTCTATCTATATATGCAAGCTTATCATAAGTGCTACTCCATGTTATCATTTAGTTCAAAAAACTAACAATTACCTCTATCATTGCAACTTAAAGGTTTTAAGGTTTGAGTTAAAAATGGGAAATACTATCGAAAACTTGGACGACTATCACGATATTCATCCTGAACCTATTGGAATTATTAATATAAATTACAAAGTCCTTACAGATTTCGCGAAGATCTGGAAAAACGTAGAAAAACATGATGGAAAAACCTAAAATCTATTCGATACAAAGATAATGACCTTTTTAAATATCTGCAAGTAGATAAAAATCTATTCTTCTGATTTTCACTCATGAGTTCAAAAAATCCTCACAAGTTACGCTGAGAACTACTACCTAACCTTCCTACTGAGAAAAAAAAAACCTTCTGTCAAATTTATAACAGTATAAAAAGTCACTTTGAACACAACGTTCACCTTATATAATATCATAAGAATTAGGCTACAATAAGTTGGACAACGATAATAGTTCAAAAAAGGAGGAGGAAACACTACTGAATATGTTTAACCAGATACTTAATAAATTAATATTGTATTAATAAGCTATAGGGAAGGCCCCTGATAGTAAAGTTACCCTCTGCAAGCAAATACAAATATCAGTTACTGGCGTGAACGAATTCGAATACACTTTACAATACCCAAACACCATTTATAAAGGCTTTTTTAACTAATTACGATCTTTCTTTTACAACCGTGATAACATATACCTAAAACTTTCTTGGCAATATTCCTTAACTAATAACTTTCGCAATGTAAAAAAATAAAAAAAATCGCTTAATAGTATATTTCGTTAATCGAAAATACAGGAAGCCCCAACGTTCAAAATCTGGTCCAAACTCTTCGAATTGAAAGCCATAACCTTACTAAAGCCAACAAAGATGGGATTTGAACGAATCTATTAATCGTAAAAACTATCGTCGTAATACTGGTAGAAGGTTTTTGATTTTCAATAAGTCCAATTACTAGTTAACTTGCCAACTTCTGGCTAAAGATAACAAATAATGGATAATATATTACATTTAATACCCCGCTACCTTAGGGTACAACTACTTGGATTACATCGGAAATTATAAAGGTAAAAAAGCTGTTAACGAAGACCATACTCCTTAATAAATTATGTAATATAAAAATGTTATTCCTAACATAGTACAATAACTAATCAACTATATTTTTTACCGTTTAAGTAACAAAAACCGTTACCTTTACCCTAACCAAACCCATAATCTTTTATAAACCTTTAAACTTCTTAACAGTTACGAGGATTTTACTTTTCAAAGTATTATAACAAATAAAAAAGGAATAAGGCATTCAATAAGAGGATATTTTAGTAAGTGATATTATAAAGGGAAAATATTACTGTTACAGAAATTAATCGTTAAAATTCTAGTAAGGATAAAGTTAGCTTCGGCTCGGAAAAATAACCATTATCACTAGGGATAACGGTTATTTAAACTTTTATTAGGGTGATTGAATTCTACATCCTTAAATCCTCTATCTCGTTCATTCTTTTCTTAAAGATATGAAGACCCTCAGTGTCAACGTCGACGTTAACGTTAAAAAGCTGGTTAAAAACGGCCAAAGGTTCCCCCTAGCCTTTAAGTGGGTAAATTTAGGGTTTTCTTTTCAAAACCCAAAGGGAATGCTATTAAAACTAATGAAATTGAAAATATGTTGCCCACACTGGTATTTCAACCACCCAGTCGTGGAAAAACTTTATAAAGTCCTTATATCCACCTGGAAAAAAATATGGAATACGCTGCTCTAAAATATATTAAAAAGCTTTATCACCTTTGCCAAAGCTATACAAAAGCCTACCCAAAATTTTAAATAGGTTAAAAGACAATGAACATTTGAACTATAAAATCTTTATTAACGTGTTCTATTTGAATAACAAGCCTATTTTTTACGTTATTAACTCCACATTTTTTTACTATTAAACTAAAATTCAAAAATTACTATCGACAAATAATATATAGAAAACGTTAAAAAATATAGATTGACACATACTTTAATCTACCTCAAGTCGTTGTTTACGATGACGGTATCAATATTAAAGAAATAAAGTTTTAAGCTAACGCTAAGATAATTAGAATCAAGTGTAAATAGATGCCTGTTAAGACATACTGGAGCATTAAGAAGGTCGAAAAATCATAGTGATTACCTCGCAAAACGTATGATATCCTTATATTAGAGATTAGAAGCTTTACGGGTTAGAAGTAACGTTTTAAAATAACGGTAAAAGGTCTAAATAATACTATGGATCATAACGGTCTAGTACTAACGTTATTAGTCTTTAAATTATACCTAAGTTCAAAAAGTAAATCTCCTCAATTATCAATTATCTCAAAAGGGGCTGTGACCTATGGTAAAGCATTGTAGGAACTGCGGAAGGAATCAGTATGACGTTAAGTCAATAATACTCTCAATACCAGAAACGGTCTTACAATGATCGATATACTTTATTTACCGTCATAGAGTAAAGTATTCGTATAGTAGGAGTCAGTAAAATGGGAAAGCCTATTGAAATCTTAAAGGAGTTATTAAAACTACTAATAGCCTTGCGACGTTCAATATGACCTAGGCCAAGCCTTATACCAAAACGACTAACAATGTAAATAAAAACTTTTAAGTTCAGCAAATAACTTAATATAACCCTCCTCTCCAGTAATCAACAAGCTAATAGAACGCCGCCGATATAAACGACTACTAAGAAGAAGAAACGTTAAAGATATGGAACATACACCAACCTAGATTTGAAACACTACTTAGATTGATAGAAAAATAATAATAATTAAGGCTTGGTTATATCGTTTCGGTTATGAATAGATATTGAAAATTTCAGAAAACCTTTTTTAAAGAAACGATAAGGTTGAAACTAACGGACTTCTAACTCGAAAAGTTGTACAATTCGTACTTAAAACGACGTTAACCTCTAAAACTCAAATATCACGAACATTGGATCGAGGATTATATATGAGTTTAAAGGTAAAACTACGGAGCAACTATACGAAAATTTATGTTTCATCGATTTAAATACGGTAATAAAGGAAAAAACTAGATATTTACGTAATTAAAAATGATATAAAAATTTATTGAACATTCAATAATAGCTTTAACAAGTTTATCAATTAAGACTCAAGAGACATCAACTTTTTAATAACTAATATATAATGTAATCGTATACGAAATCGGTAACCGATTTATAGTAGATCGTCTTACTGGAATTACTACAGGAATTACGTGAAAAGTACCCTCTGGAGACGGTAATGCGATATATTAGACCACTGTACGAACTGGCTAAAACAGATGTCTATGATTTTTTAACCTATCAATCGCAATTTATATTAAGACTAAAAATCAAGTTTTTAACCTACAATTCGTATTTACTAGTAACGTAAAAAAGAGACTTTGACCTGATAAACATACAAACTAACAATATCTTTTTAGTTTCAACTACTAGCTTAATAATATTAAAACAGCAGGCGATTAAAGACTCAAAGTTTTGGAACTACAAACCGATTATAATATTGGTGAATGTCAATTAATTCAACTTTAACAAATAGTTCATCTTAATATTTAATATTAATATTTACCTCAATATTCACTAAAAGGGCTAAAGCGATAACTTAGTTACAATTGAAAAGATTAACGCAATCAAAGATTAACGGTACTTGAAACAACGCACCCGTAACAACTATATTTCTACCCTTTGTAAACTAAATGCCTTTTTCTACCTTTCCATTGCATCACAAATACAAAATCCAATGAAAAGAAACTTAGTCCAATAAAATGAAAAGCCAAAATAATAAACATGAAATCTTAACCGAGAAATTAATATAATCTTGATCGACCTATCGAGGGCTAATTTAATAATCTTTACAAATGATCTTTTTAAAAACAACATAAAACTATTATCATAAATCGATTTCCTAATAAACCTTGTCAATAAAGGAAAAGAAAAAGTCTAATTTAACATCTTCGAAAGCCTAAATCATTAGACCTTTTTCAAATGAAAAAGAATCATATAAAACATGCTATCTTTAAAAATTTACAACATGATAACCGACTTCAATATAGACATACCATTATAAAAAAATACTCAACGTCGTCACCAAACAGTTTAGGATTCCATCTATCTAGGTGGTAATCTGTACCGACTCGAGGAGCCTATTTCAATTCCACTTAAAACTCGGAACCACCAACGAAAAATGCCTAATGATGGATGTAATAACACTTCGTAAAGCCTATAAAGACAATAAAATTGAACAATTATAATAAATTAACGGCGGAAACAATCCCTTTAATATTATAACGAAAACTTTGTTCAAAAAAACCCCTAAAAGGTTTATAAACAACAATATTCTGACTATACGTATCGAAAATAATGTTGACAGGCTACCTGGTAAAATAAAATTACGTACTAGCGAATAGGAATGCACGGGAAAACTAGAAAATGGACAGGGAATTAAGTCCAGCGACTTATTTAATTGGTACGGTTAAGTTTAATATGTATGCAAATCTGTGGCAAAATACTTGTTTGCGGAAATCTATAAAGTTGGAACTCGGAACCGTGGGGCAAATGGAGGTAAATGGGGTTGATTTGGTGGTGGAATTAACAGGGGTCTGGCCAGTTAACGAAGTCGTAATTCAGTGGTAACCGGAAAAAATTAGTTTACTACACTAATGTACACGTATAAAACAAAAAGCCACCAGTGTTAAGATAGTAATGATTGCAATACAGAAGGTCAACTTTACTATAAATAAAGTTAACTTTACCAACTGCAAGTTAAGTATATTGTTTTGTGGGTCTATTGTATTGACTGCAAGTAAAGTACGTTATGCTCCCACTCCACACTAAGGCATGGACTAGAAAATTGGTCACACAAATTACTGTGTAGACCAACTAGCGGTCTGTCCAACCTAGAACAATACACCCATGACTTGACCATTGCAATACTACTGTTACATAGATCAGAGCCTCGAATTAACAATACTGCAACATTTAAAGCCTTACCAATAGAGATACTAATTAGCTAAGTATAGGAAACGATTTGTCAAAAATATGTTCGAAAATACCACGCATGCGTCCAGCAAAAACTTCACTCGGATTCAGAAGAAAGAAGAGCCGTGAAAGTTATTCTCGATTTTGATGCAGAGGAAAAAGAGGTTACAAAGGATATTCGGTACTTGAATTTAGATGAAAGAAGCGCCGCAAAGATTACCTTCTACTCGGGTTTAAAAGAAGGAAATGCCGTAAATGCTATTCTTCATTAGAATTTGAAAGTTATACATTTTAGTTAATATGTTAGACATGTATAATAAATCGAGTTACCCGAAAAAATAAGAAATTAAACACCTACGGAGCGTTGACTCTCGAACTAGGGTAGATAGCCTTTCAGGTCAGGTTAAGAGCGCTTGGGATAAATATAACGGCGTTTTCAAACATATAAAAAACAATCTGCCAAATTATATTGAAAAATATCCAGAAAAGAGATACGGTGTTTTTAAGGGTTATATAGGAGACATCCATTCCTACCGCACTGAAAATACCCTTAATCCGACGCATGAGGTATTCGGGGTTTATAGGGATGGCTCCTCACTAATTAAGAAAGATAACCCTTTCTATAGGATCAAAAGCGCCCGAAAAAAGAAGAAGATGCTTCCGAAAGGCATGAAAGAAGTGTTAACACTCCAGAAGAGCATATAAAGGACGACCCTTCGGATCGCGAACTTTAAAAAAACGCCACAAAAGAAAGAGACGGCTTTTTAGAGGGTTATATAAACAGAAATAGGAGAGATAATCTTTTCGATAATTTCAAGAATATGTGAAACAAAGGAAAAGGCGCTCCCATAATACGCATAAAAACAGAAACTCTCCAAAAAGGTATATAAAATATAGCCCTCTAAACTAAGATAAAAGCGCCCTAAACGAGGGAAATACCTTTTCAAAAGGGCACATAAACAACTGCGAAACAGATTAACTTTCCTTTATTTATGTCGTTAATACCCTAAACTCATTCGGAATTTACAAATACGTTTATTCACCAAATAAGTGGGATAGACCTTCAAACCTGGATAATAACGCTCTGAAAAAACAAGAATGTTTCCAGAAAATATATGTAGGACGATAAAAAGTTTTACGAACCTTACAAACGAATATTGACGAACCACGACCTGAACCGCAACCAATTGCCACGTCGATTTCCCACAAACAAAAAAAAAAAATTAAAGAGTTAAATATATAACGACTAAATTTGAAAATATATAAATTATGAAAAAGAGCCCCTTATACATATATTAAAGCGATGAAGGCTACAGTTAAATGCTCTAAATAGTATATTAGAGGCAAGGTCAAAAAGAGGCGCTCCGAATGGCTTATTAAAGGTGAGACTAAAGAGGGGCATTCTGAATAGCGCGTTGAAAACGTTCATTTTTACCAACACTTTTTTTTACCTCTCTGCTAATTCTTTACGAATTTTGCTTTATATTTTACAAACTGAACTAATTATGTGTCCTTTACATTGCATATTTTACTTTTTAAATAAGCCATCTGCACTTTTAACCGATATTTCTACTTTCTGCATTTACCATCTACCTCTTTATTGGTATGTTATCGCTTCTTACTTTAACCATTTATTCTCTGCCTTAAGTTATGATTTGGCTTGTGATATAATTTTATTGTATAGAGATTAAAATATTAGTCGGTTGAACTAGTTAAATATAAAAATAAAGAAATTAGGAGTTGCCAAACCGAAAAAAAGATGGGCATTTAACAGTAGTCTTTTCATTATTACCGTCGCAGTCATCCTTTTTATTGTCGCTTTTGTTGTCGTCGTTATCGTCGTCGCTGGCGTCATCGTTATTATTGACGTCGTTATCATCATTTTCACTCTAAGAAAGGCTGAAAGCCCCCCACGCCATAGGTTATATGCCTTTGAGTAAGGGGCTATGAACGGAGTTGCTCTCTTTACGAAGACGTATGAAAACGTTGTTAAACTTCCCTATGTAATACATACGTAAACCCGCCCGCTAAATGGTGATAACGGTCACCGTTTCCGCCAACCGCCGATTATTATTTAATAAGATATTAACCCTGACTTTAATTTGCGTATTGGAGGAGTAGACGTTGAATAATGAAAGTTTAAACAATGTATTAAGAAAGTTGACATCGATTCAAAGAGTTTCGAACAATATATTGAAAGAGTGGATAATAAATAATCAAGTTTCCGATTACGTATTCAAAAAATAAGTAATTTACCATAATGATAGCAGGCGTATAGAATAGTTTTGGCGAACGACCTTAATACTATCGGCACGAGGATACACTTGTTATCATTCTGCTCGTAACGGTAATAACAGAACAAAACGCTCCCGTTTTAGCGGTACTTGTTGTAGGACTTTCCTATAACGTATAGCACATAGGATATATCTATTGAAAGTTTGAAGAAGTTTATCTTGATACTCTGTTCCAACGTTTCACGCACTAAAAAAACCTTATAGTGTTTATTAGCGAGTCGCATCCATGGGCTCCGAGTATATTCCGGCATTTCATTTTAACTTGATAAATAGTAATATTATTAAAAGGGGTTATGAAAAGGGAAAATATTACGTACCCCGTTGTAATTAGCTAATTTTACGCTTATGATGCCGGGCGGTTCCACGGGTAAAGGTGGGATCTTTACTTATAGTAAATAAATAAAGTTTATAATCTCGAGAGACCCCCTTTTCTGTTTTTATGACTGTTATTGTTATAATATATTAAGGGAAGGATTAAAAGAGGTGTGGAGACAAAAAGAAAGAGAAAGAAGAGTGGTAGTAGCGGGAGAAAATCGGAAGGATAAAGGACTACTGGTATTAGCGGGGACGCGCGCGGCGGATATGGTTACGGTGGCGCAACAATGTTGTCGCGCCAAACGGCGCCTTTCAGAGCGGTATTTGCAAGGTATTCTATATATATTGATTAGAACTTGCAAAAGCAAAAAAAGTAAGAAGTATAATTAATCAAGTGATTAACTCATACAAGAGCATCGTATAGTTAATTGAGAATTTGTTGTTTAGGCGTGTGAAACCCGTATGGATAATTGTGGGCTTATGTTATAGATAATATCTCGTCGTTGAAGGAGACAAAAAATATGTTTTTTCTACACCAATAACAATATACTAACTTCTTATATTGATTTTACAATACATAATATCAACAATCCCACCTTTGTAAAATTGAGTAACCTTTCAAAACAAATTCATATTACCGTTACTATAAAATTACCAATTACCTCTCAAAATAAACTATATTATATACTGCCGTCATTACCGAATAATAGATCAAGGGTTTGTACTAATTGTATTAGTATTACAAAATTATAAATACTAAGGTTATTGACTGTGACCAACATTATATTATGATTACTAAAGTATGTATACTTATCTTTTAATAAAAATAAAAGATTGTTAATATAGATATTATTAAATATTGCTATAGTTAGTAAGTGTAAGGAACCAAGTTATCAAAGTGTATAATAACGTGTTACGTTACAGGAATCATTTTTTTAAAGTACATGATGACGTGTCATGCTTTAAGATGGATGTTAGCAGAGTATATGGTAGAGTGCCACGTTTCGGGTGAGAGATTATAAGCTCTCACCTGAGGCATATGCTCTCTAGATGCCTCTTCTACCCCTTTAATTAATCCTATATATATACTTTGAATACTATACGATCTTTTTCCTACGTTGACGTTAAAACCTAACCAATACCTAATAATAAACGTAAAAATCAAATGAAAGGTTAGGATATTAAACCCTAAACAGGTTACATTAATAACGTTACCGCTGATAATAGGATTACAAATATGATTTTATTAATCGTTTGATTTAAACATATATCTAAGAGTGGAAATATCTTCATATACGATTTTGAGAAATTGTGGTATTTATTCAAAATATTATAAACCTATTTTAAGAAGTAATTACAATTATTATAATCGTTGGTAATAAGAGGGTTACGGAAACTTTAAGTCGAATTCAAACATTATTCGATATTTTCATTGAATTTTTACCATAATATGCGCTTAAAATTAAATATTGGTCGTTTAAAAAAGTAAATATCAAGGTTTTAATTTTAATGTTATAGAGTTTAATAATTAATTTGAAGGTAAGGTGAAATGTTATGTATTTGTTGGTAGGGTTTTATTGTTGCATTGTAGACAATTTGAATAGATCTAAGTAACAGATGTTGCATTGAAAGTGGTTGATATATTGTTCTAGGTTTAGCAGACCGCTAGTTAGTCTATGCAGTAATTTTTATGGCCAATCTCTCGGCCCGTACTCTAGTACGAAGTGGGCGCATATTGTACTTTACTTGCAGTTAATACAATGGACTCACAAAATAATGCACTCAACTTGCAATTATTATACTCAACTTTACTGTAAAAAAAGTTGACTTATTGTACTATAATCAATATTATTATAATACTGGCAGCTTTTTATTTTGTGTGCGCACACCAGTGTAGTTAACCAAACTTTTCCGGTTACTACTAAATTACATCCTCGGTAAAAAGACAGACTGTTATGACCCAACATCTGCAGGGCGCACCAGCGGCGGCCCCGCAGCAGATAACAAAGGAAATCGGTTGGACACAGCCTCTCGGCAGGCACCAGGGATCCACAACAGACACACCGTACACAAGGGTTAGGGTCAGCATGGTGTGAGACTCGATGGACTCGGTATCGAGCCAGTCGAGCCTACACTGAAGACGTATGAAGGCGCGGATATATAAGGACACTTTCATTACCAAGATAGATAGTATTTCCTTCATAGCTCTTCAGTTGTCAATCTAAGTATTCAGTCTACCCTGAATAGCCTCACGGCTTCTGATCATCACTCGCACGAATACAGTCTTGATATTGCACCTTTTGTTACCTCTGCTACCTTACTGCTAACATAAACCCTCTGGACACCTTCTACATACTCACGGGTATTTAGTGTGATCATTACACAGACCCCTTCCATTTCCATAGTGAAATTAACCCTAACTGCCTACATTTTCCTTACGGGTGCAAGTTCTAACTTTATTAATTTCAGCAAATGTTGGTAAGGTCTTTATTCACGTGAATGTAAATGAAGAGTAATCGTAAGATTGATATTGTAGTAAATGTAGATGATAGGTCAGAAAGAAGCATTCTAGAGAGTGAACGCTACGGATGGGAGGTTATAAACCTCCCATCCGGGTAGTGGCCCTTTTGCCATGCGCTCTGGAATACCCCTTCTAGTCCGCGCCACGCATAATACACTTTGTACCTTGCAAGAGTGCAGCCTGCAGCGTGATACGTTATCGTGCATTTTGCAGGGATCTACCTTGTAGTATAGTGTACTGCCACTTCGCCTATGTATCCTAGCTATAGGGGTATATAGTAATATACACATAAATATTCTTTTCTTTCTTTATATATTCTGTACCTATAGTCTAATAGCGATAATATAATTGTAACGAGTCCGTATATATAGTCTTGTAATAATAGTATAATTACGACACAGTGTATAAAGGTCCAAATTAATAGCTTTTGTAATAATAATATGGTTATGGTATTAATTGTAAAGGTTCGAATCAGTAATTTCTTGCCGCAGTGGTAATTGTAGTAAAGACTTGGTTAATGTAGTTAATCGGTAGCGATATAGTTATTAATAGCGTTTTTTGTTGTTTTCAATAAGGGTATAATTACGGAGGTGTTACAGAGGTAATTTCGTAGGAGTGATTACGGCGTAAGGTATATTGGGTTAGTATGAAAAGATGTATAGCTATCGGTCTAGGCAAAACTTCTTTTTTTGCCTTTTAAAAACGCGTACCCAACATCAATATAAACCATCATTTTAATATAATTTAACTTCCATTTAAATCAAACAATTTAAACCACTTTAATAGGTATATTACTCGTCTAATACCCATATACTAACCTTACTTTTAAATAAATGCCGCGTAAAAACAGGTTTGCAAAGCGCCGTTTGGCGCGTAAACGCCGTCGCGCCATCGCCGCCACCGTTGCCATCGCTAACACTACCACTACCACTAACAGCCCGCCCTCATCAGATAACATTTTTTCTATAACCGCCTCCTCTCCAGCCTCGCTATGCCCCATCACCGCTGCCTCCCCCTCGGCCTTATTATTTCCCGCCGCCGCCGTGACCCCCCCCTTTCCTTTCTCCCCCCCCCCTTCCCCTCTAACTTCCAAAGGAAAAAAAAGAGGGCTTCCAAGGTTATAAACCTTACTATTTCCCTGCAAACGAAAACCCTTTTACCCGCGGGAACCCACCGGCGCCATAAACGTAGTTTAACAAAACTTCGTCGCGATTTGTATTCCCTGAATCCATTTATTAATACACTTTTAATATTCCTTTAGATAAATAATGAAAGACGAACCTATTTCGCCTCCTCGAGTTTCATGTCGTTAAAGTACACCGCTTAGTCATTTTAACGCGCAAATCGTTAAAACGACGTACCTAAATACGTAATCTTGAGCCGTTAATAAATACGTCTTATGTGCCATATATAGCGTTCGTAATCGCAGGTAAATTTATTAGCGATTATTACGAAAACGGGGGTTATTAGGTCTATTACTATTATTACGAACGAATTAATAATGGATGCGCCCCCGTTTCATTAATCCTAGAGTTGTAAGCCGATATTATATTACGCGCCCACCGGCTTTATAATAAGTTTCGACCGATTTCAATTTTTTTAAAAAATAATAATATTTAAGGCTTTGGCAAAAGTAATCGCGTTCTTAAATAACTAAAATAAGTTAATGTTAATTATTAGTAGGCGTTAACCAGCGGATCAAAGAATCGGTAGCCATCATTACCGCCTGAAAATGGGACCTACGTATGTATTACGTAGGCGAATTTGACGGCGTTATTTTGTGTCGCCGTAAAGAGGATGAAAACCCCCCCCTGCACCTTTACCTTGGGATATATGGCCCAAGGTGCGGGGCCATATCCTTGTTAGCGCTGATGGTATCAAGAGCAATAATAACTGTGGCATTAGCAAAAAGGGGAAGGGTAACGGGCATAATAGTAGAGACGTGACAATGTCACCTTTTCCTTTTTTTAATAATAAATAGCTACTCTTTACGGCCGAGCCGGCGCGCCCAACTGGAGTATAGTACGTTATATAATAATATGATTGCTTTTCACAAAAATATTCGTAATACGAGTAATAAATATAACTTAAACTATATAAAATATAAAAGGATGAAATATCAAAAGCAACGCGATATTATAAATTTAAATAGAAAAGAGAAAATAGTGAAATACCTAATAGGGCTGAAGTGCGTAAAATAAAGGATGATAGTATATCGGAAGCAACACGAAATGGTAGATTTAAATAGGGGTAAACTCGTAAAGTCAGCGTAGGTATAAGTTGCGAATCGTGGTAAAATTCGAGGAGGGGCGCGGATACTTAGTTTCGAACCACTTTAAATCGGTAAAAGTTGTTAAGTGGTTTATTGTAGTTGAAAAATCTTGTTGGTAACTTTAACAAACAATTTACTTATCGATATAAGGGTTTCCAATGCTTTATTCGGGGTAGTTTTAGTTATTACATGCGTTAGTTTGGACTTTCTATCGATTTATCTTGTTTCCTCGATTTTCCAGTGTTTATGTAACTCGCGTAAAGTTATAATATCGAATATTAAACGTTTTTCATTCGTAATACTAAGCTTAACAAGGCATTTATAAAGTTAAAAGGAATTGATATGTATAACCAAAAGGATACAGCATAAATTAAGGCTAGAAATAATTATTTGGACCGTTATCGCTATAATAATTCCTAAGTCGAAACTTCCAAACCTCCAACTATGCTATAAATTTCCGAGGCCAAGACGTTTTTAGTAACTCGCATACACTTAGTAAAGCTTCAATGAATAATATTTTCATGGAGCGCAAAGCCGTTTCGGGCCGATGTTTCGTCGTCGAGAATTAAAAAGAAACCAATTTACGAATTACAGTTGTTATTATTGGTGAAGGTGCCGTTAATAAAATAAAATAACTTTATAATACGTATATTTAGCTATATAAATGATAAACTGCGTTTTGAATTATGTATTTGTTAAATGAGGCTTTTATTAAATGCATTATATACGTCATTCAACAGAGTAATTTGGTATTACGCGGTTATTAAAAAGTTGAATACCGTTTCCGGTTATATCACCAAAGTAACTTGAATGTGACGTATGCGTTGGTATTTATATTAGTCGGCCTGTTTTATATTATTTAAAACAATAAGGGTAACTTTATCCATTTGCCACTTTTACGCAAAGTTTTCAATGCCATTTCGCAAAGTAATAGGAACGCCGTTAAAGGTAATTATGTGGTCCTTTATTAGATATGTTTTAGGTTTTGCCTTTAAGCCGGTCTTTCAAGGTTTTCTCTTTTCAAATACGGCAAACGAAGCGTTATATAACGTTAATATGTCGTATGTTTATATACCCGTTAATATGAAACCTTTTAAACGAGCCGTTAATGCTAATACATACAGGTCAAAGGTTAAGCTAGTTATCCTGGGCCATTTTTTATAATATCTTTGATAAGTGTTATAAAAGTAAATACCAACTATAGTTAAGCCGTAAGCTAGTTTTATAATACATAAAATCGTTTTAGGTGGGTAGTATTTTTTGAAATTTATAGATATATCGATGTAAATATATTGTTTAAGTCGTTCCTTAAATTAGACATATATTTACAGAATATTACGAAGTTTAACATATAAACTGTAAAGTTTATTCAAGGAGGTCATTAGTATAAGAATTAAACTGTGGCTAACCCGTTGTAAGGTAAACGACTGGGTTATAATATCTTTTTCGCCATCATCGTTATAACCTTTGATAACTAAGCGGGTCTTTATGTAAGGGTTTCCAGTTTTATTCTTAAACTTGTATATAAAGCGATTGGGAAAAATGAAATGAACTTTGTAAATCGTTAAGTTAAACCATTTAAAACGAAATAAGCCTTAGTCGATTTAAGAAAATATCTTTATCTAGGTATCTTATTCGAATATAGTACTTAGGGTAATAATAATACCATTGTAACTAATATTTGGGCTAAGCTCGAGGTTTGTTATCTCCTTTTAAATAATAAAAAAGCTTACGGTAAAGGTCCTGGGGCGTTTTTTAATTTTTAAGCTGAAAGGATGACTTCGGTAACAAGGTGTTGGTAGGATTGGTATAAACAGGCCGCTTCCGTTTAGTTAAAGCGGATCGGAAGTACGATCTGAGGGGTAAACCGGAATTAAAAGCGATTTGGATTCTCCGTTTCAAGGGGTATCCCGTTAGTAGTTTTGGTTGAACTACGGTTTTAGGATGCTCCTATCCATTTTTTTCGCTATATTTTCGTACCATCATTTGACGAAACGAATTAGTACCGTTTGTCAAATTAATAAACATATTATAGCCTTCAAACCCATTAATTTTCCAAAAGCTAGTCCATCCATCTTTAGTTTTCCAAACCAGGATCTTATATTACAATAATAGGTTTAGAACGCTAATTTCACGTAGGTTATTCCTTATGACTAACGTTTTAAACACGTTATTCTTAGCCCGCAGGGAACCTAACGTTATTATAGATTTCGCTATAATATTCGCCCTTTATACCATGGTTGGTAATAGTGTAGAGTTTGTATAAATCCTTGGGTAAACACCAAAAACAAGGAGCTTAGGGATAAGCTCACTCGGGTTGAAAGTGTTGTTAACGGAGTTGACCATTATTTATAGAATTAATTCCTTAAAACCAATACCCTTTAACTTTTTCAATAATACCATATATGCCCTATTACACGGTTTATAATACCGTTTACATTTATTCATACCCTATAAAACTTTTACTAATATTTATTTACATTTGTTACCGGTGATTCTAGCCTTAGTATGCTACTTCGTAAAATAGAAGGCCATACTAACGTCATAAGTAATGCAATTAGGTATCCCTAAATAGACTTTTAACCAATCATTAACGAAAGCGTCCTAATAATCAGTAGCGAAAGCATTCCACATAAACTTGGCCACCTGAGATAATATTGCCTCATCGACTACATAAAGCACCAGTTAATTTTTTTAATACATAATATTAATAACTACCTCCTAATTCAAGTTTACATCATCATAAAGGCCAAACTTAAATTGAAGTAAAGCTTATAAGTATAGTTAATACTTGTGGGTATTATTATATATCTTCATAGATAGTATATTTAGGTAGCAGTATATTACGCTGTAAGGTATACTCCTGAAGCATAACACGATCACGTGTCATATTACAGGCTATACTCTTGCAGAGTATATAATAATATGACACGCTGCAGATTATACTCTTATGCGTAGAGAGGTCTAGAAGCAGGTATTCTAGAGTGGTACACTTTGGGTGAGGGCTTATCAACTCTTACCTGTAACGTACACCTCTGTATACTTCTTCTTAGACATAAACATCTTGACTTACTTTACTATAATACCAAACATCTTTTGATTACTCTTCTACTTGCCTTATTTCACGTAAACAGATACTTAAACCCTACCGACACTGATTAGTAGCCGACTCGGTCGACTACAAACAGCCTAGGAAAAAGAGACATATACACATTAAATACCCATAGCGGGATGCTATAGCGGTACCAATTGCCTGGGCTTTAATACTACGCCTTATAAGAATCATACGGGAGTGTAGAATTACGCGGAAGCGCTGAGAAATCTGAAGCGTTACAAGACTATAAGATCCAGAATGACTTTGAAAAGATTAGCCTTGTTCCATCAACCGCCAACTTGTATTGGAGCTCTGAATGATTAACCCGGGTCCTTTTTAAAAGGCGTCCTATCACGCATCAGGCCACGGAAGCCAAAACACTAAGATTCGGAACCTTTTACTGGGATCTACCAGAAACCAGGCCATGCAAGCCAAGACCACCAAGTTTTGGAACCCTTCACTAGGTCCCATCTGATTTTTTTTCTCTTTCGAACCACTCGCTCCAGTAAAGCCAACTCGGTTACACACCAAGCAACCAACTGATTCCTCCACCAAGTTTGCTACGACACGTCACTACGGACCGACCTATACACTAGATCACACATTTTTCCTTTACCTTACCCACATTTCCTTTACCTTGTTGTTCTAAGTTTATTTGAGTTTTCCTAAACGTTTATCTAGTGTGGTGCTACTACACGCTAACAAAACCTTTCTACATTCGCTTTTTTTTTTTTTAGTTTCGTTTGCCTTATTTGTTCTAAAATTATTTGAGTTTTCCTAGCCGATTAGCTAGTGTGGCGCTACTACGCGCTAACAGAACCTTCCTACGTTCGTTTTTTTCTTTAGTTCCGTTTGCTTCATTTGTTCTAAGTTTATTTGAGTTTTTCTAGCCGCTTGGTAAGTATGTATTAACAAGCGCTAAACATATGATGGTTCTACCGGTAATGGACCTGGCAAAGACCAACGAATATATTTAGTACCTTTTCACATACACGTCGTTTCGAAGCAGTATCCTCAAACAATCGGACCTTAATATCAGGGATAATAAAATCGAGGCTTTAGTGGAGAATTTAAGTCCCTATACAGCAAGTACATACGTTACAAAAATGATTTTGACTGTTACAGCTGCGAATTTAAAGGGCGCGATTTATTTGACAGCTTTAGGGAGGAATTTGCGGACTAGTTACTAGGCATGTAGCGAATAGTGGATGGTACAATTGCAAGAACCCTGCGGATATAATTACAAAGCAGAGGTATTAATACACCACATAGCCATATCGCAGAAGCCCTGTTTACAATGGCTCAGTTTACATATATACTAAAATAGACGGACGAAGAAATTATGGAAGAAGAATTTGTGAGGAGATATTACCTGCAAAAGCTAAAGGAAAGCCTATATGTGACGTAAGAAGGAAAAGAACTGCCAGGAAAGAAAAGCCTATGTAGGCCACAAGGAGGAAAAGGACTGCCAGGGAAGGAAGACCTAGGTGGGCTACAAGAAGGAAAAGGACTACCAGGAAAGGAAGGCCTATATGGGTCACAAGAAGAAAAAGGACTGCCAAGGATGGAAGTCCTATGTGTACAATCCGAGCCGCAGCCAGAAAAAGGAGGGATACAAAAGAAGGAAAAGTCAAAAGCGTATCCTACACGATTTCAGGAAAGGGAGTGTTTAGATATACATTCCGGACTTCAAAGGAAAGGAGGCTTATATGTGCAACCCAAACCACACTCCCAAGAAAAGAAAGGAAAAGGGCTACAGGAGGAGGAAAGGCCAAATCTGCCACAAATACAACTTCTAGCCGACCACGAATCACCAGATCTGTCACAAATACAACTTCCAGCCGACCACGAGTCACAAGATCTTCCACAAATACAACAAACGCACCATTCGCTTATTTCAAAATCGGCCATAATTACAACATTTACGTCGATCGTTTCAGTAAAATCTGCTACATCACATAAATCCGAGCCGATCCTTTAGGAGAAGGAGTGGCCAAATACTTTTTACGCAACTAAACCTTTACAAGAAAACAAAACCGCTCCTATCACCACGAAAACAAGCTACCTACCCACGAAAAAAAGCGCTCCTATCACTATAAAAACAAGCCACCTACATCAGTATTTCACCGTTTCCACCCATGAATAACACTTTGACGTACGTATTCAAAACATGTGTATTGCTTTTAATACTTGCTACGACCATCGAATTTAAGAGGAAAGTCACGTAACCTAATTCGTAATATTAATCCTTTACTATAAGTAAAAGGAGAAAAGAAAAGAAAAAGAAGTTTTTCCTGAGACGATGGTATACACCATAGTCATTACCAACTAAGGAATATCGCTACTAAAAAACTAATACGAACCTCACCACAACGATACTATCACTATTAGACTACGAATATGAACCAAAGTTATACTGTTATTACTAGTTACGAAACGTACAAAGAAAGAAGAAAAGATTGCCTATGTGGATATTATTATATAATAGCGATATTCCTTAGTTGGTAATGACTGTAGCAAACCTTTTCGATAGCTTTAAATACATCTTTTCCAATATCCACATATTTTATGACGTAAAGTAGACGTAAAAGGAGTTTTGTAGTCGGGTGTTCGAATCGACGGTATAATATCTGTAAATCTGGCTACTTTAAGTGAACAACGTTAATTATACGTATTTTGGGAGAAAACTATAAGTGGTCGAATTTAAGTTAAAACAATACGGATACGTTATCTGAGGCAAGAATGAATTAATTAGTCGTATTTAGAATTTTAACTTCGAATTTGTTTCTATTAGCTAAAAAATCAGAAACAGCATTTTAAAGTTTATTATGTAAAACTTGACCGATTTGAATCGTGTATTTATAACGACCGTCTTAAGTAACAATGTTTTGCCTTTACTAAATAAAACCTTTCGATATTCTCATATTCGGTTAAGCTAAAATTTTGGAAACTTCGTTACAAACGCATCGAATTATTGTTTTTTAGACGTTAAGATTTAGATTATATTAATATCAGGTATAGTACCCTGAAATCGGCTGCTATATCTATTAAAAAAAGTAAATTGTCACGCGATATAAGTGTTTAACATTCCATTTATATAATCTAAACCTATAATATGTAAAAAAAAAGGCGTCTTATTAGCCTATAAAATACGTAGGCTGTTTTGTTGTCTAAGGCTATTAAGTAAGCATTATTACCTTTAAAGTTTTTTCTCCGAAGGTATATTCGTAAGGGTATACGTTATGCTTATTATTGATGCCTTTGTACTCGGCTACGTATATTGTAAAATCAACATTTTTCTGGTCCTCAAATATATCATTGGTTTAAAACTATTTTTTAATACGAACTTATTTGTAAACTAGGTAGTTAGTGAACCAGTAGCCGATTTTACCGCATACAATATAGCGTTCTTATAAATCCGGGGGGTTTCGTATACCTTTTAGTAAATATTATTATAAACATAATGCTTTTCGTCCCTAGCCATAACATCTTCCTCTATAATAGTTACTTTTCCTCTTTTTCCTAAGGCTCCCTCCCTAATATCTCTTTTTTTGGTTGTTGTATTTGGAGCCTTTAGTTTACTTTGAATACACTTTAAACCTTTGATTTAAAACGAGGTAAATGATTTTAGCGAGGTCTATTTTGGTGATTTGGTCCTTACCTATTGTTTTATTAGCTATAAATACTGATCCGAGGTGTGTTTATCCTCTTATAAAGATTTTAAACTATATTTCAAAACTTATATAAAAGGCTTTAAAAAAATCTAGTTTAAATAGTATAAGGTTAAAATCTAGTGTTTGACGGTATGTTTTCATTATTACTTCAATAAATAGTTTATCTCCTTTATATTACAGTCTAAAGGCTTCCTAATACTTTTGGAACTTAGTTTATAGGGAGATAAGTATTTCCTATAGGTTATTATTAGTGTTTTTTCGTTGATTTTTCACTTATTTCCAAATCGTATTAATTCTATCCTTATTATGGAGTTCATGGTTAATTTTTATATCGAATTATGATTTCAGGCGGTTATAACATTTTATAAATGTATTGACTTACATAAGGAGGTATATCAACTAATTTTTAACTTACCTAAATAATATATGATAAAATAACGTAAACCTAAAACGGTTCAATATCTAGTCTTTTATATGTGCTAAATATAGCACGTATCTTCTAATGAAATACATCGTATAGTTTATAGCTATAGTTTTAGTCCTTATTCCAAAGTTTAACAAAGTTCATTAGCTTTATAGGGTTAATTTTATTAGTAGAAAAGCGATATGGTAAAAAATCGCGGTAGGGTTAATAGTTAGTAGGCATTGGTTTTTAAGGTTCGTATTAGCGTTTTATACCGCTTATTATTTTGTAAAGCGGGGCGTTTTCTTTATTCGGGTCGGTTTTTTCATGATTAAGCTGACTGTTAACGGTATCCGGTGTGTGGTTTTGTTTTAGTCTTTATTTCAAATTGAGTTACGGGAAAGGTTTATATTTAACCTTCGTTGTAAATGATTATTACGATGCTTCCTTTTTTTCTGTATATTTCTCCAACTCCTTCTTCACTTCGTGACGGGCGTTAAGCCTTTTTAAACGCCTTCTTTCTATTTGCGGAGGCTTTTTTCGTTCCTGGTCCGTTATCTTAAGTAGGCGTTTCTAACGTTCTTTTTAACCAGTATTCTTTTACAAATTTCACTTCTGTTACTTTATCGTTTAACACCTTTAGCATTTATATAAGTTAGGACGTTGTTAATAGGACTTTTGTAATACGGCTATTGTTTTCATCAGTTGTATTAATACCTTTACTTCGTAGTTATTTTCGTAGTATTTTTGAAATCGTATTATCGACTATACGTTATATATTCGGCATCTAGTCCGGAAAATACTTTTTAAAATCATTGAATAAGTTGCGTCCTTTAATTTTGCCTCAATATTAATCAAAGATTATGTAAATAATATACATATTTACCGTATAAAGATCCACATTCTTCAATCGTATTTCGATTTTATTATCTTATAATTTAAGGTTCAAATGTTTTAAAATGCTATTGATGAACAACGTGTGTGTACACAGGTACATTATATTCCATTTAGGTTTTACCAGATTTTTTACTGGTGGAATTATCGTGTATTTAGATATAGGTGATTCCTACATGTACCTGTAATCTTAGAGCGGCGTAAATTGTTATTTTCGCGCTTTAAATTGAACTCGAGTACGTTCAAGACTTAAAGAAAAAGCGTATAAATATGGAAACACGAAGGAAATAAAGTGTTTCACGCTTACTAATACATATAAAGTTTAAATAATACGTAAATAAGGTGTAATTACAGCTTAGCTAAACGTCTTAAATTAGTTTTATTAGCGTTTGATAGCGTAATAACAACTAAGCTGTAAGGAAAATTCAAGCATGGTAAATACTAAACTTAGAATATACGGTAAAAGGCGAACGTAAAACGGGGAAAGGAAATGTAGGTGTAAGGTGGTATGTTATATAATCTGATATGTAAGTTTTGGTTTGTATTTGATAAGCGATCCGAATTGTTATATTGTAGCCGTTCCTGGTAATTGTAAGCAGTTTCGGTGTTATATTTGTAGTCGTTTTTTAAATTTAGCGAACAGCATCAATGTTATATTCGTAGCCGTTTTTAAGTTTCGTAAGAGGTTAAAATACTGTATTTAGGTCAGATAAGTCCCAAAAAAGGGGTTTGAAACTTGGTAGTTTTAGTTTACGTAACTTAATATATAATAGAACGATTTTTAAATGGTACTCATGTGTGTTTCAAACTCTAAAACAAATTAGAGATTAAAATAACGAGGCTTTTTAGTAAATGAGGCACCAATTTATTAATAATATCGTGTTAAAAGTAGTCTTTTTTAAAGTTATTCCAGATCTTATAATTTTATTATATTTGGGGTTTTAACGGCGTTCCTGCATAATTTCACATTTTCTCATGGTTTTTATAAGGTGTAGTAATAAAATATAAACAGTTGAAACCATTATAACATCCCGTTATAAGTATTCAACTTCGATTTATCTTTTTCTCCTTAGCTATTCATAGTCGACCTAGTCGGTTACTAATTAGTATCGGTAAGATCTTTATTCACGTAAATTGTTTGTAGGCCTTTATCTTTGCAACGTAGTTGATTCGAATCACTGAAGTCGAAGTAACTGGTGCTCGTTATGTTCTAAGTTTGGCAGACCGCTAGCCGGTCTGCATAATAATTTGTATGGCCAAACGCTTTGGTCTGTGCCCCACTTTAGAGTGGGCACCTACTGCACTGCATTTGCAGTGCAGTCCCATAAACTGCAGCCAATTTTGCAGTTAGTACAATCAATTTTACTGCAAGTAAAGTTGACTTAGCTATACTGCATTTGACTGCTATTTCAAAACTAGCGGCTTTTTGTTTTTGTGCTTATACGCCAGCGTAGCTTGCCATCAATTGGTGAAAACCTCTGAAATCCCTCCTTAATTCGTAAGCTAACAAGCCAAGCCCCTGTCAATTCCAATCAATCTATACTGAAATCAACCTTAATTACAGCCCTTTGTAGCCTTTTTCCTCCATCCCTCTGAAACCTTCGTTCCTAAATTCCCGTACACAAATCTTTCGCTACAAACCTACGCAAATCAGATACACCACCACTTACATACCTTTTGCCAGTAGTTCAAACTACTACTATCGCTACTATTGCCCTGGCGGTCTTTCAGTTTGCTAGGGCAACCCTATTCCTCCACGTCACGTGCTGGGCGGTTTACGTAACCCTTAATTCGTATAGTTAACATATTGTTGTTTACAAACCTTTCTAAAGCGCCATTAGGGGTGACCTTAGTTATGGTATTAACAGGGTTATCTTTACCATTAATCTATCGGAACTTATTTATTTTACGGGCTTTGTATACCTTTCTTTATATTATTACTTTTATTATTAAGGGTTTTTATTAATTGTACTCAACTTTAATAGGCATTCGTATAAGCTTCGGAAGTCGGTACAAATCACTATAGGTATCGGTAGTAGTTCCATCCATTTAATAATAATATATAATTTATCATTAGTTAATATACCGATATTAAAGCCCATTATTATATCGTAAACTTCTGAGGCCAATATACTCCGGGTTAGGCATTTGTATTTGATAAATATCTATTATATGAAGTTTCCGGTCATCGTAAATTTCCCTTTAAATCTATTCTAGTTAACGAATATTATTAGAAAGCTTATTTACGATATAAGGTTCATATTATTGGTAAATAACCTGTCTGCGAAGATTATTAACTTATCTTTTATTAAATCCACCGAAATTATATTAATTCCTCTTTTTATACAGTTTATTCACTACTTAATCCGCTTATTATTTATCAAAGTTTTAGTTTTACGTTTTTTTTTTAACATATAATTACAATAGAAAGGTTGTACAATGTCTTCGGTTCACACAATGTCACGATATAAGTCATACGTACCCTTTGTTTCAGGTATTTTTATAATTTTGTCATATTGTTCTTCTCTATGATCGCTAGGCTTATAGCTTATCCCTTTTGGCACAAGATAATTTAAGTGCCGTTTTTAGCCTCAACTTTATAAATTCTGAAAACCGATTCGTTAAAGTTAAGTTATATGACTTTAACTAATATTTTAATCGGCTTACACTTTTAAAAGCCTAACATTTCGATAATACGTTATTTCGCCGCTATAAATCTAATATCGCTGAAGAAAAGGATATCATTCGTTTATATACTTACGATATCAAAGTTTTTGCCCTTTATAATGAATAGGCATAGATTAAACGTTGAATTATTTATATTGAACCCATTTCTAAAATACGTTTAATACGTTAAAAACCAGTAAATATTTGCCTTTATCAATCCGTATAAAGGCTCAATACAACGTATTATTTTACCAATCTAAAACTTATCCCTTAATTCTTTTGTAAATTTCAATAGTACAATCCGTTAAAAATTGGTAGTCAACTACGTATAAGTTTACGTTATATCCCAGCCATTAAGTATAAATTAACCTTTTATGCTAACAGTTAAACTCGCAGCAATAATGACGATTAAACGCTAGCTGATCTTCTAAATCATGGGCGATTTAGTAAAGATTTAATCTTTACCTTTATTACCGTATTTCAAAGCGATTAACTGTAAGTTTTCGTACGGTCGGTCCTTAATTTTACCTTTAACCTTATAGACTATTTTCGATTTAAAGATAATAACATTTTGGACTTTGAATTACATTAATAGTAGAAATTTTACAACCCTCTGTAACAGGAGGTCGTTAATTTCTACTCAATAACTTTTCTTAAAGGGCTTGCCAGGTATATTAATAATATCTTCGGCATGTAATTTAAAGGCAAATTTTTCATTACGATTTTCTTTCTAAGATACCCACGCCGTTATATATTCCCTGCCAAGCCTATAGTTCTCATGGATATCCTCCTCTTTAATATATATCCTCTTCTTAGGTAGTAGTCCACGCTTCTGACGTTTCATTAGCTTGTCAATAATTGGCTTAAGAGGGTTATGTTAACTAATTCGCTAGGCTCGAAGGTTATTGACTTCAGGATCTTTATCAGACTTAAAAGACTCGAGAGGTCTTTTGTATGGTTTAACCTGTGTAACTCGGAAAGTCACGGAACTGTTATCAGTTTTAAATACCACGTTTAAATTAGCAGTACTTAGGATCTTATACGGCTTATTACATATGACTAGCTAGCATCGCGTAGGGATTTTACTTCAAAGGGGGAGTAAAAGTACTTTTATTATCAAAGGTTTGTTCCTAGTATTAATGGTATTATTGACCTGGCGGTGTGCCGATTCTTTTCTTAGTTCCTTTAAAGCCATGCTATATGCTATGGTACACTTATAAGTACAGAACGAGGATGGCAACTCAGCCGTTATACATAGATAAGCCTTAAATACTATCAAAGTTAGTATAAGTCCATTAAGGCCAATAGTATCGTTAAGACCTTTTACTATTATCTAAAACCATATTTTTTAATTTGTAAAGCTTTCGATTTCCAGTATAAAGATATTATAAACCTTTTACAAAACGGTATGTACCTTTTTAACCTTACTCATACCTTAATAAACTTTAACAAAAGCCTATTTATACTTAATCCCTATTAATTTTACATGAACTTAAAACTCCATCGTAATGAAGTTAGTGCCGGCATTATAAACTAATACGTTTGACGAACCAAGGTACTGTTATAACCCAGACAAAGGTTGGGCTAAGAAGTAGGCCAGTATGCAACACTGTGCCACTAGAAAGCCTGAAGTCTAGAATCAGTTAGGGAACTTCTCTTATGTTAGAAACCCCGGATAGGGAAGGACCGATGGGACCGAAAACGGTCTAGTCGATTATACAGAACCGATGGGACCGACAACAACTCCAGCAGTTCAGTACTGAAGATGGTATAAAGGCACAGATATATAAGGACACGGTCATCACCACACAGATAGTATTTCCTTCATAGCTCTTCAGTTGTCAATCTAAGTATTCAGTCTCAGTATATTCTGAATAGCCTCACAGCTTTTGATCATTACTTGCACGGTTGCGATATTGTTCACTCAGCATCTCTGCTACCTTCTTGATAACATAAACCCTCTGACACCTTCTATATACTCACGGGTATTTAGTGTGATCATTACATTTACGTGTTAATCTACAAAATACGTAATACTTTCTATATTTCTTTTACCGTAATGGTTTTAAGGAACTTGACGCCGTAAAAAGCCGTAACGAAGTCTACAACATATAGTATTAATTTGCCGTTTAGGTAAAACACGTCTACTGAAACTTTCAAGTTAAAGTTTTGATCGTCTTTTAATGTAAGCTTAAACTTGAAAGGGGTTTAGAACTATATTTAACGGTATTAGCCAAAGCGCTTAACTGCTTCTAATACTAATAAATCTACATTCCCGTGATCAATTCCCTTTAAAACTTTATAAAGCCTATGAGTTGCCAGGTGTTAAAACCTATGGCGTAGTGAACAGACTTCCGTCTCCGTCAGGTTTAATACCACTACCTCTAACCTTTCAAAGGAAAACCAAATATACCCCCATTTAAAGTTAAGTAAAAACCATTTACTGGCCTTAACTTGTATAAATTTGTTAGTCCAAACATTAATGTTAACTCCGAGGGTTTTTATATCTTTTAAACAAAGGAGAAAAGAGATATGTGATTCTAAAATATTAAAAACAATAAGGCGAATAATAATCTTGACTATTGTCGATTCCAATAAAGATTACTCTTTTTCAGAGCTAAAGCTAACCTTAACCTTACTAGTATCCTCGTAGTTAAGTTCTGTAATAGTATTAGTATCACTTTACAACGCGATATATTAAAAATAACCTCTTGTCAAGTATCATGTTGCCCTTGTATCTAATATAATACCCTAAAATACTTAATTTACGTAACAGTTTACAATGGTAAAGAGGTATATAAGTCTAAGATTTTTATTATCATGGCAACGATAGGGGTTTTTACTTGTAATTCGGTACAAAAAGGCGTGGTCGGTTAGTTATTACGTTACTTTGAGGCTAGTGTCAGTATTAGTACCAGTATCTTCGTACCAACCAATAGCTTTCAGCTTATTTTCCTCCTCTTTCTCTTCACTCCCTTTAGACTATATAACTTGCTTAATATAATCCCAATTAAAAGTAAAGTGGAATTACGTGGAATAAATTATCTGCTTTGTTTCACATTCGGCGGCAATGTAATAGGTTGACTAATAGCCCTGTTTTCCTTATATCTAATATCTCTTTACGTTGAAAATAAACTTCTTTAACCGGCTGAAAGACCTTAAAGAAGAGGAGTACCCTTCACTGTAAGAGATCCGCGCCTTTTACTAACTGTATTATCCAAACCGTCTATATCGTAAAATAATGTAATAGGAATTAAAAGGGATTTCTTCCGCATTATTAAATTTAAAAGTTTCAGGGTATATACCAGTTGAGCCGGAAACTCGAGCGGTTACGGTCGCCAACGAGGAATGAAATTGGCTGAAAAAAAACCTTGTAAGTAGTATCGGGGTATTTAAAAGCGTATTTGAACTCCTTGTAACTCGTAACAACTTACCAGACTTATTAACGTAAGGTATCTTCGCTAGCTCCCACGTTTCTCATTGCTTATTGGCCAAGTATTAGCCTATTAAACATCTAATTAAAAAGGTCTATCTTAATTTTCGACTCTTTCTTATAATCCAGTATAAAATCACCTAATGATGCTTCAATTGGTATACTACTAGGTAAAATTAACATCGTACTCAAAGTGGTACTTTAAACCATTATAAATTTCGCGAAGAGAAAAGCAATTCGTTAGGTACCGGAGGTAATAATCCTCGGTTTAACCAGTAAAAATACTAGAAAATAACGAGTGAAAACATGGTAACCTAACCCTTATCTAACGGAAAATATTGAGAAATATGCGTAACTTGACGTCGAAAAAGTTATATGGCTTACCATGATACTTCTCCTTTCCTTCTTAGATTTTAACGAATGTAGTAATTGCTGTATAATCCGTATCTACCATGGGAACGCATTGAGGTGGAAAGTTAATATATTAGTCGTAGGGATCTTTCATATCTTTTAACTGGGGAAAAGGCTAAAGTTATTATTAATATTATTAGGTAGGGTAATTATCTTTAGCTAAGTTTAAAGTAAAAAAGCCAATAATCGTGCCAACAGTAAACTCGCGTATAAAGCCGATCCTTTCTTAATTTTTCTATTAAAACTAGACATTTTAAAAAGCTTAGGAGAAATAGGACTAAAGATTTCCATCGCGGGGGACTTAGCGATAATCCACTTGATATTAAAAGGTGAATCGAAGTTACTACTTATTAACTGATGAATCCAAGGATTTATAAGATATAAATCAAATAATTATTTACGCTTACTCATTTAAGCTTGGGTAAGTTCTTACGAACATGTACATTAACTTTATTAAGGGTTACTATCTCTAGCAATCTCTTTTCCCTTATCTTTTTAAGTCCATTATAATTTCTCATTCGTAGCGTACTCGTAAAGTATATCGGCTATATTACCGTTTTTGCCGACTTTTAAGGGTAGTGATATCCCTCGTTTGCGTAAGTTGATCCTTAACTTTAAATTTACTAACGTTTTGGTTTTTTTCCCATATAATGAGGGTCTCATCCCTGAAAAACTCGATGTAATGAAAAAGAGCTTTAACGTTCGTATCTTAATCGTTATAGTCGACGTCGAGGATAAAGTGGCTGACGTAATTGATAAGGTACTCGGAAGTAAAGTCTTTAGTAGTATCTGTATATTAGAGTTTTTGATCGTGGTATTTTTCGAAAATGCCACTGAGAGCCCTAACTGCCTCCTTCCCATTAGAGTTAGTAACAGCTTTAAACTAAGCGCTATTGGAAGCCATCTTGACTTTCTGGCTAGTGTAAGTTTTAGTAGTGGGCTTGGTAATCTAGGGGTGTAGAGACTTAGCGATTGAGGGTATATAAATTTGGCGATTTAACGTAAAGTCGCGCAACATGGCTTTCTTAACGCGACTTGGTGTTTTCGCTCGGAGCAGCGATTTTAACGATTAAATTGATGTTTGGAGAGAAAAAGAGTAATATGAAGTGGTGGATCATAGGCTTGCCGTCAAAGTTGGTACATGTTAAAAAGCGTAGGGCTTAGTCGTTTTTGCGATTTGCAGTAGTAATACCTGCAGTAGTAACCACAATAGTATTAACTTGGCCGTTTGCAAACTTTTTGGCTTGGTAATATTTAAGAATTTTAGGCGGTCAATCTCAAAGCCTTTAAAATGGATCAATAAAGATTTTTTAGTGTTTTCGATAGCAATATCGTGGCTACCTCTAAACTATCGTAAAAACCGACGCAGCCTAAAAGTCTTCTCTACTTACTACCATGAAAAACCGACGCAGCAGTAAAGGCCCTTCGAAAAAAATCTTCCCACTAACTTATGCAATTGCAAATCATAACCGGAAAACAGCTTCTTCTTATACTTAGCCAATCTGTGCTCAACCTAATAAGCACTGATCAGTGTTAGTAGGCCTTTATTGTTACAATGTAGTTGATTCGAATCACTGTGGTTGAAGTAACTGGTGCTACTTTGATATTGTTGATTGGTAGATGTGTTCTAAGTTTGGCAGACCGCTAGCCGGTTTACATACTAATTTCTATGGTCAAACGATTTGGCTTGTTCCATACTTTGAAGTGAGCACCTACTGCACTGCACTTGCAGTACAGTCCCACAAACTGCAGCAAATTTTGCAGTTAGTACAATCAATCTTACTGCAAGTAAAATTGACTTGGCTGTACTGCATTTGACTGTTATTCCAACATAAATTCAAATAAAAAGTAATCTTAAAATTAATATTGTACTAAAAATGTATGATAAGTCAGGGAAAAGCATTTCAAAGAGTGCACGCCACGAACAGGAGGTTATAAACCTCTTATTCGAGCAGTGACCCTTTTTTCATGCGTTCTGGAATAGCTCTTCCAGACCGCGCCACATATAATGCACTTTGCACCTTGTAAGAGTGCAGCCTGAAGCGTGATACGTTATTGTGCACTCTGTAGGAATCTACCTTACAGTAAAGTGCACTTTCGCTTGGCCTATATATACTAGCTGTAGGATTATATAGTAATATCCACAGCAAAAAAAGTTTTTTTCTATCAACTAATATAAGCATTTAGCTTAACTATATCAATTGAATGAATAAATAAGCTTATTTCTCTAGTAATTTTTTAATTTAATAAGGTGTTTCTATTTGCTAATACCTCATTTAACTTTATCAGGTAACCTATTAACGTAATCTTTGATATATATAATTAGCCTATTATTTTTATTAACCTTATAATAACTCTATTTAATAAAATTTTCGTTATTATTGGAAGGGTTTTAGACGTTGCAACGTTGTTGGTTCGATTGGTCGAAGTAATAGTAGTATTGCGTGGTCAAGTAGTATATTTATTATTCTAGGTTTACTAGACCGCTAGCTAGTCTATAAAGTAATTTTTATAGCTAATTACTTGGTATATACCCTAGTGTAAAGGGAGAGCATACTGTACCTAACTTGCAGCTAATACAGTAGACCCACAAAACAATACAATTAACTTGAAGTCAGTAAAATTAATTTTACTGATAGTAAAGTTATCCTACTATATTTGAACTATTACTATCTTAACACTGGCGGCTTTATGTTCTATACATATACGTTAGTGGAGTCGACTAATCTTTTAGGGTTACTTCTAAATTACATCCTGATTAACTGTATAAACCCTCATCAATTCCAGTTGACTTTCCTACCCAAATTAACTCCAATTACCTTCATTTACCCTTATAGCCCTGAGTTCCAACTTCACCAACTCCCGTACTCAAGCCTTTTACCATAGACTTACACATACTGGTCTACTGCTACCATTAGACGTCTTAACTCACATAGGTTAAGCCGTCTGCCACTTAAGTCAACCTCAACAAGTTAACTAACCCACTACTAATTAGCCTACTACCACCCTTAATACTGCTAATGCCATTGATCATTTTAACTAATGTAGGTTAAACCACCTATTCATCTCCCCTAACCTATATAGATTAAATAACATACTACTACTTCCATTTCAACCATGTAATTTAAAACAGTTACCGTCGCCGATTGTATTCCTCTAAAAGTCTTCCAATTTACTATTACATCCTTATTCATTAACACGCAACTTAGCCTCATTAAGTGACCTATTAAAGTAGCTCTCAATACATATAGTTAGCCTTTTACTATCTACAAACCTCTCAAAAAGCTTATTTAACGACGTCTTCATTATAATATCAATAGGGTTATCCTTGGCATTGATTCATCGAAATTATTCAATTTTCTTGCCTTCGTAATCTTTACGAAATGCTATTATATTAATCATCTAGCGTTTTTCACTGGTGGTTCCGAGTTTTAAAAAACATTCAAGTATGCTCCTTGAGTAGGGATAAAATACCACCGTGATAAAGTAAATCTTTAATTGTATGGTAATGACGTTAAAAATTTCCTATAATACTATGCTTATATTGAAGCTGGTTATCATACTGTAGACCAGTAAATCTAATACGCTACGTATAATCCTCTTGCATTTAACGAAGATCTTATGAATCAAATTTATGGTAATACTAAATTAGTTCTTTCAACTATCTTCATTACCAAAAGTTATCAGAAAGCTGATCTATAATGACAAATCTGTATTATTTGAAAATCAATTATCCGTGAAAATCATTAATTTAGCCTTCAATATGTCAATCTGAACCATATTAATCCTTCGATCTAGGTTTCACATCTATCATTACAGCCTCTTATTCAACCAGTCGAAGTATTTATCCGTTAGGTTCCCTACTTGTGTCGTAATCGAAAGATTGTAAAAGGCTTCCGGTTGGCATAAAGTGGGGACATAACTACCACAGGAACGTTATTTCAAGTAATGATAAGCCTTAACCACGTCAGTTTTGTCAATTATAACTAAGTTAATGCCATAGCCCTTTTAATGAAAACTAAAGTTAATATTAATATAAAAATGAAGATTAACAATTGTTTGAAGTCAAATTAATTACCCTTTACCAAAGTCGCAACTAGCTTGTAATTGCAAAGTTCTAAGTCTTTGATGACTTGCTATTCCGATAACACCAAACCAGTCGTTTCAAAAAAAAAAAAAGTATTATCAGTTTAAGTACCCTCCAAGCCGAAGTACTTTTCTTACGTCACAAGAATATACAGGACGTATATTGATAACTTCACACATAATTGTAACGTTAATTACAACTAATAAATTAAAAAATAATCAGTGTCTGCTTTGGCTAATCCGTACAGTATCTTAATATATCGTATTACCATTCCTGAAAGTTACTTTCCATACAATTATTATAATAGATCTAGTAATACAATCTGTTATAAATGGTTTACTTACTATGTATATGTTTACGTTATAATATAGTTATTAAAATTAAAATTCCCTTTAGTCTTAACTAACAAACTTATTAAAACATCAACCACCAAACGCTAGCTGATCTTTTAAATCGTTATCAAATACATAAAAATCTAATATTTACCTTTATCACCATATATTTAAACGATTAGACGTAACTTTTCATATAACCGCCCATAATCTTACCCTTAACCTCGTATAAAATCCTCGATCTAAAAATTGTAATATTTAGGTTATAGAGGTCAAAGTTGGGTTTAAATACGAATTTTACAACTTCAAGAATTAGGACTCTATAAATATCAACCCTATCGTTTTACTAAAATGTATGCCGGAAATTTTGATAATACTTTATACTCAAAGTTTTAAAGCCAAGTTTTCGTCGTCTTTTTCCCCCGACTTACCTAAACAATATTATAAATACGACCCAATATGTATTTCTCGTCATTGACGTTCCTCCTTCTTAGTAGTTATCTGCGACAGCAACATTCTATTATCTTATCAATAACAATTCAAAGAAGGTTTTATTAACTCTTTAGCTTAACTTAAAGGTCTTTATCGTCATTTTTAATCGCCCTAATTTAAATTTTAACCTAGCTAATAGAAAAAGTCGTTAGGTCGTTAAGAATTTCAGCAATTACTTTAGATTTAATAGTACTGAAGATATTGTATAAGCCATCACATTTTCCTAGAATACAATATATTAAACTTTACTTTTGAATGATAAAACAATTAGGTCGATTGTTATGAAGCCGTTTCTAGTGTTAAGGGCATTATTAACTTAACGTCGTACCGATTCCTTCTGTAATTCCTTTAATAAGTTACCGTAAACCAAAACTCACTTCTAGGTATTTATTAATAGCGGAAAGTCACTCGTCAAGCGTGGGTACTCTTTAAAGACCAATAATGTTGGTAGCATACTATCAAGGCTCGCAATATTATTCAGACCTTTTACCGCCATCTAAGAGTATGCCTTTTCATCTGCAAAACTTCTAATTTCCAACATAAGAATATCGTACACTTGGCAAAGTAACGCGTGTGCCCTTTCGATCTTCCTAATACTTCAGTGAGCTTTAACAAACACATATTTATATTAAATCCTCATCATCTTAACGTCTGTCTAAAACTTCGCCGCAGAAATGTTAGCACTGTTATCGTAAACAACGATGTTAAGTAGATCCAAATACCTGTTAATTCAAAATATTCTAAACGTTTTGTACGTATCTTTTACCGATAATAACCTTCGAAATTTGGCATCATATAAAACGATTACCAAGTTTATAATCTAAAAAACAAGCTTGTTATCAAAATAAAACAAGTTCATAAAAATTTATTAATTAAAGTTTTCATCGTTTTTCAACGTGAATTTGAATTTTCGAAGAGCTTGGATATATGTTTGACAGTAGTTGCAGAGATTTTTGGAAGCCTTGAAAGCAAAGTATTCCATGTATTCGTCTGCTGGAGACTTAAGGACTTTATATAGCCTGTGAACAACTGAGTAAGCAAAACGCCAGTATAATTGGTGTATTTTTGACTACGTCAAATTTAAAACCGTTTCACCTAAGCCTTAAAAATGAAATTATAAATTCCCCTACCTGGAGGCGAAATGAAAAGTTTAGCCGTTTTTAACCAGTTTATCGACGTTACCGTTGACATTAATGCTAAGGGTCTTCATATACTCCAAGTAAAAAAAGAAAAATGATAGAGAACTTGAAAATATAAAATGTAATCGGCCCAACAATTATCTAAACTACCGTTATTTCAAGTAACGATAGTTGTTTGCCTAAATGGGAACCAACTTTAACCTTGCCAAAATATTAACGATCAATCTCTATATCAATAGTGTTTTCCCTCCGCAATATCATATACTGCGAATAGCCTCCTATTAAATACCTTATTACCACTTTATTTAATATAATACCTTAAAAAATGCGGTTCGCGTAACAATAGCGAAGGTTAAAAGTGTACAAGGAGTTAGAAACTTGGTCAAAGCAAATGTAACGGTTTTCGATACTCAAACTGTACAGGAAGACATGATCGACTAATCACTAAACTGCGCCAGGAGTAACATCATCTTGCCACATAACCTTTTTAGGTGTATCGTCGTTATCAGAATACCCTTTACCTTAGAAATTTACGATACGGTTAAAGTGGTTTGATTTAAAAGTAATAAAGTACTGAAAGTTATATATAGCGTATTATTTGTAACGCTTAGCTGGAGGGTAGTGAATGAACCAATAATTGGACTTACTATAAATCCAACATCTTTTGCCACCATTATAACGATACTTCTTACGGTTAACAAGTCTGTTGAAGTTTTACCCTCATCATTAACGCTAGTATGATTATGACTTCCAACTCGAAGGTATAGATCATATTTTAAGCGCAAAAACCGCACGTATTCATAATCGACGTAATATATTAATTCACGGTCATTTTTATCCATATCGCGAAAGTTATTAACTTATGATTATATACTAAATGAGTGTATAGTACGTGCTATCGAAGTAGCGAGCGAAAACTTCAATTAATTAAAAAAAAATCCTTTATAAGTAGTATTTGAGCATTATGAAATGTATCTAAACCTATTAACGCCTATAACAACTGACCTTACCTATTCTTGAAGCGTAAATTCTCTAATGTGAGCCTTTCTTATCACATATTAGAATAACATTAACTTATAAAATATTTAATTTAAAATATCTATCGGTATTGACTTCTTTCTTCTTTACTATTATTATAGTTCACTTCTTAGTAACCTAATCTGTAAAATATTACGTAAGTTAGATATCGTATTTGAAATAACTCTTTATACTTTTATGAATCTCGTTAAAGTTTTCTGCCTATATTAGGAAGGTTAGGTAATAATCCGTAGCATACCTTGTAAAGATTCCGGAAAACAGTGAATGAAAACCAAAAGGAAGGACCTCCCTCTACTTACAAATATTTAGAAAAAGAATTATCTTTGTGTTAAAAAGGCTGTAAGATTTTCCGTTATACCTTTTTATATTATTCCAAATCTAAGCAAAGTCTGTGAAAAGCTTATAATCAATGTTAACCATTTTAAAAGGTCTAGAAGAATGTTTTCGATAATAGTCCCAGTCTATTGGTAGGCCTTTTTTGTTGCAAAATAGTCGATTTAAATTACTGTGGTCGAAGTAACTGGTGTTGCATTGATATTGGTTCAAAGTCTGAGTTGTAGGTTCCAAGTTTAGCATACAATTAGCTGGTCTACACACTAATTTGTATGCCAAAAGTTTTGGCCTATACTCCACTTTGAACTGTGTACCTACTATACTATACTTGCAGTGTAGTTCCATAAATTACAGTCAATTTACAGTATGTATAATCAACTTTAATGTAAGTAAAGTTATCTTGACTGTACTGCATTTGACTGTTATTTCAGTACTAGCGGCTTTTTTTTTTGTACCTGTACGCTAGCGTGACTTGCCATCAATTGGTGGCAACCTTTGAAACCCCTTCTTAGTTAGTATTTTAACAATAAGCCAAACCCCTGTCAATTCCAATTCATCTGCATTGAAATTGATATTAATTACAGCTTTTCGTAGCCTTTTTACCTCACTATTAAAGTATTAGAAAATTAATAGCCGCTGATGGAATTAATGATTAGGCAAAAATTTACCGTAAAAATGGCGGGCATGTAATAGAGCCTCGGTTGAAGGCTCTAAGACTACCGGAACTGGAGCATATCCATTCCTAATCCATTTGTAATGGTTTCAACGGGCAGACCAACCCCCGTTTTGGCAAAATCACTAATAGACTTGCTTGCGTCTGCGGACGCAACATACAGAATATAAGGTGTGTTTATTAGCGACTTGAAAACATAAACCCGGGTACGTCGCTTTAGTATTTTACACGCTAAAAAAGCCTCTCGACGTACCTTAATCAACCGTAAATCGAGGTGGCGGGCGAGACTAGTCGCCATAACCACATTTATAAAAACATTAAAATAATATAAGTAAAACAGGAAATTTATAATACGGACCGCATTATAATTCAGTCAAGCTACGCTTTTAACGGCGAGAGGTAACCGTTATAGATAAAGGGGTTTTTAAGCGTAGCGAAAGGATAAGGTTAATAACTTTAAAAGCTCTCCGCTCCTCCTTTTAGGTGGTAAAGGGAAGAGTAGAATATGAAAAAAGTGAAAAGGGGGTAAGGGTTTTGTCGGTGGCGGCGGCGAAGGGTGATTTAAAGAAGAAGGCGGGGATAAACGACATAAATCCGGAGCTGGTGAGGTTAGGGCTGGGGCTGTGTTAACGGGCGGCGGCGGCTGCTGCTTTTTCGCGTTTGCGCTACCACGCTAAACGGCGTTTAAGGAAGAGATTTTTACGAGTTATTTATTTATAGGAGCGGTTAAAACTTGGAATTGGTTAAGTAGCGTACTAATAAAAGCGGTTCGAATAATTAATTATAATAGTAGTTTAATTATGTATATGCTGATTATTTGATTAGGGATTTATTATATAAGTGGAATCCCGTCGTTAAATAGAATAGAAAAAAGTTCTACCTAAATCAATAACTATGTATTTTTTATACTGACCCTAAAATACTTGATACCAATAATTATACCCTTAAAGGTATACCCTTATATAAATTAATAACTATGTTGCTACTAACTTCCTCAACTAATTAGGGCCTATATTATAGCTACTGCTATGATTACTGATTGAAACCTTGAAACAAATTATACTACAACCATAATCGTTGTTAAAACTAATAGTTCGAATCTTCATATTCTATACCGTAACTATTAATGTTAACAAAACTACTGATTGCAATTGTAGACTGATTATATTATAAAACAATATTACTACTGAACAATGAATTAGGATTTGGATAAACCAAACTATTATTACTAAATTACAGATACAAGCCTTATCTAAAAAAAAAAAGATTGTTTGTATGGATATTAATATATATATTTATAGTTAGTTAGTGGCTACGTTGTAAGTTCCACCCTTACAGAGGGTATAATAACGTGTTAATTTATAAGGTGAATTTTTGCATAGTATATAATAGGATGCCACTGCTCAGAAGGGGCATTGGCAAAGTATACGGTAAAGTGCCACTGCCCTAAATGGAGACTGGCAGTGTGTATGGTAGAGTTTCACTGCCTGGGTGAAAGTTTATAAGCTCTTACTTAAGGTGCGCACTCTTCGAATACCTCTTCTACCTTCTATCTTAATCTTTTTATCTATCTTCAATATAAACTACAACTCTTCTGCTACTACCTTTACATAAACATAACCAGTTCAATAGACCTTACCGATAAGTTCCATTATTTACAGTATTATATAGGTTAAATTATATATGAAGCCCCTGAAGATTGATCAAAATCCTCGTGTTCAAGACTTTGAAGTCGAGCTAATCATTTAATATAATCTTTACAAACTAATCGTTAATACACCAATAAAAAGTTGATGATGCGGAATATCTCTTAAAATAGGAATATACATGAAAGGAAAGGATAGAGATAAGAATTATAAAATAGGGAAAATATATCAAACAGTTTGGATGTCATAAAACAAGAAGTATGAAGGCGACGTAGCATTCAAGTTGCTAGTTAAAGACATTATTAATATACCAGGTACGTCTTTCAAAGAAAATAACCGAGTTGTTACTGACGATTTACTTGTATGCGGAATCGTTTAACTTTTATTATTAGTGTAATTTCAAGAGTAAGACGTAAGGATTTTGAAGTTAAAAATAGTTTACGAGGTTTTAGGTAAACTACCGATGAACTATATAATAAGTTAAAGTTAATCACTTAAAGATATGGTTATGAACGTAAAGATTATATCTTAGCTTAATAGTTCATAATTTAAATAGGCAGCTCGAGTTCAATCTCTGTAAATATTATCAGTCTTACTATCGTTTTAAATGGTGAATTTACCTTGATTAGCAATGACATTATGAAAAAAAATATGCAATCCGATTCAATTTTTAATAAATTACACTATTAATCTTTTTGAAAGAGCTAAAAAACAAGTTTCTTACTTGGATAGTAACTCAATTCTTTAAACTTCTTTATGGATTAACCTAAAGAGTTGTTTATTAGTTTTTAACATATAAAACGAGTTTTAGGAATGCGTTCGGTATAAGGACATCAACATTTAATTTATATTTGATAATTACGTAAGGTAAAGATTTTGGTATCGTTGGTATATAGATTAACTGTTTCCTTTTCTTTGGAAAAGTTAGATTAGTAACGGTGAAATAGTGAGTTATCGAAAATTTAGGCCTTTGGATGTATAAGTGGATTAAAATGATGAATATAAGTATATAACTGCATTTTAACGGATTTTAACCCATATCTATGATATTGATAATATTCGTCATATATATTTTGATTTAAGTCAAAAATGTAAGTTTCAGGTTTAGCAAAAATTGATCAAACTAACAACGTAAGATCATAGTGGTATTTGAAGTGAAGGTTTTAAACAGATTATATCGTTATATTATACTAAACGGAGAAATGATATGATTCATCGATCATAAAATAAATCCAAAATCCGTCAAATGAATAGTTTAACAAGTTAAATGAACGTATTTAATGATAAATAGATCATTCGGATAATTTTATTAATATATTGTTGGTGGATGAAATAATATCGAAGTTAATACTTTTTACGGGCGATTTTTTACTAATAATATTGACTTAATATTCTAAATTAGATTACTTATTATACACTTTCATAAAAATACAGTTATTGGGTCTTTTACGATTATCGGTAACTCGTATATGGGTTATTTTCAGGTGTTAACGCGTGATATAAAATATATTGATATTGGAGGTTTACAATATAATAGCAGTTATAAATATCGGTATATTTATGAACGGTATGTTAAGGATAATCAACTGACATTTGAAATTTCCTCTGATATATATGGTTGTATATACTAACTTTTGATTCCTTTATAAGTGTTTTTCTAAGCTAGGTACAATTAATGAAAACCGTTTGATAATGAACGTAATAGTTTTAATAGAGATATACAAAGCCCATAAGATTGACGAATTCATATGAATTAACGAAAAAGATAATCCAGTTAACGCTATAACTAAATCTATGTCTAATAACTCCTTGGAAATGTTTGTGGATAGTAATGGGTTAACCGTACAAATTCAGGCCAATATAAATTTCTCGGAACATGAGGTAAAACAATAATATACTCTGGCAAACTCAAAGATTGACAGGATAGTGGTGATAGTGATAGTTTGTAAGAAAAGTGTATTTAGACATATTAGAAAAATTTACGTAATTGGTAGCGTACAAGTCTGTGATATACGTAAGTTTATAATGAAAGACTTATGAACGGGAGTTGAGGAAGTTGATGTTTGGAAATGCGGGGCGAACGATTCAAATTGGAGCCAATTTTGGTATAAAATTAGGTTGTAATTGATAGAAGTTTAGCAGATGGAATTAGTATGGAATTGAGGGATTACCAAAAATTAATAGTTAATTATATTGGCATATTGTTATAACCCAGACAGAGATTGGGCTTGGAAGCAGGTCAGTATACAACACTGCGCCACTAGAAAGCCTGAAGTCTAGAATCAGGCATGGAACTTCTCTTATGTCAACAACCCCGGACAGGAAAGAACCGATGGGACCAACAGCGGTCCAGTCGATTATACAGGACCGATGGGACCGACAGCGACTCCAGCGGTCCAGTACTGAAGACGGTATGAAGGATAGGGATATAAGGACACGGTCATCACCACATAGATAGTATTTCCTTCATAGCTTTTCAGTTTTCAATCTAAGTATTCAGTCTACACACCTGAATAGCCTAACGGCTAGTGATCATTCTACAGCACGAATAAACATCTTCTTAATATTGCACCTTTGTTACCTCTACTACCTTACTGCTAACATAAACCCCCTGACATCTTCTATTTACTCACGGGTATTTAGTGTGATCATTACACATGTGCGTTAAAAACAAAAAATCGTGAGTGTTAGAATAATAGTGAATTGCAGTATAAGTAAGTCCATCATATTAACTGTAAGTTGATTGAACTAACTATAAGTTGACTATATTGTTTGTAGGTTAACTGTAAGTCAAATATAAAAGGTGCCCAGTTCAAAATAGGCCACCAGCTACATAATTAGCCATATAAATTAGAATGAAGATCGGCTAGCAGTTTGCCAAATTTAGAAATATAACATCACTATTTTCAATTCAATACCAGTTACTTTGACCAGAAATTTGAATCAACTACGTTGCAACAATAAAAGCCTACCAATAGAATCCTTTTTCACCAACACGTTCAAAGTCGAATATAATTTTTCCTTTTATTTTAAAGTTTTAACTTAATTGGCATATATAGAAAGAAAGGGGTTATAATAATGAAAATATTCAATCGCCGATTCGCACAATTTGAAGATGAAGTTACTCTCCGGTACCGTGTAGTTAAAGTACAACGCTAGACGTATATACTGCGAGTTTACGTATTATTATAAATAACTCCTATTGTGAAACTAAAGATTATATTGTTTACTTATCTTCCTTATTTTTTACCATTAAATTAAGGGAAAATTTTAATAAGTTTTAAAAACAAAACTATTTAGGTTATTAAAGCCGTGTAGACATTTTATCCGTTTATTAACAGATGAGTATCGATTGGTATAAATCCGATTTAAATAATGATTTTTTTGTTTCTTTAAAATCTTCAATCCTTTTTTAAAATAGTATGTAGATTCTATAGAAAATCTACTTTATTACGTAAATACATCAAAACTAGTGTAGCGTAGCTGAGGTACCATCGAAAATGTAGAGAAACGTTCGAATTGTTTCTTTAATAAGGAGTTTGTTTGGAACGGTAACGTTGTTACAATGAATAATGAATCCTGTAAGGGTTTTCTTCTCCGTTTCAATGGTACACGGATCTGATTATATATGTTTAACGAGGATACATCGAAAAACGTAAACTTCAATATTGCATTGAAGGTCTTTAAAACCTTTTAAACAAACCGTAGATCCGTTTTTTTTTCGTCGTTTTTTAAGGAGCGATTCGTTAAAAGGGATAGTATTTCAGGCGATTACAAATGACACAAATTGTATGTAAATTACAAGGTATTTTACAATGTTTAAACAAAAGGCTTTTTTTCTCAACCCGTTACTATAACTTATATAGTACCTAATATAAGAAGAATAAAGAGGTTCGAAACGGCGTGAAGGTTTGGCGCAACGTAAAAATCCGGTACATAGGCGAGTGATATCGAGGTAATAATGTAATTTAGCACGGTATCAATGAGCATACGTAAGGTTCGGTATGCTTATTTGACCTATTTCGGGGGAAACCCTTTCGAATAGGAGTTTGGACCTTCGCCCGCAAAGTTATCAATCATATGAGCTGCGATATGTAACGTTGAAACAAGTTATTCGATGAAACTAAGTCCATTAAAACGAATGATAAAGGTATTAAAAACTTATTCGTAAACCTTATATACGGACTCTCAAACTTCCAGGTCGCGCCTTGACGCGTTAAGGGCTTTGTAAAGAGCCTTAACGCTAAAGCGTTAGGCTTAGTACGCAGCTGCGTTCTTTTTTGCCAGGGGTGAACCAATTGACTAGTGCTTTTACTAAGGCCCTTAGTATTTCTACAAAGGCCGGGTTTTTTTTATAGGCGCGTTAGGAGCATACGGTGTCGATTTGGCCCCTCTAACGTTAGTTATGGTAGGAGCAATTTGAAGAATTTTTCGTTAATATTAAAAGATCGTATAAAAATTTGGTAGTAGTACTAACAAATATAAAAACTGCTCGTGAATATATTAATAAAAATGTACAATTGTTATTTATTATGAAGTTTAAACTGAACGGTTTGCGATTTACGATTTGCAGAACAGTGATAGCGACTTAGGTGTTTACCACTTGTAGGAATTTTAACAACTTAGTAATTAATTTTAATTTTCATTTTTAAAAGGGATTTTATACGGATTTCTTAGTGGTTTCCATCGCGATACCATCGCCACTTTTCAATTGCCGTAAAAACCGACGCAATTTAAAAGCCTTCTCTTCTTACAGCCGCAAAAACCGACGTAGTTTATGAAGGCTTTTCACGAAAAATATTTCCTCTAATTTACAATACAAAACATAACAGAAAAGTAATTTCTTCTTATACTGAAGTCATCTGTACTTTATCTAATAAGTATTAATCAGTATTAATGAACCTTGAGACGTTACGATGTTGACGATTCTAATCGGTCGAAGTAACAATAGTATTACGTGGTTAAGTGGTGGATGGTTCCGTCCTTCGCACGGGCGACTTTTCTGCATTTATGCTTTACGGGGCACTTCTCTAAAGGGCCCACACAGTCGCATCCCCAGCGCAAGCAGGCGCCGGGCGGGGACTGAGAAGGCCGCTTTTCACGGCCTGACTAGGGCTACAGTTTACACGCCTCTGGGTCTCTAAATTGTGGGGCATCTTAAGGTCTTGATTGGAGGAATGGCACGGGACCCCATGGGTTTTTACAGGCCCACAACGGACCCGAGCTTCGATTCCTCCCGCCGGTATCTACAGGATTATTTCGTAGCAGCTGGTGCTCCACTACATAGATGGCTTTGCCCGGTGATGGTAAAATAAAGAAAAAAAAAGTGGTGGATGGTTACTTCTAAGTTTGTCAGACCGCTAGCCGGTTTACACACTACTTTTTATGACCAATTGCTTGGCTCGTGCCCCTCATTGAATTGGGCACTCTACTGCAATTGACTTGCAATCAGTACAGCTTTGACTGCACTGCACTTGAACGCTATTCCAAAATTGAGTGTACTAACTCCAAGTTGATTATATTGACTATAAGTTAAGTATCCAACTTAATGTGGGGTACGGGTGTAACAGTTACCCGTACAAATTAGTGTGTAGATCGGCTAGCGGTCTGCCAAACTTAGAAGTAACACATCACCACTTTCAATGCAGTAAACCAGTTAATTCGACCAGAGATTCGAATCGACTACATTGCAAAGATAAATGCCTACTGTTAGAATTGTATTCAAGTGCAGCGCAGTCAAGTCAATTGCAGTATAGCCAAGTTGACTGTACTGACTGCAAGTCAGTTGACTATGGAGTGCCCAATTCGGACTAGGGCATGGACCAAACAATTGGCCATACAAATTAGTTTGCAGGCCAGCTAGCGGTCTACTAAACCTAAAACAATACATTCACCACTTGACTACGTAATACTACTGTTACTTCAACCAGGATTCAAATCGACAACATTGCAACGTTTAATGACCTATCAACACTAATCAGTGCTAATTAGGTTAAGCTCAGATGAGCTAGGTAGAAGAAGAAACTAGTTTCCGGTTACGCTTTGTAAAATACAAAGCTAGAGGCAAGATTCTTACGAAAGACCTCTATGAATTACACCAGTGAGCAACGGCAGTAAGCTTAAAAAAAAAAAAAAAAAAAAAAAATGGATTGCGTCAGTTCTTCATGGTAGTAAAGAAGTGGCAATGGTAACGCAATTGGCAAAACATAAAAAAAATTATTAACATATTCTTAAATATAAACGTTGAGATTGTCTGTCAAAAGTCTCGAATCGTTAAGAAAACGATTATCAAGTTGTTGAAAGTTCTACAAATAATGAACAGTTAAGTCGTTACTACTACCCCTATCGTGAATCGTTAAGTTCAAGACCTCTACAACAATAAACACCGACTCTAACAATAAACAACTTTTAACTTCACTTTTTTCATAAGTTTTTTCCTTCTATATAAGTCTTTTCCCCCTTATATTATAAGATTGTCAATCGGATACATAAGCAAAGACATCAAGACCGTTGTATAAAGTAAAATATCAAGATAGTTAAGTCGTACCAAATAAGTTACGATACGTAATTCTACGCGCAAAACATCAAATCCCCTTATCCAAATAGTCCAGTCCTTACGTTCAAAACCATTAAATTCTTATCCTACCAAACTAAATGTTAATTTACCAAGGAAAACGTCAAAATGACAAACAGTCAGAAATATATAAAAGTAATTAAGGACCTCAGACACGATATTGTTAAGTATTACAACGAAAACATATAGTGTAAAGACATCGACGAAACTTCTATTAAAAACACTTAACCAATTTTATTAACTAATATATTCTCAACTAAGACCTTAGCAAAGAGTTTGACCATAATACTAGAGCTTTACAATATTTCTGTATTTCTTTTCAGTGACTAAATCATTAATATATAGAAAGTGATTTCGAAAAATTTCAAAGTTAAGTTAAAGACAAAGATTTGTATACAAGGAATCTTTATCCCAAATAAACTTACAAAAGAATTAGTAAAGACTTTTTATAAATTGTCACAACTTAAGAACTACTCTTAATATCCTCAAAATTATAGATTATAAGGAAAATGGAAGGGTGTTACTAATAAATATTAATGCTATTATGCACAATTTAGGGGATTAACCTTTAATACCTAGTTAAGTTGAATATTTAACCCACCAATAAAAACTCTTCACATTATAAAGATAAAAAAAACCTATTAATGTACTAGGTAATCCAGTTCCTGCTTGCGATAACGTAAAATACGCCTTTAGTAGAGGTAAAGCGCGTAAAGCAATAGCTGTCAACGCGGTAAAAAGAATTGAAGTCGGTGTTATACAACGTTCAATTCATAAAAAGCGTTAAATTTCTTAATATTTCCCTTAAAATCGTCAATATTTTTAAAGTTTCCCTTAAAGTTGTCAAATCTCTTAAGGGAAAGTTTCATGTGGCAGATACATTTACATATATATACATGAGCCTATTATAGGTTCTATCACAAAACTTTACCCTTCGAGTTAGGTGACTGGTAACTACTCCGATCACTGTGACTCTAAATGTATGAGATTTAAATTAATTATAAGAAACACTATTAACTACATGATCGATTATTGCAACTTACTCCTTAAGCTAGTCAACATGGTTGAAATTAACTATAAGCTTCTTAACGATCTCGAAAACATCTAGAATGATGTAAAGAAGTATAATGAAAACCCTTACAATTTATTTAACACGAAAATAATGCTATTTCTTAATATCTGTAAATGGAATAAGGTTTAACCTTCAGGTTCCTACTTACTATTCCTAAGAATACTTACGGGGTACGCTAAAAACCACTATCTTTGATTCCTAACCAAGGAACGTTTCTTTCGTGAAATTTATAATAAAATAAAAAATCATTTCAAGCAGAACATGCACCTTGCTCAATAACATACAAACTAGGCTACAACGCGGTAAACAGCGATAATGACGATAATGAAAGGGGTAAATATTCCAATAGATATCGTTAACTAGATGCTTAATAAATTAATATTATGTCAGCATGTAATAGGGAAAGTATACGCTAGCAAGGCTATACTTTACAAACATATACAGATGGTTTTTACCGGCGTCACCAAATTTAAACCCGCTTTATAACGCTTAGATGCCACTTGTAAAGTCTTTTTTTAGCCAGTTTCGGTTTTCGCTTACTATGGTAATGGAATATATACCAAATTTAGTTGATATATACCCTTAAGTTAACAACTTTCGTGATACGGATTGGAACGATAAAAACTTTCCAATTACACACTACATTGATCACAAGTACGAAATACCACTACGTTTAAGATATAGTTCAAAGCCTTTGAACTAAAAGCCATATTAGCGACCGTAATATAGGTAAGACTTAAGCGAACCTGTTGATCGAAAACACTACCATTATAATGATGATAAAAGGTATTGGATTAATAGTAAGTCTGGTTGTAAATTAATTCGCTAAACTACTGCTAAACATTATAGGAACCAGATAATGAATTACATCTAATACACTAATATTTTTTAAAAAAAAAACTATTCAAACTGTATCTCAAACTTTAAAATTGAAGATGGTTTGAACTATAAAGATAATATATCGAGACTTATTACGTGACATAAAGATATTTCTTTTAGAGTAACATAGTAATTAGCCGACCACGTCTTTTTATACCGCTTAGATGGTGAAAACCCCTATATTTATTTTGAAAACCAAGCAAACAAACTTTTATGCATTTTTAATCTTCGTAATCGCTATACAAACTATGCATTTTAAGGAATTATGCCAACAATAAGGGTAGTAAGATACTTAACAAGAGGACATTTATAGTATAATGTATTACGATGGGAAACATTATGGCTACGAAGATTGATCGTTAATATGTTGGTAAAGTTGAAGTTAGCTTTGAGCTAGATGAGGAACTATAATTGCTAGGATCAATGACTGTATAAATAGTTGTCAAACCGATTACATTACACATCCTCAAGTCCATTACTCCATTCCTGATTTAATTGGAATACATGAAGATTCTTAGCGTTAACTTTACCATTATGATTGGTAAGTTGGTTAGAGATAGCTGAAAGTTCCCTTTCGCTTTTAAATAGAGATATCTGTAGTTTCACCATAAAGGGTTAAAGGAAACAGTAATGAATTTGATAAATTCAAAGATACGTCATTTATACCAACATTTCAACTATTCAGCCGTCGATAGGTTATATAATGTCCCTGAATCTACAGGGTACGAAAAAGTGAAATATTTTGTTTCAAAATCAATTAAGAAGCTAAGTCAACATTGCTTAACTCAAATACAAGTACCCAAAATATTTCAATTTGATTTTAAAAATAATAAGTAATTCAATTGTGAGATTTGGATTAACTTGTTTTACTTGGATAACAAATCTGTTTTTGACTTCGTAAATTCAGAAATTTATGTCTTCAGTACCAAGTTTCTTAAGTTGTTGTTGGTGAATGATACTGGGGAAATTTTAAGGATATTATACATTAATATATATTTGATGCTACTTAATATTATTGTTCATGATATCGACACTGGTTCAATTAGGATGGAGTTTTAATCTAATTCCAGAATAATAGGGAGTTAGTGTAAATAAATACCAGTTAAAGTATATTGGAATATTGTGAAGATAAAAGGATATACCCACTACTTTGCAGAGCGTGTGTCGTCCTTACATTCGAGATTGAAAGCTTTATAAATTAAGAGGTTCGTTTTTAAATGACGATAAAGGGTTTTAATGAAATTATTGGTTTTAATGGGATGGTATCAACTTCATAGGGTTTCGAAGTATATTCTTGTCTAAAAAATGAATCATTACTATTAGGAAGTACCTAGACGAGGGCTACAGCAAACAGTAAAGCTTTGAATGAATTATGAAAGGAATTTATCAGGCGAAAAGTTAATAACGCCTTGAATATCAGAAACGGACTTACAAAGATCGATTTATTAACTCTTCTATTATAAATCGAAGTCCTTAAATGATGATATCCAGACGAATGGGATAGCTTATTTTAGATTTTTAGTATTATTAACTTAGAATTAGTTCTTGAAAATACCAATGTCTTTGCCATTTTTCGTATAATTTAGGTTAAACTTCATATTGAAATTATTTAAGATAACAAGAAACATGGTTAAAACAAACGAATCAGTCAATACAACCCTCTTTTGTCTATAATTAGAATGTCGATGAAACGACGAAGGCGCAGCCGATTATTAAAGAGGAGGAATACTAAGGGGAAAGATGGGGAATATACATCAGAACGTATAATCACAACTACTTGTGTTATTAGGAAAGAGAAATATAATAAAAGTTTGGCTGTTAAGCTTTGAGTAGAAAGATTTATTAATACTTTGGGCAAATATTTCAAAAAGAAAGATAGGGTCAAGATTCGTCAACTATTTCTACAAAGAGTTGTATAATATGTATTAAAATATAAATTGAACCTTTACAACCAAAACTTCATAATTTTGAAGTCGCTATGGTATAGGAAGTTGAAAATAAAACCACGGAACAACCATATTGAACATGACGTTTGATCACTTAAATATATGGTAAAAAAGGTAAAGATTGGATCCTTATATAATTTCTAACGATCTAGAAGATCATCTAGCCCTTAATAGTTATATTATTAGGGAGATTGATGATATAAATTATTGGTAAGTTCATCTTAAATGGCCGTAATATTACTTGAGCGTATATATAGTTAGCAAGCGATTTATAAAAAATCGTTATGCTAGAGTTACCTTAAGAATTTCGTAGTAAGTATCTATTAAAAACATTTATACGATGTGCTAAATCCCTATTCAGATTGATTGAAATAGGTATTTATCAGTTTCCAAAAGAATGAATTGTATTTCAAGATAAGGTCGAGCATGAAAACATTAACTTACGACTTATATATATTAATTACTTAGAAAAGGATTTTGGTATAGTAGGTATATAGACTGACAATACCCCTTACGTTGGAATTGTTAGTTTCGTAGCATCTTAATAACGTACAATTAAGTATCAAAATACATAGAACTATAGATTCGTTATGGCGTTAGCCCAGAGTAAATATTGAGACTTTGATAAATCGATAATTTTCAAATATAATATTAACGATATTGACATTCACTTTAATTTACGCAAAATTGGATGGGGAGTTATGAGGTTCAAACTAAATAATGTTAATGTAGCAAAGGATTGAAAATATTGAAAATAATGTGCCCATAGTAGTGACATTAAAAGCCTGTGCCAGCTGAAGGCATTTTACTATCAATTAGTTACGATATAAGCCCAAAACTCAATTAATAAGGATTACGATCGATTAAATAATAGGAGGGATTAGTAGATGAGAAATTTAGACCGAGGGATTAATATAGTCCTTATTAACTTATCGAGGATCAAGTTAATGATTTTTATAAAAATCTCTTTTACTAACAACATTAATCTATCATTATTGATTGGATTACTTATAATAATTATTAATAGGATTAATTGCAGGATAACTAAATCGTTTTTATAAGAAAATGAATTTATTAGACGTTGATCAATTGTAAGAAAGTTACGAAAAACGTATTTGATTTCTAAATTTATGGTATGATAATCGTTTTTTATATGTGTATATTTATAAACGAAATCATCATTGTCGTTATCAATTAGTTAATGATTCTACTTACTTCAATAAGTATTTTTACTAACTCGAAAAGACTATTTTAATACCTTTTGAGACTGGAACTAAGAAATAAAAAACGTCCAATAATCGATTTCATAACCTTTTGTAAAGCTTACAAAAACAGGAAAATCAAAAAGTTCTGATGAATTGATAGTCAAGATATCCAGCAAGCAACGTAAGAAAATTAACACCACATAATTATTTGGAAATGTTTATAAATAATAATATACGAATTATATAAATGAAAAGCTACATCAAAAGACTATTTATCAAGATATTACGTAACAGAGAATAAGGAAAAAGATAAGAGTATGATTGGTTGGCTTGTAAGGCCATATATTTTTTTGAAGAATTTTAGTATTTAGTAATGAAGGAGGAATAAACAAGAACTAGAAGCTTAGCTTTGATCATGTGAGATATGGGGTTATGAACACGTACCTGCCCAAAGTTAGTGTGTACCAGTCTTAGGTTTCATTTTGTATTTGTCCATCCCCCATATAGGTGAAATGAGTTCCCGGAACTAAAACAAAAAAATATTCTCATTACATAACATAAAAATCTACCCAAGGAACAAGACGCAAGAATCGAGACGCGAAACGTGAGAAGCGAGACGCGAGAAACGAAACGCAAGACGTGAGACGCGAAAATCAAAACGCGAGACAGGAATCCTTCTCAACGGAAGCGCTTTTCATAAGCTTCAATGAGATTTCTGGAATGATTAAGTTTTTCTACTGCTTTCCTATCATGGTCCTTAGAGTTTTATTCCTTATAACGTACCAAGTATTGCATTTGATTTCCCACATGATGACGAATATCTCAACGCTTGTCTATAATTTTTTCAACTCTTTATACATTATGTTTTAATGCTCTTTTATATCATATAGGTACTTTCAATAGCAGTACGTGTGTAAAAGGATTGTATTTAGGTTTATAACAAGGTAATAGATATTAAACACTTATTGTAGAATGTATACATAAATTGGAAAGGAAATCGAGGGTGTATGCGAAGTTTCCAATTCATTTTACCATAATATATGGGTCCAATTGTGGATAATTGGGGTTTTTTCATTTGTGAAGAGGTTTTTGAACCTTGTTGATGCGTATCTATATATGATATTCCATGTTCAATTTAAACTAAAAATAATATTTATAACATCAACGTTTAGTTTTGGCGATAACGAAATTTATCATAAGTTAACTATCGCGGTGTAAATACTCATTTATCAAGCGAATTTTAGTTTGTTATCGTGATAACGCAGTATTTAGGAAATTTATAGGAAATAGCAACTTTAAATCGAATCAATATTTGTAAGGTTTGATATTATTGGTTCGAAAATACGTATTTTTAATATTTAACACAAAATTAGGTATTGATATCATTAATAATTGATTGAAATATTGAACGACACGGTATAAAACGATTAGTTCCACTATTTAAAAAACAATCCGTTCATCCGTTCATTTGAAGATGATATATAACAATTACTTTTAATTTCATATTAAAGTTTTTTTTATAAACGTTATTAAAACGGATATAGAAATTTGGCATCGCAATCCAAGTTTTTTTCTTCGGTTATGGTTAATTTATAAATGATCAATGACGATATAATATCACTATTTTTCATTTAGATTTATATATAGTTTAACGTGTTAGTAGAATTCTTTGTTGCGATGTTTTATAGGTAATAGGTATAATTGTTGGAATAACTTTCAAATTCTATACATTCAAGTCAACTATACTTACAGTTAGTTGATTGTAGTTGCTGAAAATTAACTGAAATTTATAGAATTGACTGCAAGTATAGTGCAGTAGGTACTCATTTCAAAGTGGGTCACGAGCCAAAGCATTTGACCATAAAAATTAGTGTGCAAACCGGCTAGCGGTCTGCCAAAATTACAACTTACAGCTTAATTAGAACTAATTTCAATGCAGCAACAGTTACTTCAAGCACAGTGATTCGAATCGACTGCATTACAACGATGAAGGCCTATCAATACTGATCAGTTCTTATGAAGTTAAGAACAGATAAACTACGTAGAAGAAAAATCTACTTTCCGGTTATTATGCTTTGTTTCAGAAAGGTAAAGGAAAGATTCTTGCGCAGGGCCCTATACGCTGTACAATTGTTCGCGAAAGTAAATAGGGAAGGTTTATAGGATATGTAGCTGTTCGAGGTAGTTTATAAGTGGAAACGGTATCGCCAGTATTATTGATAACACCAAGAAATCTTTATTTGGCCAGTTTTAAAGAAAAGAGATAAGATTAACCACTGAAAGTCTCAAAGATTACCAAGTTGGCAAGTTGGAAAACGGCTAAGTCAATACCATTGCGGGTACTACTATTGCAAATTTTAAATCGTAAAAACGATTAAGTTCTACTATTTTTAACAAATACAAACTTCTACATCAAATTTACAGGTTAATTTCCCTTTATACTACTCCTTTTCCCCTTACATTTTCTCATTTTCGTCAAGATGGTATTACGTATTATTAAGATTGATATTATCACCAATCCTACCTTAAAGAAATAAGTAAATAATATAAAATTTACGTTTGTTAAGCATTTCAATAACGATCTTTGGCAAACGGACATCGATAAAGACTCCATCCCCGAGCACCTGCCGAATTACATTGGCTATTATGTCTTTAATTTTGATTTTACCGGATGTAATATAAGACTTATCGCTTTCGAAAGCTTTTACGAATGGTTTAATGAATGGAACTTAGATGTGTAGAAGTTTATAGATAGGTAACTTAAGATTAGGCTGAAAAATGAATTTTTTGGTAAAGGGGTTGACCTCCTTGTAAGGAGAGGGAAAGACTGTAATTTTGTTAACCTGTTATATAGATGCGTAATAGATGAAAATCCTTAATAAATTCGGGGAAAAGGCAAAGACAATGTTGTCAACATTATCCCCTAACGTGTCTATACCCGTTCGCAAGATTACACCTAAGCCCAGATAAGTTTTTCAAACCCTTTTGCTTAAGATTGATAGTTTAGTATTACAGGTCATAAGGGATTGATTAATTTATAAGCCGTAAACCTTTAAGTTTACAAGTCAATTGAATAGTAATTTCGACGTACCTTTGAATACTAAGAGCAGTATTACCATACTCTTCGTGGTGAAAACCCTCAATTTCCCTTCCTCCAAACCCCTTAACACTTTCAATTTCGGCAGCTAAATTAAATAAGGAGCGACTTTACGCGCGAGCCTACTATAGGTATGACCATTGGCTTTTCCCCTTCAAATTCGGCTAAAGGTAACTATTCTTCCTACGAATATTAACACCTTTAATAGCACTAGTCGAGGGATTCAAAGGGTTAATACAACTAGTACATCAACTTTCTCCCTCGACACGTTCCTATAATAGATACAGATCACGCGTTCATTATTAAGTTTGTTAAGATTGGGGGGGAGTGGGGGGAAGTATAACGGTAAGCCGTACAACCTCTTCGATGTTAAATTATGCCCGTTCTTTAACATCTACCATTGAATAATGGTTAAATCAACAAACCTCTACTCGCTGTTTTCCAGTAGATTTACCGGCTAAACTGCGGATTATTACCTTCGGTACTTGACAAATCATTGCTGTTTTTGAAAGATTTAAAATGGGTTTAAAATTTATTTCGAATAAGATATCAACTTTGCCTAATACTATATAAACTAAAACATTATTCAATGGTTTTACATAATGGATTACAAAAAAGAGTCGGCAAGTGAAATGTACCTTTTTAATTAGATGTTTGACAAGTGGATGCTTTGCCAACAAGTAATGAAGAATGTGGAAGTTGGTGAAGGCACAATACGCTAATAAGTCCGCCAAGCTGTTTCGGGTTATAAGGAGTTCGAATACGCTTTGTAATGCTTTTAAGCTATTTATAAAGGGTTTTTCTGGGCTAGTTGCATTTTTCGCTAACGATCGTGACAGTTTTAGTCTTCACATCGACTGGTATATACCCCTAAGTTATAAAATTTAGCGACGATGCAAAAAACTCTTGTATGGGTATTACATCGTCTGTAATTACGAAAGACCCGGTTAATACGGTTAATAGAAGGCCTGGATTTAGGAATGTGATTAAGCTATACATAGAGTAAGGTATTAATCTTCCTTAAAATTTTTAAATTGGCTAGGTAGGTTTACTTTAAACGCTAAAAAATGTTAAATTTACGGCAAGAAAGGTTGTTACCTCATACATATTACTGTTTCCAGACGTAAATTAATATGAGTAATGTAACATATACAATTTCCTTTTACTTTTAATTAATATTATGTTTTACGCGTCAAAAACTATGAAATAAAGAAGACTAAAGATAAATAAAATAATCTTAAGGCTATCGGTTAATACTAAAATTCAAGTACCAAGTCGGAAGCAATATAATAACTCGCCGACCACACCTTTTTATACCGCCTAATAGGTAAATACTTTTATCAATAACATAACGATAAAAACTATGGTCCTACATACCTCTTTACTATACAAACCGGTACACGAAACAGGTCTTTTCAGGTATTATACCAGACATTTAGGTAGTACGGTACTTGATAGGAAGTTATTCGCCATACGTTTCATTGCAAAGGGATACTAATACTGTTACGAAATTTAACCATATGGATACTGGTAAGGTCAAAGTTGGTTTTAACCCTAGAAAAATCTTTTCTTATTGGGATTGACAACTATTACTACCGTCGTTGTCCTTATTATTTTCCATATCCTAGAATCCCTTACTCCCTTCCTTTTTTGGTTTAAAGACATAGAAAATTTCGGTATTAATGTTAACGTTTAAACTAATGAATTGGTTTAAATTGAGAGCAGCAAGAGGTTTCCACTCAGCTTTACGTATGGGCACCTCTGATTCTATTTTCAAATGCTAAAAATAGTGGTGTTGAACCTGACGAAGTCAGAACTTCGTTGATTGTATTATAGGTTTAACTACCCGACAACTAACAAGCTTTACAAGTTCTTAAAGGCGACTAGTAACGAAGATTAAGACTTATTGATATCAAAGGCAATTGAATAGCTTTGTTATTATTGCTAAATATACTTCCAAACCCCTTTAAAGTTTAAGTTTATGTTAAAAAATTATAAGTTTAACTTTAAAGTTCTTATAAACGTATTTTACCTGGATGATAAGCTAATACTTTATGTTGTTAACTCTGTTACGGCTTTTTAGGACGTGAAATTTCTTAAAACTATTATAGTGAAGGAAATATAAAAGATATTTCGTACTTTGTAGATTAATACATACTTAAGGTAACTAAACGTGCTAATCTACGACGCTGGAAACAACTTAATTACGATAAAATTTTGAACTAATATTAAGTTAATGTGAATTCAATATAAATAGGTTCCCGTCAAAATTTATTAGGATATTATCAAGATCGAAATAGCTTACGCTCCATTACGAAAGACCTATGATATTTTTACCTTAGAAATTAAAAGCTTTATAAGTTAAAAGCTAGTCTTTAAATAGCAGTAAAAGGCCCCAACAATACTATTAATTTTAACAGCTCTATACCAACCTCATTGATATTTTTATTCTACTTATATTTAACATTAAGTTGATATTATCACCAAAAATTTAAGAATATGTTATAATTTATAAAAAAACCATAAAGGAATTGAGAAAGGAATCGGTAAGTTATCAAGTTAACGATGCCCTTAAAATTAGGAATGAATTATCGATAATGGATGTGCTGTCCGTACCCCTTCAAAGTAAAGTCTTTATGTGGCGAAAGCTAGTCAAATAGGATAAACCTTACAAGATATTAAGTATTGTCAACATAAACTTAATAGTTAAAACCGCTAACAATCATATTAATTTCCAGATTATAAAGATTACGCCGTATAAAAGACCCCTTAAGTCTAATGAAGATCTTTACGTTGATAACCTCCGAGCTAAGCGGATTAGTTAATATAATCCTCCCGAACCGATCGTTGAAAAGCTAATGGAACGTCTATGATGTGAAATACCACTTAAGACTAGGATATATACTGAACAAGAGGACAGTAACAAAGATTATAAGCTTGGAAAGGTATATATACCATAATGAGTGTCTTAGAAAAAAAATTAACTGAGGATTTACCCTTAAGTTACGTGTTGAGAGTATTATTAAAATGCTAGGTAAACCTTTAAAAAAAGAGACCGAGTGAAAATTAGCGACTTTTTTACACAGGGGGTTATTTAATTTGTACCACCAACGTAATTTAAAAGTTAAGATGTTACAATCTTCAAGTTGAGGGTAGTTGACAAGGTTAAACATAATATTAAAAACCGACTATACGGAAAGTTACGATCAATCGTTCAAGAATACAGTGATTAGAATGAGGATTAAATTCTTTCTTAATCGCTTATAATACAGCAAACGAGCTAGCTTTCAATCGTTAAAATTGCTATCAATTAAACTGCTAGCGTTAGAAATAAGTTTATACTTAATGACCATGACATAACATAAGTGTACACGCAGTTTTCCACCAATTTTTAGCGGATTATATTATTGAAAATTCTGAAAAAACTAAGGGATAAGTTTCCGGCCGGTACAGTGATACATTGTATTAAAATTGGTACGGATTGACCTTAATAGGTGTTCATGGGTTCTTGACGTACCAGATATACTTCAGAAATAAACTTAACATAAAAAATTTGAATTTCGACCCGTATTTATTAATTATATAAAGAGAAGACCTCGGCATTGTAGGTATATAAACTGATGACACCCTTTTCATTGGAAATACTGGATTTATAATGGCTAAATAGCGTGTTATAAAAAATTCAGGTCTCTAAAAGTGTAAGCCGGTCGAAACTTAGACCCAGGTTATACAACTTAATTTTAATAGATCGTTAATCCGTATATATGATGTTGAGGTTGAAAACCGAACGTATATTAGCCTACGTTAAAAAGGGTAAGCCACGAGCCTAACGACTATCGATAAGATCATCGAAACAAAATTACAGAGATATATAGAATAGAAGGCCCGTACATCCTATATTGCTACGTTATATGAACTGGAGGTATTGTACAATATACCGATTGCGATATAGGTACAAGATTTACAGGAAGAGTGATTTAACAAGTTGAATAAAATAATTAAGTGGAAAATGGAGAGCTGAAAAAAAGGTATTAATATGGTTTCGGTGGATTTAACGAAGGTAAAGTTGGTAATTTTTAAGAACAGCTTCTTTACCAATAACATTGATTCTATGTAGTAAATTAGGTTCCTTATAATATTGGTTAACGAGAAGTTTCAAAGGCAATTTACGATTACCAGGAACCTTATATACGGGATATCTATTAAAAATAATCGTATAACATGAAACGTATTAATATGGGAAGTACATGGTATAATAGCAGGTTTTGATATTGGTATAGTAACTAACGGTATGTTAAAAATTATTACCAAATAGTTGGGATTGCCTTCGATATTTATGGCAATGAGTATAAACTTCTGAAGCTTTTACGAGTATTTATTAAAGTTGGGTATAACCAATAAAAAAGTTCAATGATAAACGTAATGGCTTTAAGAAGTGCATAAAAATCCCGGAAAATCGACAAGTTCTAGTAAATTAACGGCCAAGATAACCCCGCTAACTTTATAACTAAAGACATATCTAATAGTACCCTAAAACAGTTTATAGACAGTAATACACTGACCGTACAGATCGAGGGCTACGTAAACCACCCGTCATATTATATAGAGGAATAGGGATGCTCTGATAAACTCGAAGACTGACAAGTTAATTTTGGTAATGGAAATGGTAACGATGACAGTAGGTGGAACTAATAGCAAAAGGTACACAAGTGGAGGAATATGTGATAGGTATAGATCTGTAGCTAAAGATCTGTATACAAGAGTTGAGAAACCAAAGGCTGAAAAATATGAAATAAAAGGCCATAATTGATGTCAATTTCAGTACAAATTGACTAAAATCAATATGGGTTTCGCTTATCAATTAAGAAGGGATTTCAGAGATTTCCACCAATTGATGACCAGTCACGCTGGCGTGCAGGCACAAAACAAAAAGCCGCTAGTGTTGAAATAGCAGTAAAATACAGTACAGTCAAGTCAACTATACTTATAGTTAGTTTATTGTACTTACTGGAAATTGACTGAAGTTTGTGGGATTGACTGCAAATGTAGTGCAGTAGGTGCTCACTTCAAAGTGGGGCACAGGTCAAAGCATTTGGCTATATAAATTAGTGTGCAGACCGGCTAGCAGTCTGCCAAATTAAGAACATACAACTCAATCATAACCAATTTCAATGCAGCACCAGTTACTTCGAGCACATTGATTTGAATCAACTATATTGCAACGATAAAAACCTACAAACAATAACCGTATCAAAACAGTCATAATCGGGTAACGATTATGTTGTAGTGGTCGATAATACATTTGAAATGCGGTGACAAAATTTTTATATGAGATATATATACATTTTTTCTGCGTTTGAATTGAATGAAGACAGTTTATTAATTTTTTGTTATTGTTATTGTTTAAACATTCATAATAATGATAATAACGATAGTACTTTTAAACAATTTTTTTCTTATAGCGAAAATATAATTTATTAGGGGTAATTATTATATGTTTAGGCCCAAAATAGTGTTTATTATTATAAGTATTTTAAAGAAATTCGTGAATCAGGCGATCTAGAACTACAAGCTGTTTACAACCCGTTTAATTCTTATTGTATAGCAAGCGATCTATTGAATAAAAAGAGATAGCTCGTTTTAGCGTCGTTTACGACTTTTAGATTTTTATTTCGTGATATTTTGAATGAATTTTGATGTAACGGGTTGTTAAATTACCTCTTTTAGTATGTTAATTTATGGATATTACTATATACTCCTACAGATAGTATACATAGGTCAAGTGGCAGTATACTATATTGCAAGTTGCACTCCTGCAGAGTGCACAATAACGTTTCATGATACAGGCTACACTCTTGCAAAGCGCAAAGTGCATCATGCGTGGAGCGGTCTGGAAGGGGTATTCCAGAGCGTATAGCAAAAGGGCCACTGCCCGGATGAGAGGTTTATAACCTCTCATCCGTGGCGTGCACTCTCTGGAATGCTTCTTTCGAACCGATCCATCTATCTTTTACTACAATACCAATCTTTCTGATTATTATTTTACTTCATGTGAATTAGGCAGAGACCTTACCGACATAATGAGAATTTCCAATTTATTTCTTTCAGTAGCATTGCTTCGGAGACTAATGAAATAAGGTTAAATTTGTTAGGTATTATATGAAGATTATTATTGGTAGGGTCTTTTGTACTAGGTACGGTAGAAGAATAATCATAAAGATTGGTTGTATATATTGAAGTGGATAGTAAGATCAAAGGGGATAAGAGGCATCCAGAGAGTGCACGCCTCAAGTGGGAGCTTATAAGCTCTCACCCGGATAGTGGCACTTTACCCTGCACTCTGTCAATCTCCCTTCTGGGAAGTGGCACTTTACTGTACACTTTGTCAATACCCTTTTTAGGCAGTGACTCGTTATTATGTACTATTCAGGAATTAATCTTGTAAAGTAGCACGTTACTGTACACTCTGCAAAGGTATAACTTGTAACGTAACCGCTTATTAACTATAAAAATACATGATAATATCTATATAAATAATCTTTTCATGCTTTAATACGGACCGTATCCGTAATTGAATAGGAACTATTTAGTTTATAATACAACTTATACCCATAATCTTTATGGTAACAATTTGTATCAGTAATCAAGTTGTTAAAGTTTGGTTTGTAATATAATTTGGTTAAAGTTTTAATTAGTAGTTTTGACAACGATAGTAGTTGTGGTATTAAATTGTGAAAGTTCAAATTAGCAATTTTAAATGTGGTAGTGGTTATAATAAAGCTTTGGTTAAATTAGGTAATAAGCAGTGTCATAGTTATTAATAGCGGTATATTTTAATACTTATAGGAGTGTGATTATATCGGTGTAATTATTAATGTTCTATATTTTGGTATTCGTTTACAAAATATCGCCATCGGTTTAAGAAAAACCTTTTTTCTTTTCCCTTTAATGATGCAATCCCTTTCATAACGTAAATCCTTAAATAACACATTAACGTATGTATACTTAAACTATTATTCTCTTTAATTATTTGTATCGCTCTTATAGGTAAGTTACTCGATGAACGTCATATTTTAATCGCGTTTAAAAACAAATTACTTGTAAAAACTGCTCTTTCAGGCGCCTTTTGGCGCGTTAACGTAAATGGGAGAAGGTTTCCATCATTGCTGCCCGCCGTACCACTGCTAGCGCTACCCGTAGCCTTGCCTCTTCGGGTAGCATATCATTGATTCCCGCCTTTCTTTTTGACCTCTCCCCTGTTGCCGTCGCTAATAACGCCTCCACTCCTTGTTCTTTTTTCACCCCCTCTCTTCCTCTCCCTACTCCTTAGGGAAAAGAGTAAAGGACTTCAAAGATTATTAACCTTATCCTTTCGTTACTGGTAAAAACTCTCTGACTTGTAACGGCTACCTTTCGCTATGATAAGCGTAGCTTAACTAAGCTATAACGTGGTCTATATTATTAATTTCACTTTAAATTTTTGTTATACTAATATCCGTATAAACAAGGCCGAGGCGGCTGACTTAGCCTACCGCTTCGATCTACGGCTCGCTAAATTGCTAGAACATCGTACTCAGGTTCGCGTTCCCGGGCCATTAATAGATACGCTGTACGTATCTTATATTGTATCTGCAGCCGTGGGTGAGTCCATTAGCGATTACCGTTAAATAGGGGGTCGGTTGGTCTGTTACCACCGTTATAAACGAATTGGTCATGGATACGCCCCCGTTCCAGTAGTCTGAAAGCCGTGAGCCAAAGCCTCGTTACGCGCCCGCTATCTCTACAGTAAATTTACTTTAAATTTGTAATCCTAACTGTAATTAAAATAAACATTATTTAAATACATTATTTAACATGTCTTTCAAAAACATTATATGTGTAATAACTAAAACAAGTCAGTATCAATTAGTAATAAGAGTTAACTAGCAGTATAAAGAGACGACAACCGCTATTAACATATGAAAGGCGGGCCTACATATATATTACGCGGGCGAGTTCGTTGACGTTATCACGTTTCGTTGTAAGGGGGGTAAAGATCCCCCCGCGCCTTTTCCTAAGGATATACAGCCTAAGTCTCGGAGCCCCTCCTCAGGCGGCGTCGTTGACGACGTCGATAACGGTAATAGCGGTGGATTTAGCAGTAACATCGGTGGCGAGAGCGGCGAAGGGGAGGATAACGAGAAAGATAATAACGACTATGCGACGCTGCACTCCTTTTTCCCCTTTGGCAGCAACTAACTACCTATTTTCATATTTGTACCGGTTTATCCGTCTCTAGTGTCATTCGTTATATAGTAATAAAATTGTTTTTTTTAAAGAAATAGTAATGTAAATGACGAATTTGAATGGTAAGAAGTAAAAAATGTTCGTAATAACGTTATAAATAGTGAAAATGAAAGCAATAATATATTCAAAGCGGTGGAAACCGTAAATCTAAACAGTAATAAAATGTAAAAAGTAATATCAATAGTAAATTTAAATAGTAATAAAATATTGAAAGTGATATAAATTGTTTAATTACGATATGGTGGTAAAACGTTTTGAATGAAGTTAATGAAGAGATTGCTTCTTGAAACGAGCGCTTTTGATACCTTATTCGGAGCCTATTCGGTTATTATATCTATTGGGTTTGATCTTTCGTCAATTTACCATATTTTCTCGATTTCGCGGAGCTCGTACAATTCGCGTAAGGTTATAATATTAATTATGAGGCGTTTTTTGTTTATGGTACCAAACATGATGAGGAATTCATACAGGGAAAAAGAGATAGTATAAATTATGAACGGGTGAGGTTTGAAGCTCAAGTTTAAAATAATTATCTGGACTATTATTGTTATAATAATTTGAAGGTCGAACTTTGTAGTTATGCGGTAAATTTCCGAAACCAAAACGCTCCAGGTAACCCGTTTACATTTCATTAAGCTTTAATCAATAATATTTTTGTAAAGGTTAAATTTGTTTCGAGTTTTTGTTTTCTTTTATGAAAAAAAAAAACGCATTTTATCTGCAAATTATAGTTGGTATTATTTGCGAAGGATTCGTTAGTTAGAATAAAAAGTTTATTTATACGTATATAGAGCAGTATAAATCGTAAGCCACGTTCCGAATTACTTATTTGCTATGATAGGCGTTTATTAAACACTTTATATACGTTATTGAAAGGGTTGGTTTAGGATTATACGGCGATCGAAAGGTTAAACACCGCTTCCAGTTGTACTATTAATACGATCTCAACGTTATATACGCGTTAACATCTGAATTTATGAGCTCGTTTGGTACTTGATGGGTTAATTAAGGTAAAATTATTTAATAACGTATTTTAAATAAGGTTTAAAATATCTTTTCAAATGTAATTGTTACGTCATTAAAATCGATTATAAGGTTTTCCGCCAGGAATACTTTAGGTTTCTCTCTTAGGCTGGCATTAAAAAACTGCCTCTTTTTTGTAGCAAAAGACGACCTATTATATAATGCTAATATATTGTCCGTTTACATACCAATAAGTGAAAACCCCCTCAAATGTAATATCACGATTAAAAAGTATAGATTACAAGTTAAGTTGGCTATTTCGAGTCTCTTTTTATAATACTCTCAATAGTCATTATACTGGTATTCCCGTTCTTTAACTAGTTCGAAAAGCGGTTTTAGGATACGTAAAATAGTTTCGGGTAAATAATGTTTCTGGAACTCCACAGTTATATAGGAGTAAATACGTCGTTTAGGCTGGTTTTCAGATTACGTATAATCTTATGTAATATGAAGAAGCTGGACATTAGGGTTATAGGGTGTACTTATAGAGGCGGTAAATGTTAAAATTAAGCAATGACTTACTTTTTATAAAAAGGGCGATTAATTTATAATATTCTTTTTGCTGGTAATACCGTATCTCTTAACTATGAGACGGCATTTTTAATGAGACTTACCATTGGTAGAGCTTTAGACGTGGCAATATTGTCGATTCGATTGGTCAAAGTAATAGTAGTATTGTATGGTCAAGTGGTGGATATATTATTCTAGGTTTAGCAGACCGCTAGCTGGTCTGTGGAGTAATTTGTATAGCCAATTGCTTGGCTCGTACCCTAGTATCAAGTAGGCGCATACTGTACTCAACTTTCAGTTAATATAATAGGCCTACTAACAATACAATTAACTTACAATTAATATAGTTAACTTTATTTTCAGTGAAGTTGACCTATTGTATTGCAGATATTACTATTTCAACACTAGTGGTTTTTTATTTTGTACGCGTACGCTAGTATGGTAAACCAAACTTTTTCGGTTACCGTTAAATTTAATCTTCGTTAACTGGCTTAACCCCTGTCAATTAAAGTTAACTCCCGTAATAAAATTAACCCCGTTTACACCTCAATTAATCCCATTTTACTTTAATTTCCCTACGGTTTCCGAGGTCCGACTTTATCGATTACTATAAAAAGTTCTTCCTATATAGTTTATATAAACTTCCAATTTATCTGTTTCAATCAAAGAGATCGTTATTTTCAGCTCCTTAATAGTCTTTTAGTTTTCTAACACATTCGTATTCGTTACATATAACTTATCTTTACGAGGTAGCCCATCGTCGTATCCCTCGATATATTTAGTTTGTCTATTTTTATTTACAAAACTTTTAAGGTCTGTATTCGACGACTATTTAGTTATAACGTTAATAGGATTGTCTTTAATATCGATTCATCGGAACTCCTGAATCTCTCTGCCTTTATAGGCTTCACGAAGTGCTATTACGTCGATTATCAAGCGTTTTTCACTAGTTATTCCAAGCTTTAAGAGGCATTCGAACAGGATTCTCGATTCGATATAAATCACTACTGGGATAAAAGTAAATTTTAGCTACCTAGTAATAAATTTAAGGGTTTCCCACAATGTTATATTTGCGTTGAACTTAGCTATTATACAGTAAACCTCCAAAACTAATACACTCGTATAATCCTTTTATATTTGACAAATATCTAATATATTAGGTTGCTGATAATTTTAAACGAATCCTCCCGCCTATCTTTATTAATGAGGGTTATCAAAAAGCCGATTTATAAAGATAAGTCGGTGGTATTTGCAACGGATCCATTTGTAAAGAGTATTAACTTAGCCTGTGACAGGTCGAACGAAACTATATTAATCCCTCGGTTCAGGTTTCGCATCTCTTACTTAAACCTCCTGTTTAACCGATCAAAGCCTTCACTTGTTAGGTCCTGTACTTATACCGTAATAAATAGGGTGTAAAAGGCTTCCATTAAGCATAAAGTGGCGATATAGCTATTACGGGTACGTTTTTTCAGGTACTATGAAGTTTTAGTCACATTAATCTTATCGATTATAGTCAAATAAGTATTTTGACCCTTTTAACGAAAACTAGGGCTAATGTTAATACCATGTATACGAATTGACTATCTGTTAAAGTCAAATTAATCACCCTTTACTAACATCGAAACTGGCTTGTAATTCCAAAACTTGGAGTTTTCAATCGCTTATTATTTCAATAACATGAAGCCAGCCGTTGCAACAAAAATCATATTGTTAATTTACATACCTATCAGGTTGAAGTCCCTTTTTATGTTACCAATGGATACGGGTAGTATATTAAGGATTTTATGCTTAGCTGTAACTTGAAGTGCGATTGATAGGTTAGTAACCAATAATTGTTTGCTTTGGTCAATCCATATAATAGCTTGATATATCGTATTACCATTTCTAGGAGGTAAATGACATGCAATTTTTATGATAACTTCAGTGAAACTATCCGTTATAAGTCGGTTGCTAATTATTCATATACTTATATTATTGGTAGGGCTTTAGATGTTATAACGTTATCGATTCGATTAGTCGAAGTAATAGTAGTATTGCGTGGTCAAGTGGTGGATGAATTGTTTGAGGTTTGGCAGACCGCTAGCTGGTCTGCACAGTAATTTTTATAGATAATTTCTTAGCTCATACCCTTATATGAAGTGGGTGTATATTGTAATTGGCTTATAGTCAATATGGTAATCTGATAAATCATAATACACTTAACTTATAATTAGTATAGTTAATTTTATTGTAAGTAAAGTTCAACTACTATATTGCAATTACTATTATTCTAACACAAACAGCTTTTTTGTTTGTATGCATACGATAGTATGGTTGACTGATCTTTTTCGGTAGCCACTAAATTACGACTTTGCTAACTAGCTGAACCCCTATTAAGTACAGTTGACTTTCACATCGAATTACACCTATTTATACTCAAACCAACCTCATTTTCCGTTAATTTCTCCAGGGTTTCAATGTCCTACTTTATTGATTCCTATAAGAAGTTTTCCTTCATAGACCTATGTAAACCTTTCAATTATGCCAATCAAATAAGTCGCTATCGTCAGTTCCCTAGCAGTCTTCCAGTTCGACGGAATATTCCTAACCGCTGTCACGTGATTTGGCGTTGCCGGGAGGCCTATTAACGTAGCTTTCAATACGTATGGTTAGCCTATTGCTGTCTATAAACCTCTTAAAAGCCTTATTCAGTAATACCTTTGTTATAGTGTTTTCTAGTTTGTCTTTCCCATTAATTTACCGGAACTCCTTGATCTCTCTGCCTTCCCAGGCTTCGAGGAGTGCTATTATATTAATTATTAGGCGTTTTTTGCCGGTGGTTCCTAGATTTAAAGGGAATTCAATTATGATTATCGAATCGGTACAAATTACTACCGGGATAGGATGAATCTTTAGATACCTGGTAATAAAGTTAAAGGTTTTTTTTTACAATGTTATGCCTATATTAAAGTCTGCCATTATACTGTAAACCTCTGAAGTTAGCACGTTTTGTATAATTTCTTGGTATTTGATAAAGATCTAATTGATTAGGCTACTGGTGATGCTAAACTGATTTTCCTGCCTGTCTTTATTAACAAAGGTTATTAAAAAACGATCTGTAAGGATAAGTCGATATTATTCATAAAGGACTCGTTCGTAAAGATTATTAATTTAGCCTTCGACAAGTTGATCGGAACCATATTAATTCTTTGGTTTAGATTTCGCATCTCCTACTTAATTCTCCTATTTAGCCGGTTAACATCTTTATAAATTAGGTTTTATACCTATATCTTAATAGATAGGTCGGAAAAGATCTTTGGTCGATATAAGGTGGCGATGTAACTGCTACATATACGTTATTTTAGGTACCATTAAGCGTTAGTTACGTTAGGTTTGTCGATTACAACCAAATTGATGATTTAATTCTTTTGGCGAAAACTGAGGCTAGTATTAAAACTAAGTATAAGGATTGACGATCCGTTAAGGTTAAGTTAGTTGCTTTCTGTCAATGTCATAACCAGCTTATAATTTTATAACTTGGAGTTGTTAATCACCTGTTATTCCCATGTTACAAAGCTAACTATTTTAACGAAAAGGGTATCATTAATTTACATACCCACCACAATGAAGTCTTTCTCTTACGTTACCAATAGATACGGGTTGTAAATTAAAAACTTTATACCTAGCCATGATTTAAAGTGCGATTGATAAGTTAGGAACTAATAAACGCCTATCTAAGCTAGTTTATATAGTGGCTTGATGTATAGTATTACCGTTTCCGAAGGATAAATAGTATATAATTCCTGTGGTAATTTTAGTAAAAAGATCTGTTATAAATTGGCTACTAATTATATATATATTTATTTTATATTCTGGTTATTGAATGTAAATTTATCTTCAGTTTCACTTGGTAACTTATTGTTCACACGACCATTTAACGCTAGTCAATCTTTTCAATCGATCGCGATTACATAAGTATTTGGTTTTTACTTTCATTACTGTATCTTTGAACGATTTAACGTAACTTTACATACGGTTGCACCGTGGTTTTACCTTTAACCTTATAACTAATCCTCGACTTGAAAATCGTTATATTTGGAGTTTGGAGGTTGAAGTCAGCTTTTAATACGAATTATACAATTCTTCGAGTTAGTAAGCTGTTAATTTCGACCCTATTATTTTACTTCAAGGGTTTGCCGAAGGTTTTAATCATATCTTATACTCGAAGCTTGAATATTAAGTTTTTGTTTTCTTGTTTTCACCAGTTCAGCTAAATATTATTGTAGATCTGGTTTAATATAGATTCTTCTTTTTAAACATTTCTTATTTTGGGTGGTCGTCCATACCAACAGCATTTTATCAGTTTGTTGATAACGGGTAAAAGAGGTTCGTATTAGCTTTATCGCTTAGATTAAAGGTTTTTATCGTGAATTAACCTAATATAAGGCTTGACCTAAGTGGTATCAAATATTATAGGACCGTTAGCAGTTTTAACAATTACTTTAAAGTTAGCGATACTCAAGGTTTTATATAGGCCCTTTTATTTATCTGACTCCCGCTATACAAGGATTTTACTTTGAAACGATAAATTCTGTACGTCGATAATCATGGGGCTGTTCCTGGTGTTAATGGGGTTATTAACTTGGCGACGTATCAATTCCTTTCGTAGTTCCTTTAATGCTTTAGCATAAGCTATATCTCGCTTTTAAGTATTTCATAATAGCGAATATTTACTCATTAGGTGTAGGTACGTTTTAAAGACCAGTAACGTTAACACTCAACTGTTAAGTCTCATAATATCGTTTAGATCCATTACTGCTATTTAAAGGCGTGCCTATGGATCTGTAAAGCTTTTGATCTCCAGCTTAAAGATATTATATACTTGGTGAAGTAGTGCGTATACCTTTTTAACCTTTTTAATATTTTAATGAGCCTTTACAAGTACTTATTTGTACTGTATACCCATTATTTTGTTATCTTTTTCAAACTTCGCCGCCGTAAAGTTGATATTAGCATCGTGAATGACGACATTAGGTGAGTCTAAATACGTGTTAATCCATAGTATCCTTAGCGTTTTCCACCTATTTTTTTTTTTTTGCCGATAAAGACATTATAAATTTTGCCCTGGCAAAAAAGGGTACGGAATTGACGACGTAAAAATAAGCTTATTGTTTAAATAAAATACATTAATAAAAACCTTATAATTAAAGTTATTGTCGTTTTTTAGTGTAAACTTAAATATTCGCAGGGCTTAGACATGTAATTAGTAGTATCAATAAAGCTCTTCAATGGCTTTTAAAGCTATATATTCCACATTTTTATGCCCTACGAGGTTTAGGACTTTGTACAGCCAGTTAATAGCTAGGTGGTTAAAACACCGATGTAATTAACATATTTATGGCGTCGTTAGGTTTAATACTACAACCTTTAAGCCTTGAAAATAAAACTATAAATGCCCCCACTTGAAGGCAATGAGAAATCTCCAGCCGTTTTTAACTAGTTCGTCGGCGTTAACATCAATATTAACGCTGAGGGTCTTCATGTCCTCTAAATAAAGAAAGAAAGGGATAGGGGACTTAATAATGTAGAATATGATTAAACTAATAACAGTTTAAATTACTGTCATCTCTAATGACGATAGTTGTTTGCCCAGACTCAAACTAACTTTAGCTTTTTCAATATTTTAACGATTGATTTTAATGGTTGTATTTCTTTTCCTCCGTAGCGTTATATATTGCGAATAGTCTTTTATTAAGTAACTTACTACCCTTGTATCTGGTATAATACCTTAAAATGTGTGGTCCACATAACGATCGTAGAGGTTAAAGATGTATAAGGGGTTAGGGGTTTGGTTAGGGCAAAGGTAAAGATCTTGACCATTTAAACGGTATAAAAAGGCGTAATCAGCCAGTTATTAATCCGCGTTAGGAGTAGTATCTTTATACCACTTAATTTACTTCGGGATATCTTTTCCGTCAATTCTCTCGTCTTCTTAGAAATTCACATATAATCCAAGGAGTTTTGTTCGGAAGTAGTAGTGTATTGAATGTGTTATATTACCTTTCAGTTATTACTTTTGGTGGAAGAGTAGCAAGTTAACGAATAGCTAGACTTACTATGAATGTAACATCTTTTATTACTATTATGACGACAGTTTTTACGATTAATATATCCGCCTTAATTTTGGTTTTATTAGTGTAAACATAGTTATTACCTTTAGTCTAAAGCTATTGGACCAGATCTTAGTCTCTGGAGGCACTTATAACTATATTTTAGGTCGACATAATTAACCAACGTAAGGAGTTTTTCTTTTACTTTACTAAAGTTGCTAGTTTAGGGGTATATATCTAATAAGTTTGGTGTACGCGTTATTACGTTTGCGAATAAAGAAGGCAACTAGCTAAAAAAAAGCCTTTATAGATGGTATCTTGGCGTTATAAGGCGTATTTAAACTCGTTAACGCCTATAACGGCTACCTGTATCTGCTTTCGAAGTGTGGTTTTGCTAACATCGGCTTTCCCTATTATCTATTGGTATAGCATTAATTTGTTAAACATTTAATATAACATATCTGTTGGTATTTCCTCCTATTCTTTCTTCGTAATTATCGTAGTTTACCTCGTAGTAGACTAGTTCGTATAGTATTAGTTAAGGCGGACGTTATTCTCGAAATAGCTTTTTATATTATCCCAAACTTCTCGAAAAGTAGTTGTTTATGTGAGAAAGGTTAAGTAGTAGTCTATGGCGTACCTTGTCTGGATTTTAGAAAACATCAAGTGAAAATCATAAAAGCGAACCTTTATTTACTTGTAAATGTTTTAGAAAGGTATTATGTTCGTATAGAAAAATTTATATGGCGTTTTATTATACTTTTCCATATAGTTTTAGATCTTACCGAAATGCGTAATTTTTTTTTAATTAATATTAACTATATTAACAGATTTTTTGGGTAAGTCACAATAATTATTAGTCTTTATTGGCATTTCTTAGCAGTTTAAATTTTGAAACCTTCGAAGCACGGTGTTAAGGATAATTACTCTTAACCCAAGGGGTAAAGTCCTATGGTAAAACCTGTGGTAGGTTCGTGCGTATAGATAAACATGTCGTAGAAAAGCTTTTATAAGGCTTAGAGATTTTGATTTAATTCTTAGGGAGTACTAGGGGTTTGAAGATTCTAAGAAACTTGGAGATCTTGCTTAATTAACTGATGTAAAGTGTTAACGTTAATTTCTCTTGCTGTATTAGTAATCGTTGCTTTATGTGCTTTGCTGCCACTAAAACCGTACTCCGCATTATTACGTAAAGGTATTGGACTACCGAGCAGATTAATAGGTTTTTTATCGTTAATACGCGAAGAGGATTAACTTTACCAAGGGTTAAAAGGTCTTTTGAAACACTTGTAAAAACGTTAAAGCTCTTTAATATCTTTTTCTTTAGGGTACGGGTTTTAAAAAAAATCCTTAAGTTAAGTAAATTCGAAAAGAGCCTTTATTAGTTTGGTAAAGCCTCTCTTCGGTACGTAAATCTGTCGTCGTTTAAGTTCCAACTTTAATTTCAACTTAACGGTTTTTTTAAACTGTTTTTTTCATATTAATTATTTCATTGTCAAAAAACTTACTATATTTACGAAAGACACTGTCAGAGTCTTTACTGTCGTTATATTTAACGATGTAATAGCTAATAAAGTTGATCAGGTGCTTTTCCGTTAAGATTTAGTCGATGTTTTAGTCTCAAAGATCTTTATTATATTGCTTGGAAAAGATGGATCCGAAGACATCGATCGTCTTTAGTAGGTTTTGGAAAGCTATTATCTTGAGATTTTTGGTGGCGTAGGGTGTGGTGAGCGAGAGACTTGGTGATTCGGGGCGTAAAAGCTTGTTGTTTTGGCGTAAAGTCGCGTGAAAACTTGGCGACTTGACGTTGGGTCACGCGACATGGTTTATTCGGCGTGATTTGGCGAATCTTAGTATTTTCGCTTAGGGTAGAGAAATTGACGATTAAATTGGTGTAAGGGAAGTGAAAAAGATAGAGTAGAGGCAAAGTTTTAGTGTAAAGAGTAAGGTCAAAGGTCGTTTATTAGTGGTTGAAGTCGAAGGTTAAAAGTTATAAACCGTATGACTTAGTTGTTTTTATGGTAGTAGTACCTGTAATTGTATTAACTTAACCTTTTACTAACTTACCGAACATTGAGACATTTGATGGTTAATTTTAACGTTTTTCAGAAAGATTTTTAAAGATTTTTCGTTGTTTTTAATATAGATATCGTCGCTCATTCTATGGTACTGTAAATACCACCGCAATATAAAAGTCGGTTTTACTGCCGTAAAAACCGCCGCAGTTCGTAAGGACCTTTCGCCATAATTTTTCCTCTACCCTAACCTACGTTTAACGAAAAGCGTAACCAGAAAGTAGGCTTTTCTTTTACTTAGTTAATATATACTTCACCTAAAAAGCACTGATTAGTATTGGTAGGGCTTTAGACGTTGTAACATTATCGATTCGATTAGTCGAAGTAAAAGTATTATTACGTGGTCAAGTGATGGATGTATTATTCTAGGCTTGGCAAATCTCTATCCGGTCTGCACAGTAATTTGTATGGTCAATTGCTTAGCTCGTGCCCTAGTATGAAGTGGGTGCATACTGTACTTGACTTATAGCCAATACAGTAGGCCCATACATTATATTTCGTACATTAAATGTAAATTTATTCTTAGTTCTAGCTAGAAAACCTTTCACCAAAGCAACTACTAAACGTTAGCTAATTTTCTAAATCATTGGCAATTGCGTGAGGATCCAATTTTTACCTTCATTACCATATCCTCAAGCGATTAAACGTAAATTTACGTACGGTCGTCTCGTGGTTTTACCTTTAACCTTATATATAATATCCGACCTAAAAATCGTAATATTTGAGTTTAGGAGATTAAAATCGGTCTTAAGTACAAATTACATAACTCTTTAAGTCTGAAAGCTATCGATCTCGACCCTATTACTTTTTTCAAAGGGTTTGCCAGAGGTTTTGATAATGCCTTATACCCGAAGATTTAGTACCAAGGTTTCGTTATCTTTTTCTTTTCTAATTGCCCAAACAATATTATAAATACGACTTGGTGTATATTCCTCCTTTTTAATATCCCTTTTTTTTCAGGGGTCGCTCGCGTCGGTAGCGTTTAATCGACTTATCACTATCGGGTGAAAAAATATTGTATTAACTCGGTCGCTTAGCTTAAAGATCATTGTCGTTAGCTAACCCAATGTAGGGCCTAACCTAGGTAATACAAAAATTTACGGATCCATTAACAATTTTAACAATTACTTTAAAGTTAGCGATACTTAAGATTTTGTATAAGCCCTCCCATTTACCCGGCTTTCGCCATACGAAGATTTAACTTTACAAAGATAAAGTAAATATGTCTATTATTGTAGGGCCGTTCATGGTGTTAAGGGCATCGTTAACTAAGCGCTGTGTCAATTCATTTTGTAATTCCTTCAATGATTTACCGTAAGCTACAACTCTTTTCTGGATGCTTGCTAATAGTAGAGATTCACTCATCAAGCGTAGGTACGCTCCAAAAACTAGTAGCGTTGGCACTAAACCGTTAGGGCCTGCAGTATTGTTTAGGCCCTTTACCGCTATCTAAAAACGTGCTTTTGGATTTGTAAAGCCTTTAATATCGAGTATAAGGATATTCTACATTCGGCGAAGTAATGCGTATATCTTTTTAACCTTCCTAATGCTTTAGTAGGCCTGTAAATGCACTTATTTGCACTGAATTACAATTATTTTAGCATTTCCCCAAAATTTCGCCGCCATAAAATTGGTATTAGTATCGTAAACAACGAAGTTAGATAGACCTAAGTACGTGTTAATCCACAACATCCGAAACGTTTCCCCTGTATTCTTTGATAATGAAGTCTTTAGAAACTTGGCTCCGTAAAAGAAGTTATGAAGGTAACGACATAAAAAAAAGGTTGATTAGCCAAATAAAATGCATTAATAAAAACCTTATGATTAAATTCCTTATAGTCTTTTAGTATAAACTTAAATATTGAGGGGGCTTAGGAATACGTTTAGCAATGGTAGTAAAGTTTTTCGATAACTTCTAAAACAAAATATTTTATATTTTCATACCTTACAGACTTTATGATTTTATATAGCTTGTTAATAGTTATGTATTTGAATCGTTAGTATAATTAACGTATCTTTAACTACGTTAGGTTTAATACCGTTATCATTAGGCCTTGAAAAAGGAATTATAGGTGCCACCATTTGGAGGTAAGAAGGAATCTCTTGTTGTTTTTAACTAGCTTATCGGTGTTAATATTAACATTAACACCAAGGATTTTTATATACCTAAAATAAAGGAATAAAAAGGAAAATGATTTGAGGATATAAAAATTAAATAATTTAATAATAGTTTAAATTACTGTTTTCCCTAATAATAATAGTTGTTTACTTAGGCTAAAGCCAACTTTAGCTTTGTCATTATCGTAGCGATTAATCTCGGTAACCCTATTATTTTCCCTTCATAATGCTACATATTGTGAATAACCTTCTATTAAGTATTGCTCTTATTTCTGGTATAATATCTCAAAACGTGTGGTCTATATAAAGATCGCGAAGGTTAAAAGTATATAAGGGGTTAGGGGCTCGGTTAAGGCAAAGGTATGGGTTTTTACCACTTAAACGGTACAGGAAGCCGTGGTCGATTAGTTATTAAACCGTATTAAAAGTAGTATCTTTATACCATTTTATTTGCTTAGAGGTATCGTCGTTGTTAATAGTCTCATTATTTTCGAAATTTGCAATATAATTTAAGTTGTTTTTCTCGGAAGTAGTAGGGTATTAACTATGATACATTACCTTTCTAATATTACGCTCGGCACAAAGGTGGTGAGTTAACTCATAGCTCAACTTACCATAAATCTAATATCTTTTGTCACCATTATCACGATAGTTTTCTCTATTAATTGGTCCGTTTCAATATTTCCCCTGTTAATTCGAATATAGTTGTAGCCTTTAATTTAAAGTCGTTATACCAGATCTTGGACGTTAAAGGCATCCATAACCATACTTACGGTCGACGTAGTTAACTACTATACGGTTCTTTTATTCACGTTCCAAAATTCGATAGTTTAGGGTTATCGATTAAGCGAGTTTGATATTTGTGTTATTCCGGTTGTAAAAGAGGATGGCAACTAAATGAAAAGTCTTTCATTAGTTTTATCTTAGCGTTGTAAAACGTATTTAAATTCGCTAACGCTCGTAATGACTGCTTGTATCTACTTACGAAAAGCGACTTTACTAGCGTAGGCCTTTTCTATTACCTATTGGCATAGTGTAATCTTTCTAAGCATCTAATTTAATATATCTATCGGTATTTACTGATTTTTCTCTCGTTCTTATCGTGGTCCACCTCGTGGTAACCTAATCCATATAATATTAGGTACGGTTTATATCGTATTCGAAGTGTCTCTTTATACTATCGTAAACTTTGTGCAAGGTAGTTACTCGGGTTAAAAAGGTTACATAATATTCTTTAGCGTAGCTTGTAAGGATTTCAGGGAATAGTGAGTTAAAACTAAAAAGAGGGATATTTATCTATTTAAAGATGTTTAATAAGGGTATTATTTTCGTGTTAAAAGGATTATAGGGCTTCCCGTTATACTTTTCTACGTTATTCCAAATTTTAACGAAGTCCATAATAAGTTTATAATTAATATTAACCATTTTAACAGGTCTTAAAAGGTGATGGAGATAATTGTTTTAATCTTTATTGAAGTTTCCTTATCGTTTAACCCTTAAAGCCTCTGAGCCATGGTATTAAGGGTAATTACCAATCGTCTGGCCCGAGGGGTATAATCCTATGGTTATACCTGCAATATGTTTGCACTTATAAGTAAACATATTATCAAAAATCTTTTAAGGGGTTTGACGATTTTGATTAAAACATTAAAGGAAAGCCAGGGTTTAAAGAATTTAAGGGACTTAACAATTTTACTTAATTAACTGATGAAAAATGCTAATATTAATACTTTTTGCCTCGTTAACCTCTGTTGCTTTACGTGCTTTAACACCACTAAAAACGTATTTCGCGTTGATATATAAGAGCGTTGGGCTACCGAGCAGATTAATCGGTTCCTTATAGTCAACACGTAAAAGAGTTTAACTTAACTAGGGGTTGGGAGGTTTTTCAAAACATATGTAAAGGCGCTAAGGTTCCTTAGTACTTTTCCCCTCAAAGTGTGGGTTTTAAGAGCATTCCTTGAACTATATCATGTCGAAAAAGATTTCTTCAAGTTTGATAAAGCTTTCTTTTAATACGTAGATTACTTGTTGTTTAAGTTCCAACTTTAATTTAGATTCAACGGTATTTTAAATCTTTTTTCACATATCAATTGTTTAGTTGTCAAAAACCTTGCGATACTTATGGAAAGCGCGGTTATAGGTTTTACTATAGTCGTGTTCAATGATGTAATAGCCGATAAAGTTAACTAGGTGTTTTTCCATTAAGCCTTCATCGACATCTTGGACCCAAAGATCTTTATCGTAATGTTTGGAAAAGACAGGTTCGAGGATTTCGATTTCCTTTAGTAGTTTCTAGGAAGGTGCCATCTTAAGATTTTGGGTGGCGTAGGACCTGATGGGCGAGGGACTTGGTAATTCAGCGTGAAGTCTCGTAGGAACTTGGCGGCTTGGCATTGAGTTGCGCAACGTAGCTTTCTTGGTATAACTTGGTATTTTCGCTTAGGGCAGTAGTTTTTACGATTTAATTGATGAGGGAAAATGGAGAAGAGTGAAGTAGAGGTAAAGGTTTGGTATCAAAGGTAAAGGCGAAGGTTGTTTGTTGTTTGGCCATGAGACTTAGTCGTTTTCGCAGTAGTAGTACCCGTAGTAATATTGACCTACCTGTTTGCCAACACAACGAACTATGAAACTTATAACATTCAATTTTAACGTCTTTAAGAAGGATCTTTGGTAAAGATTTCTTGGTGTTTTTGATAGCGATACCGTCGCTACCTTTAATTTTCCGTAAAAACCGCTGTAATCTAGAAGTATTCTTTATTTACGGCCGTAAAAACCGCCGCAATTCGTAGGGGCTTTTCGTAAGAATCTTTCTTTTACCTTAGCCGCTGTTATTGACGTAGAGCGTAATCGGAAAATAGTCTTTTCCTTTATTTAGCCAATCTATACTTAACCCAATAAGCACTGATTAGTGTTCATGGAGATTTAGATGTTGTAGCGTTATCGATTCAATTGATTGATATAACAGTAATTTTGTATAGTCAGGTGGTGGATATATTGTTTAAGGTTTGGCAGACCGCTAGCCGGTGCACGTAGTAATTTGTATGGCTAATTGATTGACATATGCCCTTGTATGAAGTGGCCGTATACTATCTTTGACTTTTAGTCAATACAGTAGGCCCATTAACAGTAGACTCAACTTGCAGTTAGTATGGTCAACTTTACTTGCAGTAAAGTTGACCTACTGTACTGCAGATATTACTATTCCAACATTATCGACTTTATCTTTTATCTAAAAAACCAAGCGTATAGAAAATGTTTTATAGGCGTCGTAAACTGTTATATTAAATATTTTAAAGTGATAAACGCCTTATTCGACGATAGCCGTGATTTCTTTTTAGGTAAATTGGTTAAAAGAGGTATGTGAAACGGTAATAATACTCTTTCGTTGATGATTTATACTGAACTTACGATCCGCCATTTCTTTTCAAATGATAAAACAGTCCGTAATAAACGTTTTAACCCGTTTTTTTATTTGAGCCAAGTGTATACTTTCAGCAGCGCGGTGTTAATCCTATTAGTGCGGGTGAGCTTGTTTCGTAAAGTAGTCGAGGCTGTAAAGGGGTATCCAAGGGGTGTATAAAATTTGGGAGCGGGTTGGATTAGTTTTTGTATAGGTAATTTAACTAGTACTACTTCTTAAATTACGATTTAGGGCCGCTATCTTTTACGACGTCTTTTTTGTATTTTCGTATCATTATTTAGCAAGTCTACAAGTTTATTGTAGCTTATAAAACCGCTAATTTTTAGAAGTCAATTTATTTGTCCTTCGTTATCCAAACCAAAGCTTCAAATTTTAATAGAAAGTTTAAAACGCCAGATTTATAAAGGCTGATTCTCGTGGATAATTCTTTTAGAATATCATTTATAGTTTATAAAAAACGTAATACTGCTATTACTTTTTCCATTGAATTTACCCTTTGTATTGTAACTGGTAATAGTGTAAAATTTATATGAACTTTAGGGTAAGTATAGAAAATGAAAAAATGTCAGGATTAGCCTATTCTGGCCAAAAGTATTATTTACAGCGTTGATCGCTATTTTGAAAATTGATTCCTTAAAACCAGTCTCTTTGAATTTTTAATCAGTACCATATATACCTTTTTTAAGCGATTAGTAATAACGTTTATATTTACTAATGCGTTTAGATACTTTTACCGGTATTTAATTATACTTATTTCTGGTGATTGTAGCTTTAGTAGATTATTTGATCGCGTCGAAATTCATGCCGGCATCTTAAGTAATATAATTTAAAGGTCATAAGTAGACATTCGACTAGCAATTTACTAAAATATTTTAGTAATCCATAGCGAAAGTACTTTGCGTAAATTTCGCGGCTTAAAATGATATTATTACGTTGATGGCATGTAGTATTAGTTAGCCTTTTAGGTATATTATGTTTATAATAACATTGTAGTTAAATTTTATATCGTTTTCACTGTGGAATTTGAACCTTCTTGGGGATTTGAAGTGTAATACTTATTCGTAACAAAAATTCTGATAGCTTTCAACGCTTTTTTCCCTACATTTATTTCTTTTACGGCGTAGAGTAGCTGTAAAAAAACGTTTCGCGGCCGGATATCCAAATCGTCTGTGTAATATCCTTAGTTTGGGTTACATTGAATTGACGTTTTTAATAGTAATAGGTTTGGAGAAACATGTTATGACCCAACATCTGCAGGGCGCACCAGCGGCGGCCCCGCAGCAGATAACAAAGGAAATCGGTTGGACACAGCCTCTCGGCAGGCACCAGGGATCCACAACAGACACACCGTACACAAGGGTTAGGGTCAGCATGGTGTGAGACTCGATGGACTCGGTATCGAGCCAGTCGAGCCTACACTGAAGACGTATGAAGGCGCGGATATATAAGGACACTTTCATTACCAAGATAGATAGTATTTCCTTCATAGCTCTTCAGTTGTCAATCTAAGTATTCAGTCTACCCTGAATAGCCTCACGGCTTCTGATCATCACTCGCACGAACACAGTCTTGATATTGTACCTTTTGTTACCTCTGCTACCTTACTGTTAACATAAACCCTCTGACACCTTCTACATACTCACGGGTATTTAGTGTGATCATTACAAAACACTACAGGTGTCCAAATTTAAAGCGAAACGGCATAAATACGTTATTCGAAGCATAGATAAGTTATTTGGTCGTATTCAAAACCTTAATTTAGAAATTATTTGTATTAGCTAATAATAGAAAAAGTGGTGATTCAAAGTCTATTACGTAAAATTTGACCGGTTTGAATTGTTCATTTATAACAACTTTACTTAATACCAACGCTTTACATTTATCGAATGAAACTAGGAAAATGAAGTTACAAAAGCGTCGAATTATTATTTACTAACATTTGAGTTTTCCATTACGCTTGTATTTAATATAATACCTTGAAATAAATTAACTTACCTGTTGGAAAGTATAAATTTCAACGTTATATAAGCGTTTAGTACTCCGTTTATACAATCTAAGCCTGAGATATATGGGAATAAAACATCTTGTAAGTTTATAAACCCTCATCTATAGATTTTCTTATTTTAGGATATCAAATAACTTTTATTTTTCTTCAAGTCGTTTTCTTCAGAGGTATACTCGTAGAGGTAGGTGTTAAATTCAGCTTTGATGCTTTCGTAGTCGGTTACGTACATTATAAAGTTAGTTTTTATCTGTTTTTCGAGTAGATAATCGGATTAAAATCAGTGTTCAATCCGAATTTAATATTATAATAAATAATAAATTAACTAATAGCCAATGTTATTACATATAATACATTGTTTTTAAAGACCTAAAAGAATTCGTATGTTTCGTCGTAAGTATTTTAACGTACGTAGTGGGTTTTGTATTCTTTATAGAGTCGTTTTCCCTAGTAACTGCTTTGATTTAGGTTTACAGGGCTTTCTCCCTAGTGTTTTTCGCTTTTATAGCCGTATTAAGGGCATTCATTCCATTTCGGACAGATTTTAAACCATTGGTTCAAAACGTGTTGAATTGTTTCAGCAAGGTTAATTTTGGTAACTTAACTTTCAACTTTGGTCTTTTCGGCTACGAATACTAATCCAAAGCTTATTCATTGGTGTATTAGGGTTTTAAACGATATTTAAGGCTCGTATAAAAAGATTATTAGTCTCTTTCCGGTTTAAATAACGTAAGGTTAAAGTATGAGTTTCTGCGGCATACTTTTATAATTACTTAGATAAATATTTTGTCCCCCTTATATTACAGGTTTAGAGTCAATTAATATTTTTGGAACTCTACTAATAGCAAGGTGAGCATCTTTTCAAAACTTTGTAAACGTTTTTACGTTGATTTCATACGGATTTCCAAATGGTATCCGTTTAATCCTTATCGTAAAACTCGTATTTTTTATACGTATTAAATTACATTTTTGAACAAATAGAACACTTCAAAAATGTAACTATTAACGTAAGATAATACATATATTACTTTTGAATATACCCAAGTAATATAACGAGTAAAATTATACAAAATTTCAATAATTTCATATTTAACTTTTTAGAAACGTTTCATATTACACGGATTTCATTATCGAAAATGTCGTACTATTCGATCTTATAATTCTCGTTTTTATTTTATAGTTTGGCGAAGTTGGTAAGTTTTGTAAGTTTTCTTTTATCAGTGGGAAAACGGTGTAATGGAAGGTCTTTTTAAAGGTTGTGGTTAGTAAATATTGATCTGTAAAGCTTGTATTATCGTTTTATACCGCATATATTATTTTTGAGAGTGTTGTTTCCATCGTGTAAACCGCAGATACTACGGTCGAAAGGGGTATGAATTATATTCGGAAAGTGATTTGATTTTTATTTTTTTCTCTAGTGTGTATATAGAGTGGGTATATATTATACCCGCGTGGCAAATAACATTCGTAGTTGTTTCTCCTTTTCTTCGAGCTTCGTATACCTTATTTAGGTTGCAGGTATATCGTTATAACGTCTTATACTTTATATTCGTACAGTGTTTCCACATTAACTCTTTATTCTTATATCTTTTATAATATGTTTTTTGCATTCCCTTAAATAACACCCTTTTATAAAGTTCGTTTAATATGCATCCATATTCTTATATTTTGGTAAGTAGGTAAGTAGCGCTGTATTAAATAGGGTTTTCGTAAAACGGCCGTTCCTATCTTCTGAAGTATTAATGATTTCACTTTGTAGTTGTGCCTATAGAACTTTGGAAATTGAATGGTATACCGTATATTATATTTCTATCGCCTAGTTTAATAGTCATTTACAAACATAATCTAATATATCGGATACCCATACCTTTTCCTTCTCGTAGTGAAAAATTACGTTTATAACGTACGTGTTTACCGTATAAGAGTTTAAGTTATTAACTGGTGTATCGATAACGTTGTTTTATAGTTTTAAGTCAATGTTTTTTAAAACTATTTCTCTAATTCACATATTGTTGGTAGGCCTTTGACGTTGCAACATTATCGATTCGATTGGTCGAAGTTACAATAGTATTGCAGTAGTCAGATGGTAGATGTATTGTTTTAGGTTTGGCAGACCGCTAGCTGGTTTGCACTATAATTTGTAGGGACAATTGCTTAGCCCATGCCTAAGAGTGAAGTGTAGTGTATTGTACTCGATGTATACCTAAAACGGTAAGTCCGTATAAACTAATACACTTATGGTACGGTTAACTTTACTGTAAGTAAAGTTGATCTATTACATTGCATGTAATACTATTCTAACACTAGCGGCTTTTTAGTTTGTACGCGTAAGCTAGTGTGGCTGACCAATCTTTTCCAGTTAACGCTAAACAGTAACCTCGTACCCCCTGTCAATTCCGATTGATTTCCATACTGCATAATATCTGATTGTATGAAAATTAACCCCATTTAGCTTGAATTGCTTTAGCGCTCCGAGGTCCGAACTTATCAACTCCCATAAAAAGTTCTTTCACCATAACCTTTTGCAAGCCTTTATTTCAACTATGCCACTTAAACAGATTATTATTATCAATACCCTGACAATATTCCTGTTTGCCAGCACATATCTATCCATCGTTACGTGGCTTAAGCTTTCCGGAAGACCTATTTACGTAGCCCTCGATACGTATTATTAGCTTATTATTGTCTACAAACTTTTATAGGGCTTTGTTTAGCATCACATGTATCATAGCATTTGCGAGGTTGTCTTTGCTATTGATTCATCGGAACTCCTCAATTTTCCTCCTTTCGTAGGCTTTACGGAATGCCATTACGTCGATTATCAAATGCTTTTCACTAGTGGTTTCGAGTTTTGAAAGGTATTCGAAGAGGCCTTTTAAGTCGGTACAGATTAACACCCGGATAAAAAGAATCCGAAGTTACCTGGTAATAATGTTAAGGGCTTTTTACAATGCCATGCCTACGTTAAAGCCCTTCATTATGTCATAGACCTCCGATACCAATACGCTTCGTGTAATCCTTTTACACTTGACGGAAGACTAGTAAATCTGATTGCCGATGATATTGAACTAATCTTTCCGCCTGTCTTCTTTGACGAGGGTTATTAAAAAGCTGATCTGTAAAGATAAGTTGGTATTATTTGTAAAAGACCCGTCCATAAAAATTATTAATTTGGCTTTTAAGGGGTTAATTAGTATTATATCAATCCCGAGATCCAGGTTCCGCATTTGCCACTCCAACCTTTTGTTTAGTCGGTCAAAGTCTTTATCCGTTGGAATTTATACTTATACCGCAATAGATAAATCGTAGAAGGCTTTCGGTTGGCATAAGGTAGCAATATAGCTACCCTGTACACATTATTCTTAGTACCGTTAATTTTTGGCCTCGTTGGTTTTGTAGATTTTAGTTAAAACAGCGCCATAGCCATTTTGGCAAAAGCATAGGCTGGTATTAATACTAAGCATACGGTTTAACGATTTATTAAAGTTAAGTTAATTATTTTCCATTAATGTTATTACTGGTTTGTAATTACATAATTTAAAGTCTTCGATCGCTTATTATTTTAATGATATAAAGCTAACCGTTCTATCGAAAAGGGTATTATTAATTTACATATCCAATATGCCGAAATTATTTTTTTGCGGTACCAGCAAATACGGATCGTACGTTAAAAACTTTATTGCTAGCCGGGAGTCAAAGTGCGACTGGTAAGTTAAAACCCAATAGATACTAGTTTTAACTAGTCTATATAGTGGTTTAATATACCGTATTACCGTTTCTAAAGGATAAATGGGATATAGCTTTTACGATAATTATAATAGTACATTTTTTAATAAATCTGTTACTAATTATGTATAAGTTTATGTAATATTACCGCTATTAAATGTAAACTTACTTTTAGTTGTGGTTAGTAAACTTACAGCCAATGTAACTATTAAACGTTAGATAAATTTCTAAATTATTAGCGACTATGTAAAGATTTAGTCCTTTCTTTTATCGCCATATCCTTAAACGATTAGTTACGAATTTTTGTACAGCCGCCCCGTGGTTTTACCCTTAACCTCGTAAATAATCTTCGACTTAAAGATTATAACGTTCGGTTTTTAAAGGTAAAAGTCGGTCTTTGGTATAAATTATATAAATTATTGAGTTAATAGGACGTTGATTTCGACCTTGTTGCTTTCCTTCAAAAGTTTACCAGAGGTCTTAATAATCCCTTATTCATCAAACTTTACTGCCAAGTTTTCGTTATCATTTTATTTCCTGTTTACCCAAATAGCATTATAAATACGGCCCGGTAAATATTCCTCATTTTTCACGTTTTCCTTCTTTCTTTTCGGGGGTTGCCCGGGCTGGCGGCGTTCTATCGGCTTATTAACAACGGGTAAAGGAGGTTCGTATTAATTTGGTCGCTTTACTTAAAAGGCTTAAGGGTTTTTATCTTTAATACCGCTAATATAAGGCTTAATCTGGGTGATTCGCAAGGATACAAAACCGATAGTAATTTTAACAAATATTTTAAAGTTTATGATACTTAATATTTTGTATAGACTTTCCTATTTTCCCGGCTCCTAATATACGAGGACCTCACTTTGTAACGGTAAAGCAAACACGTTGATCGTTAAAGGGCCGTTCATGGTATTAAAGGCATTAGTAATTTAATAGCGTGTCGATTCTCTTCGTAGTTTCCTTAAAGCTTTGCTATAAGCCGTAACACATTTTTAAATACTTCCTGAGGGAAGATATTTACTCGTTAGGTGTGAGTACGCTCCAAAAACTAGAAGCTTTGGCACTAAGCTGTTAAGACTTACGGTATTGCTAAGGCCTTTTACTGTCATTTATAGGCGTGTCTCCGAATCCGTAAAACTTTTAATCTCCAACGTAAAGATATTATACGTTTGGCAAAGTAAGGAGTATGCACTTTTAATCTTTCTAATACTTTAGTGGGATTTTCAAGGTACTTATTTGTACTGAATACCCATTATCTTAATATCTTTTAAAAATTTCACCGTAATGAAGTTTATGCTAGCATCGTAGAAGACGAAGTTAGGTAAACACAGGTATGCATCAATCTATAATATCCCAAGAGTTTCCCACGTATCCCTTATTGAAAGGGACTTAAGAAATTTATCTCTGTAAAAAGAGTTTATAAAGTTAATGACGTGAAAAACAAGCTTGTTATCCAAAAAAAAAAAAACATATTAATGAAAATCTCGTAATTGAAGTACTTATCGTTTTTTAATATAAATTTAAATTCCCGGGGGGCTTAGGCATACCTTTAATTGTAGTAGTGTAGCTTTTAATAGCTTTTAAAGTAAAACATTCCATATCATTATGCCTTACGAACATTAGGACTTTGTAAAGCCTATTAATAATTAGGTAGTTAAAACGCTAATATAGTTGACATATTTCCGGCTTTATCAGGTTCAATATCATTTCTTTCGGACTTTGAAGGTAAAAGCATAAGTACTTCTACTTAAGTGCGAATAGAAACCTTTGGCCGTTTTTAACCAGTTTGTGTGCGATAAGATTAACGTTAACGCCAAGGGTTTTTATATCCTTCAAGTAAAGTAGGAAAAGGGTAGGGGACTTAAGGATATAAAACATAATCGCTTTTACAATAATTTAAATTACTGTTATCCTTAATAACGATAGTTATTCGCCTAAACTAAAGCTAATTTTAGACTTACCCGTATTATGATGGTTAATCTTAGTAACTATGGTACTTTTCTCTTCGTAGTGCTATATACTGCGAATAACCTCTTATTGAGTACCTTGTTACCCCTATATCTGACATAATACCTTTAAACGTGTGGTCCGCGTAACGATTTCGGATGTTAAAAGTGTATAAGGTGTTAGGGGCTTAGTTAGAGCAAAGGTAAAGGTCTTTACCATTCAAACGGTATAGGAAAACTTGGTCAGCTAGTTACTGAGCTGTACCAGAAGTAGTATCTTTATACCACTTAATCTATTTGGTAGTGTTAACGACAATTTTGATTGGCTTATTTTCTTTAACGTTTAGGATTTAATCTAAGGAGTTTTATTTCAAAGCAATAGCTTATTAGGTATAGCATATTGCCTTCTAGTTATTTCGTTCAGCGGAAGGGTAACGAGCTAATTAGCAGCTAGATTTGTTACAAATTTAATATTTCTTACCATTATCACAACGATAGTGCTAGCGGTTAATAGTTTCGCTTAAGGCTTTACCTTATCAGCGTTAACATAACTATTACCTTTAGTCTAAGGTTAAAGTTAGTGGCACAAACCTTAGGCGTTGTAGGCGCCCGTATTTACGGTTTACTTAATTAATTATCGCAAGGTCTTTTTCGTTTACGTTAAAGAAGTTGCTAGCTTAGAAGTATATATTAAGAGAATTTGGTATACGTGTTATTACAGTGGTAAGAAAAGAGCGTAACTGGCTGAAGAAGCCTTTGTAGGTAGTATCTGGGCGTTATAAGGCGCATTCGAACTCGCTAATGCCCGTGACCGCTGCCAGTACCTGCTCGCGAGGTGTGGCTTCGCTAACGTAGGCCTTTTACATCGAATTTTGATATATTATTAACTTGTTACGCATTTGATTAAAGATATCCATTGGTGATTCCTCCTGTTTTTTTAAATCATTATTATAATATACCTCTTGGTAGCCCAATTTTCATAATATTACGTAAGCTAAACGGCGTATTCGAAATAGCCCTTTATGCTATCATAGATTTCGCGAAACGTGGTAATGCTAGTTAGAAAGGTTAAGTAATAATCCTTAGTGTAACCTTTAAGGATTCCGGGAAATAGTAAGTGAAAACTAGAAGTTAGGAACTTTATTTACTCACAAATATTTGGAAAGGGTATCATTTTAGTGTCGAAAAGGTTGTAAAGCTTCCCGTTATACTTCTCTATACTATTCTAAATCTTGGCGAAGTCCGTTATAAGTTTATAATTAATATTAATTATCTGAACAGGCTTTGGAGGAAGGTTGCGATATTTAACCTAGCCTTAAATGGTATTTCCTTGTGATTTAAGCCTTCGGGCTTCCGAGGCACAGTATTAAGGGTAATTTCCAGTCGCCTAGCCCAAGGGTTAAAGTTCTATAGTAGGACCTATGGTAGACTCACGCGCGTAGGCGAATCTAAAGGGGGAAGGTTTTTAAGGGTTTTAAAGGACTTGGCAACCGAATTACTAAGAGGCAATAGGTACTTAAAGGTTTTGGAAGGTTTGACGATTTTGTTTAATTGACTAATGGAAAGCGTTAACATCAATACCTCTAGCCGCGTTAGTGGCCGCTGCTTTACGTGTCCTGCCACCGCTAAGGGTATATTTCGCGCTGTCATGTAGGGGTACTAAATTTCCGAGCAGGTTAATAGGTTCTTTATCACCAGCTTGTAAAGAAGTTTAACTTGGTTAAAGGTAAGTTGACGGTCCCTTAAAGTATGTTTATAAGTGTTGGAATCTCTTAACGCTTTTCCCCTTCCCCTAACGGTCTTTTAAATGAGGACTATAAAGGCAGTCTTCCTATTAGGCCAGTTTAAGGAAAGTTTTTGCTAATCCTACTAGTGTTTTGTTAGGAATATAAATACCACGGCGTGTAACCTTCTTTTTTAACCTATCCTTAACTGAACGCTGGATTATCTTTCATATATTAAGAGTTTAGTGATTGTAAAACTCGCGAAAGTTATAGAAAACGCGGGCGCCGCAGCTGTAGTCGTCGTCAAAATCCGTTTCGATAATATACTGACCGATGTAGTTGGTTAAATAGGCCTTGGTTAAGGTTTCATTAATATCCGGAATTCAAAGTTGTTGGTTGTAGTGGTTAACAAAGATTGTTTCAAAGGCTTTAACTTTCTTTATGTGTTCCTAACTTGGAGCTATATTGGTAGTTTGACTTATGAAGGGTGTGTAAGGTGAGGGATTTAGTAATCTTGGGCGTAGATACTTAGTGTTTTGGTGTAAAGTCGTGTGGAAACTTGGAGACTTAGTAACTTAGCGTAAAGTCGCGCGACGTATTTTTTTTTGGCGCGACTTAGTGTTTTTGTTTAAATCAACGAACTTGACGATTGAGGTGATGTAAGAAGTGAAAAGATTAAAGTAAAGACAAAAGTTTAATGTAAATATTAAGGTTAGAAGGCATTGTTGGTGTAGGTTGTTTAGCGTAATGACTTAGTCGTTTTTTTACAGTAATAGTATTCGTAGTAGTACTAATTTAGTCGTTTGCCAACTTGCCGAAATTTTAGATTTTTAACCGTTAATCTTAACGTTTTTAAGAAAGATCTGTAAAAAAAAATTGGATTTTTTAATAGCGATACTGTCTTTACTTCTAAGCTGCCGTAAAAACCGACGTAGTTTAGAGATCTTTTTTATTTAATGTCGTGAAAACCGATGTAGTAGTAAAAGATTTTCTTAAGAATATTTCCTCTATCCCAGCGGTTGTAGAACTTAAAGTGTAACCGGAGAGTAGATTTTTCTTTTACTTAGCTTATCTGTGCTTAACCTAATAGGCAGGCAAGTACTAATTAGTATTAGTAGTCCTTAGACGTTACAAAGTTATCGATTAGATTAGTCGAAGTAACAGTAGTATTGAAGTAGTCACATGGTGGATGTATTGTTCTAGGTTTGGCAGACTGCTAGCTGGTCTCCACTATAATTTGTAGGGCTAATTACTTAGCCTGTGCCCTAGTGTAAAGTGAAGCGTACTGCACTCAACTTACACCCAATGCGGTAAGTTCGCACAAAGAAATACACTTGCAGTACGGTCAACTTTACTGTAAGTAAAGTTGACCTACTGCACTGCATGTAATATTATTCCAACACATATATTAGATAAAAAATCCGAAATATTCATTAGTTGTATCTGATTTTATTAATGATAAAGGTATGACTACAAAAGTGCAGAGTGTATTAGAGAGTTTAAGACGCTGGTTTATACGTGTACCGAAAATATCAGGATAGTATAAAATTTAATTTTGCGTAGTGGATAAGATTGGAGTACACTTAGAATACAATGTTTAAAAGAGTACGATTAAAATGAAAGTCCATAACGTGGAAAAAAACGCAAATAAAGTATAATAAAACGTTCAAAGTAAAACGTTTTGCTCTTATTAACACCAAAGAATTCCAAATAAAATACAAATAAAGCGTAATTATAAGTAAGTTATCCGTCTTAAATTAACCCTTTGATGTTTTTAAACACTATAATAGTCAAGTAACTAGTAAACCACGACGTTGTAAGTGACAAATTTGAATAAGCGGTGTAAGATGAGCGAAGGAGAGCGAACCGGATAGTAAAAATGGAAAACAAAAATATATGTATATATGTAAAAACTGAAATATTGTGTAAATCATAATAGAGTTTTCGAATATTGTATTTCACGTGTTATATACGTTTGTTAAGTAGGTTGATTATTGCTTTTAGAATGTAGATGAATTATCAAGGCGTTTTAATTTTGTATTTTAGCCGCTTTCAAAGTTTGTAAGCGGTTTGGATATTACGTTTTAACCGCTTCCAAAGTTTGTAAGCGGTTTAAATGCTGTGTTTACATTGGATAGATACTAATAAAAGGTTTCGAAACTTGATGATTTTGGCCTACGCAGCTTGATACGTAAAAGGACGCTTTCTAAAAAGTGCACAAATACATTTAAAGCGCTAACCGAGTTTAGAATGGCGTAACTAGACTTTTAGTAATTAAAGGATACAAACCGAATTGATAATTTCGTACTTGAGTGGTCATTTTTAAAGTTACTTTGCCTTATAGTCTTTACACACTCTTTTGTAATTTTCGTAAAGCGTAGTATTGGAGCACGGACAGTTGGGATCGGTATAGCATCTCATCGTAGATATTGAACTTGAGTTTATTTATTTTTCATTAAGTTATTTTTAATCGACTCAATTGGTTACTAACCAATGTTGGTAAGGTTTATTATACCACGTACATTAAAAGAGTAATCGCAAAGACTGGTAATATATATTAAAGATAATAGTAAAACCAAAGGGAGACGAGGCATTCAGAGAGTGCACACCTTAGGTGTGAGTTTATAAGCTCTCACTCGAGCAGTAGCAATCTACTTTGCACTTTGCCAATCTCCCTTCTGGGCAGTGGTACTTTACCGTGCACCCTCCAAAGATGCAACTTGCAACGTAGCCGCTTACTAGCTATAGATATATATGATAATATCCACAATTATATAAGATTTAATTGAGTATGAGTATTTTATTTTAAGTTTAAAAATGTTATCAGTTGGTGTCGTAAGTAGCGATAGCGTATTTGAGGTTAGATTTAGCTGTTTAGGAAGATTCATAACATCTAGGTTATACGTATTTAGGTAGATTGTTTTATTTACAAAGCGTTTATTTTCTCGGATTGTGGAAGTCGTATTAAGTATTGTTTATTTAACAATCTTTATAGTGTATTCGTCATGAGTAAAAAGTACAATGTGATGAGAGTTATTAATCAAAGTAGTTTTGATGCGTTTGTACGTTTAGACTAGGTATTCAATTTTTTGTTTCTATAGGCCATAGTTTAATTTTGGTTTTTTTTAGGTATTTGTTTAGAAATAAATTGGGCTAAATGACTATGAAAGGGATCCTATCTTTTTGATTTTATATATATTTAGGTTTGAATTGAAATAATATAACTTGGAAACTTTTTTAAAGATTTCCATCGACTTTTAAATATAGTATCTGAGTAGGGTTTACGTAATATAAAAGTAACCTATTGTATAAGTAGTTTTGCATGGCGGTAAAAGACTTTTTTTATGATTTGTAGGCGTAAATTTCGTAGTTTTAATGTCGTGTATTAGTTTTCAAGATGGTTGTTTTCCACTCAGCCTGTTTTATAGTTTACGATTAGTAAATAAGTTTTATATGTTTGTAATAGTTTATATTGTTACTCTAAATAGGGTATTATAGAGTATAATAAGATTCATATATTTAACTAATATTTTAATATTTTAAGTGTTATAGCGAATGAGAGTTTTTAAAAGACATAAGTTCATTTCGTATTAATTGGTCAATCGAAGTCATCTATATAAAAACCCAATAGTTTTATAAATTGAAATCCTATATAAAATTTGTCTTGAGATGATGAAATTGTAATTTTAGTGAATAAATTTGGGATTTGAATATGGCGTATCTTTTCAATCTATTCGAAAAAAATCTTATGTCGTTAGTAAACGTTGGTTAAAATATTTGGTACAGCTTCAAATTACGATTCATAAATTTTGGAGCGAATGTTGTTGTCTTTTTGGATTCTATGGAGGTCACTCTATAATGTTTGAAGCCACGAGAACTGATTGAAGTGAAACGAATTTTAAATTATGGATGTACGATGAGCTAAAATTAGAATTGAGTGACATATACCATAGAAATATATCTTTCGCCTTTTAGAAAGTTAATAACATGTATTGTCGGTAAGGTTTATACCTATTCATGTGAAATTAAATGAGTAAAAGAGTAATCAAAAGGTTGGTATTGTAGTAAAAAGATAGATTTCGATCAGGAAGGAGCATTCCAGAGAGTGCACGCTACGGATGGAAGGTTATAAACCTCCCATCCGGGTAGTGGCCCTTTTGCCGTGCGCTCTGGAATACCCATTCAAGACCGCTCCACGCATGATGTACTTTGCGTCTTGCAAGAGTGCAGCATGCAGCGTGACATATTACCATGCACTCTGCAGGAGAGCACTTTGCAATATAGTGAACTGCTACTTAGCCTATGTATACTATCTATGAGGGTATATAGTAATACTCACATTTATTTATAAGAGAAAAATATAAATGTTGGGTACAGTATATTTATTAATAGGCTTAAGGTTGACCACGTTATAGCTTTTTTCAACACTGTATGTCCTTTTATACAAAAAGACTTATAGTAAAAATAGCGACACGTTGTTGATATATTTTATACAAATTTGTACGTGTAGTCCATTGAATCATTGGTCGAGAAGAGCTTTATTTTGTGGCGAAACTGGGACGCGATAAATGTTCAATTTCGCGTTTTGCTAATTCTTAATTAAGGATACCTTTATTATTTGTTCTACCCGCAATTTGACAGGACTTTGATCCTGTCACAAGTTTATAAATTTGAGGTGGACTTGGGTAAGTTTATATATATTGGAAATTTTGTTTTAATTAATATATACTTTATGTTTTGTTTTAAATATGTGAATTTCTTTTGGAGTTTTCATATCGAATAAGGTTGCGAACTATTTGAAACAAAGCTTATTCTATTATTCGCGAGATGAAAATTTCGCTTATCTTCGATGAAGTAGGTAACTGTGTCGAAGAATAAAATATCTGACTGCTGGTTGATGAAATCTTTCGAGAAAAGAGGGGATTATGTTAAAGCTTATATAATCTCAGCTATATTAAAGTTCGATTGAAATTTTAATCCTATGGGTAACATCTTAATAATTGACGAGACTATTTTTAATGGTAACAAATGCCATGTAATGTTTACCGACCACTTGTCGAGATGGTTGACCGATTTTAAAGTCTATGTTTCCCACTTCCGAGACGAATAATAGCACCGACACAGCTCTCTACTGGATAATAACAAAATAATCTATATCTTTGCATTTAGTAATAGTTTCAAGTTACATAAGTTTAAGAACGGTAATTAACACACTGGTAGAATAGAATTGATCAATGACATAGGATGTAGTGATATTTGTAATTATGTATAACGTATAAGAATATTGGGTAGTCAATATAAACGAATATCCTCTAGGAAGCTAAGTATATTCAACGGAAAGATGGACGGTTTATCCTAATAAAATAACGTTTGCGAAGGCCTTGGTAAGTATCCTACGAAACAAGAGACTTCTTCCTATTTTGTATATCGTAAAGGGCACTTCAAAATAGCCATTTTTTAAGTTAATAATATTTTATTTGGATATGAAAACATAAACTCTATAAGAATTTAACCAGTTGTTCAATAGTAAGGATTCCATGATAAGATGATTGATAACTCATGTCCCGGTAGTTTTTTTGAAGATATTGGGCCTATAGTTCAAGTTGTAGTTACAAATTAAGAACAATTATCGAAACTTAGTAGTAAGTTTTACAAAATGTCCGGTAATTTTTTAATAGTTTGAATTAGAGAAACTTATATCTTGAAATAATTGGAAAATCATTTATTAAGCTATAATTTAGTTACAAGATCTTGATCAAAAAATGTATCAAAACAAGAAAAATGCAATTTAGATTGGATAAAGCAACACGAATAACCATTTGTAAAAAGCGGAAGCTTCTTATAGCCATGGTCACCTCCATTTGAACCGGTTTAACTACAACAATTTCTAGGTTTTAGGTAAAGTTTTCGATATCGTTAGGGCCTAGAACTATTTTTTTATCCATATATCTAATTTTTAGATTTATTGCTCGCACGAATAAGGCTTTTGTCTTAAGGAAGATTCTCAAGTGCTTTAAAAGTGTATTGCGGGATTTATACTTATATTTATAACTTGTGTATATTTGGCAGCTTGGTAGTATTTCGCTATTGAAGCCTACCTCATTAGTTTACGATCACAAAGAAAAGAACTTGATGTTACTTCATTTTGAATAGTTAGCTGTCGAGTTATATTAAAAATCATTAATACGTATATGACGATAGTTGCGATTACAATGACGGCTGCGGTTGCAACAATCATTGCTATCGTGGTGGTAACCTTTACAGTCGTTATAGCGATCTTCATAGCGACAGTTTTTTCGAACTGTTTTACGAGCTTCGTGAAGTTTACGATCGCGGTTATGAGTACGATAATCACTTTTGCCAGGTTCCTGATCATACCTCTTTTGATCGTTGTATTTTTGCTTTAGATTCTCCAAAAATATTTGCAAGTTATTGGAATAGTAGTAATTGCAATACATTAGGTCAAATTTACTTATAGTAAATTTGACTATACTCACTGCAAGTTATGTGTATTATTTTGTGGACCTACTGTATTTGCTTCAAATCAAATACAGTATTCGCTCACTTTATACTAGGACATAAGCCAAACAATTGGCCATACAAATTACTGTGTAGGCTGGCTAGCAGTCTACTGAACCTGGAACAATACATCCGCCACTTAATCATTACAATACTACTGTTACTTCAACCAATCGAATCGATAACTTTGTAACGTCTAAAGCCCTACCAACACTAATCAGTACTTATGAGGTTAAGAATAGATAAGTTAAGCAGAAGAATAAGCTACTTTTTAGTTATATTTTGCGAAATACTAAGGTAGAGAAAAGACTTTTACGAAAAGTTTTTACGAACTACTTTGGTCTTTAAGGTAGTAAGTAAAAAAATATTTTTATGTTTCGTCGGTTTTCACAGCAGCTTAGAGGTAACGATGGGATTGCTATTGAAAAAACCAAGAAATCTTTATCAGATCATTTTAATAGAAAAGCGTTGAGATAAACCATTAAAATTCTTAAAAATGGTCAAGTAGGCAAATAACTAAGTCAATAATATTTCGGATGCTATTATTGTAAAAGAGAATAAGCTAACATGATCCTTCTCCTCCCGTTATCGAAAAGCCAATAGAACGATGTCGATGTGAACGACTACTAAAGAGGAGGAATATTAGAGACGATGAATACACACCGAACTGCATTTAAAATACTACTTGTGTAAACAGAAAAGAGAAGGACGATCAAAACTTGGCTGTGAAGCTCCTGGTACAAGGTATTGTCAAAAACTTTGACAAACCTTTTAAGGAAATGATAGGGTCGAAATTAATAGACTCCTGATTCGAAGAGTTGTACAATTCGTATTTAAAGTCGACTTTAATATTTACGACCCGAATATCACAATCTTTAAGTCGAAAATCATATACGAGGTTAAAGATAAAACTATAGGGCGGCCATATGAAAAGGTACGCTTAATTATTTAAGAAGATGTAATGAAAGAAAAAACTAGATCTTTGCGTAATATCTAACGATTTAAAAGATGATTTAATAATTAAAAATCGCTTTAATGATAAATTTGCCAGCTGAAACTAAAGGAAAGTTCATATTCAATATCTGCAATATAACGAAACCCTATATTTAGTTCACTAACGATTTATAATAAATATTATTATAAGAATAACTTCAAATTTTACATGTTCAGTACCCTTTAAAGAAGGTAATACTATAAATTAAACTACTATAAAAACTAGCTATAGCAGGCGTTTATTAGGTTCTAACCTATTAACGGTGAATTAAATTTCGTTTAGATATCAAGTTTTTTACCTACGACCTGTATTTGTGAGTAAAGTAGTGAAGGAAACTCGGTTTAACAGGTATATAAATTAACGATACCTTCTTCATCAAAATTACTAATATTATAATATTGGAATAACATTTTATGAAGGATTGAAATCTTTAAAATTGTAAATCGGTTGTAATTTAATCGAAATACAACGAATTCAACTGAAAATAATGGTCAGTCCGTAAATTAAGTATTAAATTTACTTTCATTTTTGCCCAATGAGCTAAAATATTAAATGAATTGCAATTAATAACGTTAATAAAATTATGGTTTCATAGTACTTGAAATCACGCGTTTATAACAATTATGTCACCACTTTATACCAACCAGAAGCCTTTTACGACGAATTTATTACGGTATATATATATAATTTAACGAATAAAAACTTTAATCAGCTAAAAACAAGGCTAAAATAGAAGATATAAAACCAATACCAAAGGATTTTAATAATCCCAATTAACCTGCTGAAGGCTAAATTAATGATTTTTACGGGTAACTTCTTTACAAATAATATAGATTTTTTGTTTTAAATTGGCTTTTTGATGATGTTTACTAATAAAGAAAAATACAAAAACAATTCAATATTATCAGAATTCTAGTTTATAAAGTCTTTATTGAACATAAAACATTATACGAAAAGTGTTGATTTTATAGGTTTACGGCATAATGACTAGCTTCAATATAGACATATTAATATTAAAACTATTAACTTCTTTATTAAACAGTAAAACTTTACATTTATTTTGGTAATAATATATATCGATTTGAAAAACCTATTTAAATACCTTGTTAAGCTCGGAATCAACAGCGAAAAACGTCGGATAATCGATAAAATGATATTTCATAAAACCTACAAAAGCAAAAAAATTGAAGAGTTTCCATAAATTAATAATAAATATAATTCCGCTATTATTATAATACAACGTTGTTAAACAAAGTCTTTAGAAGGTTTATAAATGACAATAGGATAATTATACGCATCAAGACCTACCTTAAAAGGCTACATAGTAAGACCAAATTACATGTTAACGAATAGAGATATACTAATGAATAGAAAATATATTAAGGGAATAAAGTCTACCATAAAGATCTTTTTAATTGACACGGTTAAATTAGGAATAATGATAAATTAATTAACATTTATGGCTTACGTAAAATCATTCAGTAACTTCATTCACATTAGTTAAAATAGTCAGTAGTACCAATAGTAACATTGGCAATAATAGACTAGTTAACCTAAGTATATTAACAGGAGTAACAAACAACTGAACCTATATGAGTTAAAACGCTAGTGCTAACAATAGGTTAATATACACAAGTTCGTGGCGAAACACTTATACACGGGAGTTGGTAAAGTCAAAACTCGAAACCGTAGTATAAAACAAGGTAATTAAGCCCAATCTGGATACAAAAGTCAACTGGAATAAAAAATAGTTTAGTCAGTTAACGAGGGTTTGATTTGTGAATGACCGGAAAAATTAGTCGACTATACAGACGTACGCGTATAAAATAAAAAGCCGCCAGTGTTAAAATAGTACCAATTGTAGTATAATAGATTAACATTACTTATAGTAAAGTTGACTATACTTACTGAAAATTAAATGAATTGTTTTATAAGCCTACTGTATTGTTTTCAAATCAAGTACAATATGCACTCAGTTTATATTAGGGTACGGACCAAATAATTGGCTATACAAATTACTGCGTAGATTGGCTAGCGGTTTTCCAAACCTAGAACAATACATCCACCACTTGATCATTGCAATACTACTGTTACTTCGAGCAATTGAATCGACAATGTTACAAGGTCTTAATCCTTACTAACATAAGTTGAATTCTTCGCGTCCGTTTTTAATAATGATTCTGTATAAAGGGTATTGACGGTTTGCGATTGTAAGAAGAATGGTTTTGACTTTTTCGATTTTTGTTATGTATTTTTATAATTCTTTTGCGATTGAACAGTTTTAAATTTTGTTTTATTATTGAGTTATATAAGATACAGATGTTATTTATAACCTGATATTAGTTTTTGTTAGTGCAGTTTAGAGTACCTATAGCCTACATGTACCTTAGTTTGGTTTAGATGTTTATGGAGCTCTTATTCGTCTTTTTTAAGATTTTGTGAGGTGAATGGAAATTTTCGGAACCTTTTCGTAATACGATTTTGGTTTATTTGAAAACGGTTAGTAAAAACCTTCAATATTATTTCAAGTTTTTTATTAATAACTTTTATATGTTTTCTATAAAACCGCTTTGCACTTTTTCAGAATATGGCTAAAACGTATAATAAAGTTGTAAATATTGAGATTATATGGTCTTTTATGTTCGGTTTAACCTTGGTAAAGTTTTTGAGACGAGTTTGAAAGTTTTAGACGTCGGTGAAAACAACTTTTCTACCTATAGTGACGATTTCCATGTTTAGCGGATTGGGATATTCAGTATAGTAAATATATATTTTCACGAGTTTTAAGTGGTAAGAGTCATTGATACCCGAGAATTGGGTAGTGAGAGGGTTTTGATTTTTATGTCTATTGTTAAAGCTGCAAGGAAGGCGTTTTGGTCCGCGAGCCTGACATTTAGGGCTGCGAAAGCATTTAACATTATATCGAGTGCGCTCGAAATTGCGCTGACGTGGTTTACGTGTAAGGATTTCTAAATGACTGGTAGTAATAGTTTGATTATTTATAATTTGTTGTTAAAAGCTAATATTGATGGTGTTCAAGCGTTTATTGAACCTCGTATTCGTATCAGTCATTTGCCTTTTCAGGTGTTATTGAATCTTGTATTCATATCCGTCATTTTCTTTTACAGACGTTTGACCTACTTCGGCATTGTTTTTATTTTGGTTTGTACGGGAGTACAAGGCATGTAAAAGTGAGAAGTAGTTATTGAATAAGTAGATAGTAAAGGTATTCGATATGGAGTGGTAGGAATAAGAACTATAGGAAAAAGAGACTTCATAATAGGCTGGGTTTTAATAAGTTGCGAGGTAGAAGAAGGCGTTTGCAATATTGTTTTAGCTATTACAGAGGTGCGGTAGCGGGTTCATCGTAATTTGGTAGGTAGCTTAACAAGAGTTAGGGATCAAACGTGTAATTTACGCTTACTTATAAGGAATTGACGCGTATCTCAAATATAATTATAAGAAAACATTTAGTGTAAATTGTAAGAAGATTACTGGCTAATGGTTAAGCAGAAGGTTGAGGTTAAGGTTGAGGTTAAGGTCAAGGGGAAAAAAAGATCGTAAAGTTAAAAAGCAGTAAGGTTGGCTATAGTTGATTAAAAAGCAATAAAAGTTGGCTACAGTTGGCAAGTGGGGTTATACTGGCATTTACTAAACTAGTAACACGCTTTTTTTTTTTTTAGACTAATCGAAGGCAATATCTGATGCTTTTTATCTTTGGTTCATAGCTGATAATTGTTGTAGGTTTTTATGGATAATATATATTCTTGAACAGTTGTAGTATTTGGAGATGAAGGAAGAATAAACCAGAACTATGAGCTTTGCTTTAAGTATATAGGATATGGGTGAACGGACACATGCCTTCCTAAAGTTGGTATGTATCAGTCCTATTCATTATAATGTACGTACTCGCTCCCTATGTAAGTACAACAGGTAACCTGATAAATTATAAGATTACTAAAGGGTTAAAGTCAAGGCAGCTGTTAAGGCTGACTTTAAAAGGGATTTAATTGATTGGTATAGTTAAGTTGGGTATATGGTTTTGTGTATGTTGAAGAATTGGAGTATGCAAGTGTGTATAATACTTGGTGGCGAGAATGCAAGTGGTAAATGTTGAAAGAGGTACGAATAAGGTACGAATAGATTACGAAGAAGGTGCGAACTCTTGTATATACCTTCTTACGTCCTGTATTGAGGCCTTCTTCGTAAGCCCTTAGGCATACGTTTCCTCTAGTTTTTTGTCTAGTTTCACTTCCATATATACTATTGAAAACCCAATTCTTTACTCTTATCAACAGGTTCTAAGTCTGGCGTGCTTATCAATTGTTATTATCGCTTTTACTCGATATTAATTGTCTCGACAACATTCATTTCGCTTTTCGATTTCCCGTACGCGTTATCTAACTACGCATAATACTTAATATCCTTAAATTTAAACTCAACCCTTCATCGTTGACCAAACTCGACCCGAAAGGAGAAAACATCCTCGATTGGCGCGCCGCCTAGACCAGAGGTTTTCGCTTCGTTGGCTTCACGGATGTTATTAATAAAAGACAATTATTTCCCGGCGTAGTCATTCAAAAGGGTCTTACAGTATAAGATAAATAAAATAACCAGGCTTTTTTGATTTTTTTAGCGCTATATATTCGGATCTTACGATATAAATCGCTGATTATATAAGCTTTTACGACGTTTGAAAAATATTAGTAAATAGATTCGTTCGAGATACCATACACTTTACTATTTACCTCTTTAGTATGTTCACCAATTTACGATATGAAAATAGAGGAAACTTTTAAACTTTTCTCGATACCTTTAAATAGCTTTGAACGAAGCTTCATACGAAAATTAAAATATTGAACCAGTTTTTCGGAAAATTAATAAAAACCATATTCGAATTTCATAATGTAAAAGGCTCATTTTTCCTCACGATACTACTCGATAGTATGTACCATATCTTCGATGACCTTAGCAGCCCAAATGTTAGCAAATTTTCGGAAATCGAATCCAAAACGTGAAATATTCTTTTTTAAACCAAAATCGAGGAAATTAAGTCATATTATGCGTCAACAAATTAAACCAAAAGTATAAACATTTAGCTTATAGCAAAGAATACCAATTGATACATGTTTATTTTCTCGATATCCCCCCCCAAAAAATACCTAGTATCGCTTTCGAAATTATACCTTTATTTCACACCTTTATTTTCATTACAACAAGCTAGAGAAATACAAGTCAAAACAGAAAAGATGTAGTATAGCAACTCAAGTCGTTAACGAGGAACACTATGAAGACTTTATAATATTTAATTCTTTTACGAAAGTTACTGTTTTCGCAGTAAATATTCACGTAAAAACTATAAATACTTTTCCTTTGATTCTCGATTTTAGTGTCTCCTAGAATATATCAAGTTATATCGAAGATTTTTTCATTCTTTAGAAATAGACCAAAACCATTATTATTGTTGGTAATATTTATCTATCTGTAAAATACGTCCGTATTATAGAGTTATTTTTATAACTTCCTAATGAATCTAATCATAAAATTAAACATTCTAACTTACTTTATAATCGATGTTTTAATTTAATGAAATTATTTAATTAAATATCGGTTCGAAATCTATTTCCTATAATCGTTTAAAATAACAATAGTTTCCTAAGCATAAAAAAAACCAGTCGCAACTTAATATGTTATGAGCAAAATATTAATATTGAAATTTTGAAATCTAAATGTTTAATAACCATTCTGTATTATTCGCCTTATATGAATAATTTCACGAGTCGTTTATATATGCTCATATTATTCCTACATTCGTTCGATACTTTTATATTGACAGTGAATTAGGTTTATTAAAACCCACAAATTTCGAATACGACGTTCATAAACTTTTAAAATGAACACTTTCAAAACCACGTGGTTTAACTAGACGATAATCGACAACTCTTTTGGATTTGGTTTATTTCAATTTATATGTAAAATTCTAGACGTAGTTTATAAATGGTCCTCTCTATTTTATTAACTTTATTAACTATCATACACGGAATTTTGAGGAATAATTTATTAATAAGAAATTTGATGTACCATGGATTTTCGACGGTTTCTTAATTATAATTGAAACCCAATATAAAAGTAAAGTGAAAAAATTTATATTGAATAACTAAGGTAACTATGTTAACGATCAAACGAAGATTGTTTTCTATAAAAAACGTGTTACATGCAAAAGCTTTCCGCTATATTAATACAAAAATAATAATATAACCGAACATTAAAACCGTATTATTGTCACCAACGTTAAAACAGCGTTACTTAACAACGAGTTATTACACCTTTAGCCTAAAGTTATAATATATATAGTATATTTATAAAATCTCAAACCTCACTAAAGACTACCAAATAATATTATTCTATTCGAAAGACTATATGACTGAAAGTTATTAATCGGTTATTGATAAACTTTTTATCGTACTTATTATTTTCATATTACTATCGACTTTTGAAACCCTAATATTGAACATTTTAATTTTACCGAATAATCTTATTTCATAGGTTTTTATAAACTTATAAATAATTTAGTTTATCGACTTTATGTACTGATTCGTAAAACCATTACTTTAACGAAAAATATATATATTAAATAGAGAAAATTATTATCAATACCGATCGAATAGTAGATTATTTTCACCGATTCGAAAGTGGTTCCACCCCAAAAAATATCAATTCGTTCTTTTTACCTTAATATTTATATGTTAAGAATGTTGACTAAATTTTATATTTTAAAAATGTTTCCCAAATTATCCTCCTGATATCGTTACTTCGAAAATTTTACCAACTTTTCTAACCTTTACTAAAATATTTACTAAACGCCTTACCGAAAATTACTTGATTAAGACGTTAAATTCAATCTTGAGCAAAAGCCCAAAGTATATACATCGAAATTAAAAATATTATAGCTTTCCTCTTTGTTTAAGACGATATTCCTGAAATCTTTAATTAGGTTTTAAAATATACCGAATGAAACGAATAATTAAAAGCTATGAATATTAAATTAAACTCGTATATCAAAAGAGGCACTTTTAAAAATGATTTATTTGAGTAAACTAATATCCAATAAATTTACGTTAGTTTTTCCTGTCAAAGTATTATATTTTCTGTAAATTCGTACGTTGTAAAATTCAAATCGTTGTTTGTGATTTTACCTGAATTTATAAAGTTAATGATGACAACACTAACAACCTCGTTACCAGTTACGACAATGAACCATTCAATTTTAGAATCGCCGCGATATACGCTTGAGTTACTTACCAAATGAATATCAATATAATTTACCTCTATAATCCGTTATATTACAAAGTTTATATATGTTTATTACCCGGTTATCGAATATTTTTTTAAGCCCAGTAATATTTAAAGTGCAGTGAATATTTCATAAATTAAAATATTTTGGACACGAACAATTTAGTACCTTATTTACGATATTAATTAAACGTTATTCACGAAATTATTTCGATTTTTGTGTTTACCAAAACAAAAATATTATTATAGTTATCTATATCGATAATATATTACTTACCGGTAATAAACAGCAAATCCGATAATTTAAAGAATTTTTTAACAAATAATTTCAATGTAAAAACCTAGGTCCTTATCTTTATTTTTTGTTGTATTGCAGAGGGGATCTTTTTGCTATCTTGTGGCTGTCTCGTGACTTCTCTTCTCATAAGTCATTCTTTTTATAAGTACATGATACGTATTGTTATTATACTCTAGTAAATTCCTACCTTTAGCTTAGTCCTAACTTCTTACCTTGAAATACAAACTGGAATACCACTATACGTTCGTGAGTACATATAGCACAACAAATAGTAACTGTAAGCTAAAATTCTACTTGGTACCAGACCGATTAATTACTATAAAACAATTAAAAAGTCACCAACGCAAAGCTCCAACCATACAACCCTGCCACTAACCTTTCTTATCTCCATTTTCCTTTACTTTTACCTTACTTCATTAAACTTTGTATACGAGTCCTTAATCTCAACATATAAGTTAGCGAAAGCTACAAGCGCTGGGTATCAAATTATCAAAAAAGCCCTAAACCCCTCGCCATACGCGCTAGTAAACTCGTACGAAGAAATCTATACCTGCCATGCTAAAGTTAACTATGACTTTCCCTTTACTTCCACCAATAAAAGCTCAATTTTCGCTCACGCGTATAACTTTACCTATAATATTTTTGCCCACGACCTTACGTTATTACACTCCTTTAGCACACTTTTTACCTACGACGATTCGCCTCGTTATCATGGAATCAGGAGAAAAATCCTCGGCAATGGGACCCGCTGCTAGTAATATGGAGGCCATGGAACTCGTAGCAAACCTACGCCGCGAGTTTGAAAAAATCGACGCTACGAGGCGTGCGGAACATGAAATTATCATAAAACGCCTCAACAGCTTGGTTTTTAAAAGTCGCCGTTCTCGTTTTCGTCGCTATCTCTAAACCTCGCTTATTTCCATAACCTCGTCGGATACTTTTAAGGAAAGCCTTTATCGCCCTTATTACAAAGGGAAAAAGCACGAACCTTTTCGTGACCGTCGTCGCCACGAGCTCTTTCGCCGCCGCCGCGAGCCTTTTCGCGACCGCCGCGAACCCTCTCAATACCATCGCTTTAGTTTTCGAACCTGTCACAATCCTTCCCACACCCCGAACACGATAGATACTCCATACTCGGCAGGCAACATTCGCCGCCTAAAACGTAAAAAAATTGGAGTATTTAACCCCGAGTATCCTAATCTTCAGGATATAGGCATTATTACAATAAGTAAAAATATAGTCTTTACTAACATGTAAAGCTTTTAAAAATGCTTGGATACCTTCGTAAATACCTTTTCAGCATTGAAAAATCAAATCGTAGAAATTTTTTTTACTTTGGTATAAGGATCGGCTATATACTGGTGGAATATCGAGGTCACCTCTTACGAACATTACAAAATGTTTCGTTGTGACCTCGCTTATATTATATATATTCTCGTCGACCGCTTTGCCATAAACCCTAAAAAAGCTACTATAGAGTTCAAAAAGTCTCAATTCTCTCTACGCGATAAGTTAAGCGATAAATATAGGTTACGTAAGCATATTTAAATGAAAATACGATACGTAAAAGCTATAGATATACTAGATTGCTATAATAACAATTGGTATAACATTATAATCGATATCTAATCCGCACTAAACTTAGGTATTTAATAATAATTTCCGCCTTTATATTATGGGAAAACCATAAAAAATACTTAATTCAAGTTGAAAAGTCAAAAACTGTATTTCTAGCAATAGTAATATAACGATATTCCAACCATCAATCTCTTTCGAAAAACATATGCGAGAGGTATGACTCGCTATATTCTCATAAGGACGAGTACCAACCTCGTGAAGACGAGCACCAGTTCCGTAAGCTCGAAAGCAATTCCAAAAGGTACGAAAAACGCCCTTCGTAAGAATATAATTACAAGCGATATAACTACTGCCCTCGCAAATATATCGACCAAGACTGTGGTCGGGATAAACGAAAATATAGTTGGGAAAAGCGAAAACGCAATCTTAATAAACGAAAAAGCGATGAAAACCGTCTTCGTAACAATCGAAATCGCGATCGCGAACACAAAGTCAACAATATACAGTCTAAGACAAACGATACTAACTATTTAAATCAGGACTATTTTGATAACTCAAAAGCGCCTTTATAAACAAACTCGTACCACTCGGGTAATAAGGTAGGCTATATGATAAAACCTACCCATACGCCTCCTAATCGACGTACTTACATGTATTATAATAAGAATTATAACTCGCATAACGCTTTATTGAAGTATTTAAAGGTCTGTACCCTAAGAAATGAACTTTCTTTTTATAATATAAAAAGGAGTATACGATAGCTAAACCGCATACAACCCGTAACTACAACCAGCCTAAATAATGTCGTAAACAATACGGAAAATATTAACATTATTATAGCTAAGCCTGTCAATGAGGAGGTAACACTCGCCATAAGTGGCTATCGTTACCTACAAATTGCCGTACGAATAAGCCCTATAGGCAAAAATCATACGCTTTATCTCGACATAGGTACTGGCAAGGACCTTATATCTAAATTTAAGCTAAATATAAACTTTCCTAATTATATCAAAACAAACGTACCTATAACCAAACGCGAAACCATTAATAAAGTAATAGGTCCTTTTATTCGCCTTACTACTAAAACGCATTAAATCTTTTATATCCCTAGGTATAAATCTAACGGTACTCCTGCCTTATTACAGGAAACAGCTAAAGCCTAGATTATTGATCGCCTGGATACTGGAGCTTTGTAAATAAACCACTAGATAAAGCCTTGCGGTATACATATATTAATGTTAGGAATATAGTTTATTTTAAAAACAGCCACTTCGAAATTCCTTTCTTAATACATCAAGTAGCCGCACAACCCATTGTTTTCAAAGTTACTTCCAATCTTTAAGTTATTATTCAACCTGGACAAACGATGTATTTAGCGATTAAATATATTACCTTTTTTAAGGGAAAATACTTTATATTTATAGCCTAGTATTCATATGTTTTCAATACTTTGATCGACGCCATTCATCCTTATATAATAAAATTTCATAATTCCACTATCGAGGTAATACTTCTTATCAAGCATACGTGTTTAGAAATTATTGTGGAATGCAAAGACATTGCTTACTTTTAGGCAAACTAAAAGAAAGTCATATGAACCGTTATATGAGCTCTAGGCATTAATAGCATGTTATTTGTAATAGCACAACCTATCGAGATAGCTATTAATAACCATTAATTTTTTTTATTCCTACTAAAGTCTTGAACAAATCCACTCCTATTCCAGCAATCGATCCCGAATTTGAATTGGATTCTCCAACTCTTCGTATTGCTATCGCGTTAGCGAATACGCCTTCTCCCACTTTAGATTTTGTTAAGTCTCATTTAACCACCCTTCTTCCAAACGTAGTAACTTATTTGATTTAAAAGTCTAAAATCACTAAGGTAGTAAACCTTGCTAATAATAAAACGGGTTTCGTTAAACCTCGCGAGAAGCCACATGACCGAAATACCATATTAGGCATAAAGACACCTAGAAATATACCAATAATAAAAACTATAAATAACACTAATATTAACGCGATCAATACGATACAATCTATGTAATTACAGCGAATTTTCGAATAATATCCAGCTATTTCAAAAGATATCGGTCCAATTAAAATACCAATAAATCAAATAATAAAAGTTCTACTAATTAACGCTTAACAACATGCTAAGCTTAACCATTATCCTTATCCTATATCTGAACGAAACTAAAAACTCCTCGATTAATGATTCGATACTTTTTACGAGTAATAATGCATAGAATTCTCCAACGACATCTTGCTATTTAAATTGTTGGTATTCGTAATATGGAAAATTATACAACAAGTAAACAAAGGTTAAGTGTTAATAGATTTACAACCACTGAACAAATGAGCCGTTTTTAACTCCTATTAATTACCTTTATAAAAGAATATTATTGAATCTATTCGCGGCAAAAAATGGATTATTGTTGTAAACATTACCAAGTTTTTTTTTTAACTTTTAATATATTCAAATCTCTGCGACCGATTTACTTTCGTTTACTACCGCGAACTCGAACGAAATAAAGTTACTCCTATAGGTTTTCGTAATTCTCCATTCCACGCCTAACGTTTTATAGATCGAACATTGAAGGAATTTCGACCTTTTTGTCGTGTTTTTATCGACAACATTTTCATTTTTTCTAATACATTCGTAAAACACCTTACTCATTTCAATACAGTATTCAAACTCTTTTCCCATAAAGATGTCGCTTTATCGTCGGACAAATTTATATTGGCTTTCAATCAATAGAACTTTTGGAATTTTACGTGTACGTCTTCAGACTTTCAACTACTAAGGAGAAAACTTAAGTTTTTCGAAATATTTTCTTTCCTTATAACTTAAAAACCCTCGAAATATACTTAGGAGCAATAGGGTTGTTAAGGGTAATAATTCCATATTACGCCCAATTATCAGGTCCACTTCAAAAACTCAAAAAAGACTCATTAACATAAAAAAAATAAAGATAATTCGAAGTCGGTAACCGAGGAAAGAGATTACATTATACGCAGTCTAATTTTATCCAAACTACGCCTAAATAATAGCAGTCTTTTAAGGCCGCACAAGACTATTTATGTAAATAGCTTAAGTTACATCACCCAGATCCAACACGCCAACTTTTTCTTTAAATTAACAGAAATCTTAAACGCGGATTTAGTATTATTTTTTTTTACCTAAAAAAGGCTATTTTTAGTAATAGGAATAACCTTTTCCAATAACTGTTATCGAACTAGTAACTCTTTAAGTCGTCGCTTAATTCAAATGAAATTTAATTAAAAAATTTTAAAATATAAGGTTACGTATTTGATATAGGTATGTAAATGCCTACCTATAACCTTAGTTAACAACCCTTTACCAACTATTATTCTCACCAATTATAAAGCTACTCGAGGTATTATAAATCAAACTTTAATAAATACAACATTTATAAACAGGGCAAATCGACGACTGGTTAACTCGTTAATTCACCTTAATTCATACTCTTTAAATGTAATTTACTTGCCGGGACACCTTAATTTGGTACCAGATACCCTTAGTCACTTACCTTCTAATAATTACCGACAACCTTACAAGGATAATATACCAATATTAAATTAAATCTTTAATAACTTGCCAACGGGAGATCATTGGGCAATATATTATTAGGCAATACATTATGAAATAATACACCTCGTTAAAATACAAATACCCAATAACATGCGACTTCGCTTTTAAACCAGTTATTATAAGGATACCGTTTAGCGTAAAATTCTACAATATTTCATAAACAATGATAACGATAAAGACATAATTTTTAATGCTTTCAAACTTGGATAACTATTTCGATTAATCAATCGCTTATTATATAATCGCGACGCAAGTAGTTGATAAAGACTTGTAATTCCTACAATACTTGTACAACAACTTTTTGCCGAATTACACGATAAAAAACACCATTTCGGACCCGGGAGAATAATAGTTACCTTAGACGGAGTACATTTTCGTTAAAAACGTAAACTTGTAAAAGTATACGTTAGAAATTACATGTATTGCAAAAAGCTACGCAATGACAATCAAAAATCACTTAATCGTCTTAAACCTATTTAAATACTTAAGGAACCAATCTATACAATCTACATGGACTTTGTAATTGTATTACCAACAATGCCTTTTAAAGGCACACCTTAAATGCTACCTGGCAGAGAATCTTTCGATACTGTAATACCTATTATATGCAAAACTTTCAAATGAATACTCCTAATTCCTAGCTATACAACGTACATAGTAAAAGATTAAGCAACTATTTTCATTCCATAATTCCTATTATACGAATAGCCTTATCCACGACAGATTATCTCTGATAAAAATGTTAAGTTTATGTTAACTTTTTAGCAAAGTTTGTAAAAAGAATTTAAAACACGTTTAATAATAACAACAGCTTATTATTCATAAACGAATAGGCAAGCAAAAAATCAGTTAGTTAAATTAGCTTTACGATACTTTATCGTAAAATATCTTAAACAACATTAAGTTAATATTATACCAGCCTTATAATATAACCTTAACAATATTTATTTACGTACTTTAAAAGCTAGTCTTTATAAGTATTTGCTCGAATTCAAGCTTACGGCACCTGTAAATATTCTCACAACAATTTTACCTCATCGACAGGCGGAGATTCGTTTTATACGAAAGCACTTACAATGAGACGCACAATTAACAATATATATTATTACTATTAAGGCAAAGAAACAATATTACTAAAACCATCGTCGGCATAAATTTGCTATAGGCAAAAAAGTGTAATTAAAGCTAGAAAAAGCCTATAAACCACTACACAAAAAGAGAAAATTATCACCACCGCATATAAAGCTATATACAATCATAAAAAAGGTCAATAATTTGGCTTTTACCTAGGATTTTCCGTCAAATTTACGATTTTACCTAACCGTTAGTATTGATTATTTATTACCCTATAAAGATTCAACAAACGACTTATTTAACAGAATTATGCCACCGCCTAAACCAGTTAAATACAAAGACGACAGATCAGATATTAAGAACTAGGAAGTGGAACGTATATTGGTGAAACAAGTAGATCGACGCCACCGCAAAGGTGATCAAATGCAATATCTTAGATAAAAAGGCTTTACAGCTAGTGAAGATGAGTGGAAACCGGTATTAGAATTGAATTGCCCAGAATTGATTAAGGCTTTTAAGAGGAATAATGGGAAAGATGAATAACGAAGTCATTATTTTTTTTGCCCCCGGCATTTGTTGTATTGCAGAGAGGGTCTTTCTGCTGACTTAAGACTGTCTTATGCCTTCTCTTCTTACGAAACTGCCTACTCATGAGTGCGCTTTCTCTTCTTATAAGTCATTCTTCTCATGAGTACATAATACTTATTCTATTATGCTCTGATAGATTCCTACCTTTAGCTTAGTTTTGACTCTTTACCTTCAAACATAGACCAGAATACCACCATACGTTCGCACGTACACACAACACAACATTTTTGGGATTTAAAAATCGACTAATTTTATAATAATATAACTATTTCTCAAAAAAGTTATATTGAAAGAATTTTTAAAAAAAATCGATAAACTTACTTATAACGGTTGATGTACATTATTCAACCTAAATTTATTTCCATGTTAATAAAAAAAAATTCACGTTAATCGATATTAAAATGTGAAAAAAAGTTAAACGCAATCGTTTAATATTTTGATTAATGGTACTCATATTAATCCGACATTTCCGAATAATATACTGTTAATTTTTAATGCGGTACTAATAGAACATTATTTAAATATCGGTCAATAAATGCTTGGATACATAAAACAAATATTCGATTATAAAAATCACTTTTCAAAATCTACCATATCAGTTTACATCAATATATTCGTAAAAGCTTTATACAATACAAATCCCAACAATTTGAAATCCTTTACTAATTATATCTTCATTATCAATAATTCAATTGTCATTTAAAGTTTTAAACGTTAGCCGACTATTACGAAGTTTATATGCGAAGTTAAATATATAACGTGTTCGATGGCATCCTTACATTTATGATAAACCCTACAAGCGTTGAAAAACTTACTAATTAATATCAAATTATACCCACTTTTATATATCGATAATCAGCATATTTTAAACTTAACATAAAATAATACAATTAACTTTCGAGCGAAATACATTACGATATATTATCATTTCGTTTGAAAACGCGTTGGTATCGATTTCAGCGTTATTTTTTTTCATATAAAATAACTTGACAGATATTTATATGAAAGCTTTAACGTTATCTAGTTTGGTTAAACTAACAAAATTGTTAGGTTTACTTTATTTTTTTGCACGGAAACCTTATATATTGAGCCTATTCTCATACATCTTTTCGAAGTATCGACACGACAATGTCGACGATAGGGGGTGTGTTAAAGTAGGTACGACTCAGGTACGAACGGGGCACGAAAAAGGTGCGAACTCTTGTATGTACCTTCTTACGTCATGCACTGAGGCCTTCTTCGTAAGCCCTCAGGCATACGTTTCCTCTGGTCTTTCCTCTAGTTTCCCTTCCATACTTACTATTGAAGAACCAATTCATTTCTCTTTTCAACAGTAAAGACTAATTTCACCATATAAACAGCAGTGGTGTTTGCATAGGAAGGACTTATGTGACCGAAAAGTTTTCTGACAAAACGTGCTAACACCGGCACTGGCATTACAAAACAAAAAGCCGTCAGTGTTGAAATTGTATTCAAGTGCAGTGCAGTTAAGTCGATTGCAGTACAGCCAAGTTGACTATACTGACTGTAAGTCAGTTGACTGTGGGGTGCCTAATTCGGACTAGGGCACGGGCCAAGCAATTGACCATACAAATTAGTGTGCAGATCGGCTAGCGGTCTGCAAACCTAGAACAATGCATCCACCACTTGACCATGCAATACTACTGTTACTTCGATCACGACTCGAATCGACAACGTTGCAACGTCTAAAGGCCTATCAACACCTACCAACAGTTCCGAACAAAAGCTAAAGGTACCCAAACAAGGGTAAAAACCTAAACAAAACCTGAGTCATGGCAATCCGTGATGATATTGTCAAGGTTTAGCTTATTTTAGTTTTAATTTTAATAATGTCAATCATCGTCCCAGGTCGAGAAGTTGAACGGAAAAGAAAAGCAAACAGACTAGGGAAGAAGGTTGTTTTTGCGTGCGATATTCAGGTTGAAAGATTGTACCATGATCCACACTTACCAAACCATTAATGCAGGGTTGATGTAGTTGGGGGTGCCACCTATAATATTGATGTTGTTGACAGAAAGCCAACCGACTATCTGGGATGACATTGTCTGACTAAATACTACGTTACCGTACTAATTAGAAACACCCCTTGTCAGGTACCAACAGGAATGGAATGCATCCTTGTTAAGGTGGCTGCACGAACCATGTGCATATAACATGGACTGGTTTCATTACCCCCACCACCAAAGTATTCGGAGGTCACCGTATCGTACCTGCCACCACCACACTGTGTAATAAACGTGTTTTATGTACTTAAAATTGCATTCGTAAGTTTGATTTGGGTGTGGGGCGCAAAAGTCAGCTCAACAATGGCTATTTCTGTTAAGTGCTTCGGGAACTGACACAATGTAAATATTATGGTGGCACGGGTATATATGAGTACAGGAGATGGACTTCATTTGGGGGCAGTTCTACGACTTGGTGACCTTCGTGTGGAGAGGAGTGGCTGTGGCATTGACTCAATGTGTCAAATTCATGTCCACTAATGTAATCATACGTATCATAGGGGCGCTCATCGTACACCGTACCGGTACCATTTGCCGTCACGAAGCGGTCAAACCATCGAAAAAATAACATTCTGGTTCGAACCATTGCGCACACGGATCCGCATGCCGGTCTTCTGCGGACGTCCGTACAAACCTTAACCTTAATCCGCATTTTTACACTTGTACTGTGTGGTCAGGCACCCGCGTGCATGGTGTAGACCCCTAACTCGTGCTGAACTTGGGTTATGAAATCCAAGATATCGCCCAGTCTCCCGCGTTCAAGTTCATTTCAGTGGCCGGACGTACCCCCCCCCCCCCGGGTCACGCTTTCCTGTCCACACCAGCCAAGTCTACTTAGTAGCAATTATTCCGGCTTTTCTTATGAAGTGCATCTTGTGCCAGGCTTGTGCCAGGCTTGTGCCAGACAACCCTAAAAAGCTGTACCGATAGTCCTAGTAAACTATATATTTACACTGGCACACTTTACATAATCGAAAAAGAAAGACCAAAAGAAAAACTGAAAAACCAAAAACCGAAAGACGGGTTACGAACTAGTAGTACTGTGCATTTACAACGGGAAATGTTTTGCATGAACGAAATTTGCGATTAACCTAAATTTATTCCCCGATGAAAATTTCATTCCGACGCCAGACGTAGCCGAGTATGGGATCTCGGGGATGGCATGTGTTCGGAAGGTGAGTAGGGCGAAAGCATGACAGAGACGCATTCCAAGGTACAGTATGAAGTATAATAGAGAGGAAAAAATGGATCAGGTTGCAAGGGGTAGCACATAGTACTTCTTGTGACAAGTACCCCACGCGCTCCGAAGCAAATATACACGTTGTATGGGTAAATAAAACCGTTGATGCCATGTGCACTGGGTCCGTGCAGCCACCTCAACAAGGATGCATTCCATCCCTGTCGGTACCTGACAGGGGGTTCTTTATTTCAGTACGATGCCATAGTAGACCCCACAACCTAGTTCTTGCACGGCCGTCAGCATCGATGCTGACCAACACATTGCATCCATTGCTGGTATTATGTATATAGTATACTTCAAGCTATCATTATATAAATACCCCGGGGCCCTCCTGCCGTAAAATGCCTCTTTGACGCCGCCGTCCTGTCGCATGCGCAACAACGGCCTTCAATCATCCGCTTCCCAAAATGCGCCTTCTCCACATTGCAGCACTAGCGGTATTTGCAGTCCCTACTCTCGCAGTCCCCGACCAAGCCCTGGATCGGCGGATCGTGACTGTACGGGAGCCTAAAAAACCCCCCAAATTCAGCAAAAGCAAAGACAAAGGTGGCGACAGCGATGACGAGAAGACGCCTCTTTTACCTAAAACCCCATCTAAAACCCCATCCAGTTCATCCAAAGACCCAGTTAAAGGCAAATCATCAGGCTTTGCGGACAATCCTTTCAAAGACAGAGACAAAGACAAGCCGTGGTTCCATGGCGATGGTATATTTGGCAAAAGCCCCCGTGCCGGTGAGTGAATGTCTACAATATGGGGCATCAGCAGCTTTGCACAATTGATATCAAACTGACCCAACGACCCTGCCGTCCAGTGCCCGCCAACACACCCTTCGGCAAAGATGCCCATGGCAACGACAGATGGACATACTGCCCATGCAGCGGAAGGTAAAGCAGACGCCTAGACTCCACGGCACTTGTTGTCGTTTCCAAACAAATGCCCACGTGTTGCTAATCATGATGTCAAATCTCATAGTGGACATCTCCACTGGTACAGAGACCCTGCATACCGACGCTCTGACAGGCCCTACTTTTGGCTTGAATTGGTCGGAGACATTGCCCTCTTAGGCATGATATATTACTTGCTCCTCCATTTGTATGACCACTACGATTCTCACCAACTTGTCGACCCTCGTGCCCAACCAGAAGCGCGCAAACACGTCATAATTAATTCCACCGACATTGTCAACCAGACGATGAAAGTATATCACAGTAAGCCCACAGACTCCATGAAATGCCGCCAAGCCCTGGTTGAATATGCCCAAGGTGAGTTATCCGGTGCCCACCATCGCGCTGCCAAGGCTTGTAACCACGCTAATGCGCCTCCAAAGAAATCAGCTGCGCTGAAACACATGATTCCGTCGACGATTTGTGCTTGGCTGCTATGAAGGACCACTACCTTAACGGAGACGTAAATGGAAAGTTCTCTGTGGATCCTGACTTCCTCCAGACTGATTGTACCGGCTGCAATAATATCACGAATAAGAAGTGGTGCACGTGTGATATGAGGGCATGGCGGTTCCGGCCTTGGGAGGAAGAGCCCCAAAAGCTCCAGAACTGGCAATTTGTAGACTGGTAAGTGCCAACATGCGAGTACGTCCTGATATTGAGGATTGGGGTTGCTGACTTGGAGATTGCTAGGTTGCCTAGTAAGAAAAGAGTGAAATGCCGGCCGTAGGAAAGGTTTAGCATGGTATTTTATGATTCACATTGGCACAGCCTGGTTGGAGCCACGTCGATGCATGTAGGATTTTCGGTCAAAGGAGATAACGAGAGGTCGATACGTAATAGGACTGGATTGGTCTGCCTGATGCTTCCCATTGGAGACCACGAACCCGATCGACTCTGTATATGTCTACAGTGATGCAGTGAACTGCTGTTCTCGTGATATCAGCAGCGACATCCCAGCCGCTGCGGACGCAACCACCAAGGAGTGAGCAAGCACGGGCTTGGATTCCGAAATCCCCACAGGACCTGGGTCGCTCGCTGGGTGTATCATGGATGGCACGTCCGCTTGACGCGGTAGGCTTCCTACGATGGCCTGCAGGTAGTCACCATGTTTACCCGGGAAGGAAGCACTCGCTGTTTGTTGCCATACCTACTACTTGGAGGGAGAGGTCCGCTTCCGGTGGAGCAGCAACGCTGGCGCTGCACTCGTCCGTTTCAGCCCTACGAACGAACACGCACAGGACCGGCCAACCCGCTCTCCGGCCTCCTGCTTACCTGGATCGCTACAGCAGTGGAGCCGGATGCAACATCGGGGCCCTGATCCGCTGCCGGCTGCTCGACTTCGATCGCCAAGATACTTTGGTGGTAGGTAGGGGTTGGTAGCGGTTAATGAACTCGTCCGTGTCATGTGCACATGGTCCGTGCAGCCACCTTGACGGCGATGCATTCCATCCCTGTCGGTATCTGACAGGGATGCTATGATTTCAGTACAACACCGTAGTACACGACCATTGTGCTGCACAGTAAGCTCTAATTTTGGGCTTTAACCATCAACACCCCGAACCCAGTGCAGATAAGGTTGCCGCGGTCTCCACAATCGTTGCCGCAAAGCTGCTGGACAACACCGCAAAGCTGCTGGCGAACACCGCATGAGCCGCACCGACAAGAACTCTGTAAAGAGACTGGGCTCAGACAGGCGCATCATCCCAACCGGGCGGGTGTAAGTACTGTAAGTGTGTTTGCGCGTGTACAGTACAGTACAGCACGGTGGTCCTGGACCTCCAACGCAGTGGCCCTGCGGGTGGTGACAGTGACTGCCATGAACGAGACTTGGTCCGCATGCATGGAAGCAAAGAATACAGTATGCAGGGAGGACCACCAGCGCCGAGCTTCCTTTTCCTACCCTGACCATTCATCAACAGGCAGACCTGGAGGTGGTCAAGGCCGTCGGGCCGATGATTCTGAGGTTACTTTGTGCTTGGTGTGGAATTGTCACAGTGCATCATGTGACCAGTGCCTCATGCCACATGATCCACCCACGTGACGACAAGACAAGAGCATAAGTCATGTACTTTCCTTATCAGAATAGCAGGGGGCTGCATTCTGAAAGCTTGGCAGTACTCTTTGATTTAGCGTCTCTGTTGGTACGGCTTAAGACGTTGCAACGTTGTCGATTCGATTGGTCGAAGTAACAGTAGTATTACGTGATCAAGTGGTGGATGTATTGTTTTAGGTTTGGTAGACCGCTAGCCGATTTGCACAGTAATTTGTATGGCCAATTGGATGGCCTGTACCCTAGTATGAAGTGGGGCCATACTGTATATAGGTACCCTATTAGTAAACACCCCTGTCGGTTAAACGGCAAAACTAAAATTCGCCCACCAAAACTCGACTAGTTCCACCCACTACGACTAAGCAACCACTATAGCTATAAATTCATTGAATAATAATTTTGATCTTTCAACGCATTTGATGCATACAGTGGGCCAGATTTGAATTTAGACTTTGGTATGGGTATTACAAGTGTGATAAATTTTGGTTTTTGGAGCTTCATATCCTCCAGCCAACCTACAGCATATTTATAGCTACATTAACCGTAAGGGAAAAAACCCAAAATACCAATTGATTATTAATTGAATCATTTGATATGCAAATTCCTTGCTCATTTTAATATGTTTAATATATAAATTAGCCTGTATTGATAATTATAAATGAAAATATAATGCCTGAAAAATATATATTTACCTTTTATTATATCCATCAAACATTTTACAGCCCAGTAAAATATTGTCGCCGCAAATGACTAAAATAAAAAGCAGGTTATTATCGGTAATCTCAAATATATAATTTATAAGCTGCTCCTTAATCCAATTTCCTTTCAATACATTATAATAGATGTTTAAAATAAGTAGAAAATAATAGATCAAATAATTAAAATTTAGCTGTTTAACACTGGTGAAAAGTCTACGTCATTGGAACTCTTATAACTGAAATTTTGTACCCAACATCGAAAAATCTAACTTCGAAGATCTATACTTTAATCATACGAATAATAACTTGGTTTATTGCAGATGAATATATAATCATCAATAGCTAATGTACAAAAAGTGATATAAGTTGAGTTTTGGTAGACGAATATTAGTTTTACTGTTTAACCGACAGGAGTTTTCCACTAATAGTATGCATACAATACTTTATTCAGTACACGCATACTGTGAATGGATTGACTCTAGTAAATTGCCGGGTCATGACCGGAAGCACAACCGTGCTTCTATTCTTCTTACTTGCGATGCAAAACCACTAACCTTTTTTATCCGTTATCATCAAGTTAATGAAACGCCGCCGGCGTGAACAAACCCTAAAAAAGAGGAATATTAAAGAGGAGAAATACACATCGAGCCATATCTATAATACTACTAAGGTAAGTAGGAGAAAAAAGGATAACGAAAACTTGACATTAAAGCTTCGAATATAAAATACCATTAAAACCTCCAGAAAACTATTTGAATAAAGCGATAAAGTCGAAATTAATGGTTTGCTAACTTGCGGAGTTGTACAAGACTTTAAACTTTAAAACCTAAATATCACAATTTTTAAGTCGAGGATTATTAACTAGGTTAAAGGTAAAACTAAGGATTGGCCGTACAAAAAATTACGCCTAATCGCTTAAAGATACGGTAATAAAAGCAAAAGCTAAATCTACACATGATTGCTAACGATTTAGAAGATTAGCCAATGTCTAATGATCGCTTTAGCAATAAGTTTTCTAGCCAAAACTAAAGATAAGTTTACTCTTAATAGCAAAAATATAACGTAAACTTATATACAGTTAATAACAAACCTACAACGGATTATATTACTAGAATTGTTACAGGAACTACATCTTATCTACCCTTTATAAACAGTAATACGATGTATTAAACCTTTATACGAACTGACTTATCCAGGCGTCTATTGGTTTAGACCTACCAATGACACTTTAAATTACGACTAAATATAATTTCAAATATAAGATCGGTACCTATTATTAATTTAAGAGGATTACTTCAGTCTAATCAGTATATAAATTAATAATACCGTTTTCTTTGTATCGGCTAGCTTTATAACGTCGGAAAAACAGGCGATTAAAGACTTCAAGTTTTAAAACTATAAGCCGGTTACAATATTGGCGAAGTGCAGCTAACTTAACTTTAATGAATCGTTAATTCGTATATTTAGTGTAAATACCGGTTTTAGATTTTGCTAAAAGGGTCAGAGCATAAACTTGGCTGTACTCAATAAGACTGACGTGGCAAAGGCTTAACTGTACCTAAAATAACGTGTTTGTAATAGCTATATTACTATCATATATTAACCGAAGGTTTTGTACGATTTATACATTGCGATATAAGTATAAGACCTGACAGGTAACGATTTTAACCGGCTAAATAAAAAGCCTGAACAGTAAATGCAAAATCTAGACTGAGGGATTAATATAGTCTTAATCGATCTGTCGACAATAATATTAAAAAATATATCTTTTGCAAATAATACCAAGCTGTTCTTATAGATTAACTTCCAAATAACCATTTTTATTAAATATAGATATAACAATTAATTTAATATTATTGGTAGCCCAATTCATTAAATTTCTGTCGAATATAAAAGGATTATACGAAGCGTGCTAACTTTAAAGATTTATAGAATAATAGCAGGCTTTAATATATGTATAACACTATAAAAAACCCTTAACATTATTACCAGGCCACTAAATATTCCTCCTATCCCAGTATTAATTTATAATAATTCGAAAATCCTATTTGAATTCCATTTAAAGCTCGGAACCACTAGTGAAAAACGCTTAATAATCGATGTAAAAACACTTTTCGAAGCCTACGAATAAAGGGAAATCGAGGAGTTCCGGTATATTAACGGGAAAGAAAACTCTACTGATGCTATAATGAAAGCATCGTCAAACAAGGCCCTTAAAAGGTTTGTAGATAATAATAGGCTAAACATACGTATTGAAGGCTACGTTAATAGACTGTCTAATAAGCATAAATAACGTAACGGCGGTTAGTGATATGTTGGCAAACTGAAAGACTGCTAGTAGACTAATAATAGCGACTTATTTCATTATCACGGTTAAAGTAAAGACTGGCATAGGTTTATAACGAAATAATCATTTGTAAAAGCCGATAAAGTCGAACTTCGAAGCTATAGAGAAAGTGACAGCAATTGTGGTTAATTTAAATACAAATGGGTCAAAATCGATATAGAAGTTAATCAAAATTAATAAGGGTTTAGCCAATTGAGGAGGCCACGGTTCAACGCTTATTGAAAAAGATTAGTTAACCACACTAACGTAGGTAGACAAACTAAAAGGCCGGTAATGTTAGAATGTTAGTATTTGCAGTGTAATAGGTTAAATTTACTTATATTAAAGTTAACTATACTAACTGCAAGTTAAGTGTATTGTTATATACGGGCTTACTATATTAACTGTAAAGCAAGTACATTATACGCTTACTTTACACTAGGGCACGGATCAAGCAATTAGCTATAAAAATTACTACGAAAACCAGCTAGCAGTTTGCCAAACCTAGAACAATACATCCACCACTTAACCACGCAATACTTCTGTTACTTCGACCAATCGAATCGACAGCATTGCAATGTCTAAATACCTACCAACAATATTATTAAATTTATATCTTCTGGACTTATGGATACGTTTATGAACGTACAAGATACCATTATAATATTAGCGTCTATAAATCTTGATGGTAAAACATTACCATCATTAAGCTTTTATTTCAATAGATCTAACAATAATTTTTTATTGTTAAGAACTATCATCACCACCAAGTATACTCTCAGCTCTTCAAACCCTATAGCTAAGCCTATTCTACCGTCACATTGTTATCTTCGTCTTGGAACAAAGCTTATCTTTACAGTTTTCTAGGGGAAAGAATAGGTTATAAAACCTGAAGCTTTGTTTAAGACTAAACAAAAAGCTGATCGAAACGCCCATAGTATTAGGCAAAGAAAAATCCTTGGAAAATCAACGTTGCCAAAATACCTGATAAAAAAGTATAAGTTAGAGCTAACAATGTTCTAGATTATCCTGATTGGAAAGATATCAAGTTATCTATCAGACTTAATAATTAACTACCAACTAAACTAGAAAATCAACTGAATATTTTAATCAGATCGGAACTGAAAAGACTAATATGTAGCTTACGATACTTTCATTAAAGAAAACGTTTAAAGACCGTTCTTTAACACCAAATATAGAAGGTTACGATCAAAAATTGAATTATAATCGTTAAAAGATTTCGAATCGATAAAATATATCGAAAGATTAACTTTTACTAACATTACCTTCTGGATAATAAATATTAAAGGTTATAAAAGTAGAAAAATCTATTTAAAAATTTGGAGGATTTTTTTTACATCAAGGTAAATATCATTTTCACTGAAACCAAATAATTATATTTGTTTATTATCCTGAACTTATTTTTGTATGAAAGTTTGCAACCAATACATATCTGTATCAGGGAGTATAAAAAGATTGCTTCTTTCATTGCTCCAATTTTTCCATTCATTATAGTTAATATTAAAAATCTTTGCGAAGTTTATTAAATGTGATTCAAATATATGGATTAATTGGTCCAATTTATTATTAAGAATTTCCTAAAAAACTTCGTTCTCTTCACCGAATTTTCTGTTGCATTTGAATTCTTTTTGTAATGGAATTTGAAAATACTTGACGAAGGTTAATTCATTATGGTCTATAGGTTAAAAATATTGAAATGTTTTTCGATTTTGAATATGTATTAAGCCATCATCTTTTACTTGAACATTTTATATGCAAAGTAAACTAAATAAATGTTGGATCACGGTGGGGTGGCAACTGCACTTGTATGCTTTGTTGTTGCTATCTGCTTATTATTGTTGTGTATACCTTACCTTACTAAAAACTCTACAATCAGTTCCAGACTTAGTTTCATCCTTTTTCATCCTTTAATACAGTCAGAAATACTATTACCACCATAACGATCCAAAAAATGGTAGCTTTAAACTACCAATTGAGTTGACACTAGAAGTTTTTTTTTAAAACCGTCACCAAACTTTGTTGTTTTTGATAATACTGTTGCCAGCTATAAAAGGTTATTATGTAACAATCAAACTACCAGTTCTTTTATTTCCCTATGTTACCAGCTTTGTTCTACTATTTCCCCTCTACTACTTTAGCTATTAATGGCAGGGTTTTTGTTTTATAACCAGTAGGTAATTGTAAACTTTACTGGTCGATTAGTTGTTACCTATTAATTTTCTACATAAAACAAGGCGTTAATAAGCTTTCATTTCTCTTGCCGCGTTAACAATTACTCCAGCTACTTCGTCGACTATCAATAAAACATTAAGAATTTCTCTTTCATTGTTTTTACCAGTTTAAATTCGCTTTTATACCCCTTTTCGTACCCCACATCAAATAATATAGTTAACTGCTACCGATACCTCCATTAGGGACGTTGCTAAGTATCCCACAACTCTAATATTAGTTAAATGCAACGAGTTGGCACGTTTTTATGAACATATAGATAAACGCTTTAACAGTATTTAGAATATTATAAAAAGTATCGCTAATCGCGCTTAACTTCCTCCTCGCTATAAAAATCACAGTCCTTGTTGACAAAAATCGCTTTATTATTCTCGTCTGTCAGAATCGCTATATCATCTTCATCAATAAGAATCGCTTTATGGTCCTAGTCAACAAAAATTACCCTATCATTCTAGTCGGCAAAATCGCCCCACCGTGCTCACGAAAACAAGCAACGAGCTTGCGAAGCAAACCAAGATACTTGCGAATATAACCGGCAAACTTGATAAAACAAACGAGATTTCCCCCGAGATTACCCCCACATTAACCGAAAACTTTTCTAGACTATTTTTAATACTTGGTAGAAACTTGTTTTTCAAAGCAAAATAAAAATTGGGAATTTTTGACCTTAAATACCTTATTAACGTTAACTTAGGTATAGTTACAGTAGGAAAAAATATTATATTTACTAATGTTTAAACAAAGGTTAGAATGTTTTACGAATTCAGATCTTAAGGCAGAAAGTTAATTAGGTAAGATATTTTCAACCCTCTTATAAGGCTTAGCGGTATACTTATGAAAGATTGAGCTAATTTCCTACAATTATCGCAAGATTTATTAGCAATGATTCCCGAAGATTCTAAATGCTTTTATTACTAGGTTTATTAAAGACGCTGGACGATCCACTGTCAAGTACCGAAATTCTATCTTTTACTTATAAGATCATGATACTTATGACTTAAAAAGAATATTTAAATTGAGATAAAGTATATTTGCATTGTGAGGACCTTTAATCGGTATTATGAGAGGTATAGAGGCGTCATAACGGATACCTTAGTTATATTAAACGTTGATATTCAACAATATTTACTACCTCCTTATCGCGGCTAAATGATCATGGAGTAAATAATTATGGTTGAGGAGAGTAAAATAACTTTACTGGCCATTACCTACTACCGCCTTTCGTTTCACCGCTTTACATCTTTGATCAATGAAACGAAAGACCATTATAATTTTCGTTGAAACCGTAAAAATTCTCGTAAAAATATAATGATGTTTGCTACCCTGATGGTACTTCTTGTTATTTTAAAAATCTAAGGTATGGTTAGGTTTGTGCTAATAATCTTTTTTAAAATTGAGAAGGATACAAATATTGTAAGAATCGGCAACGCCGCGAGAATTGTTCTCGCGAGCTAGACCAAGACTATCGCAAGCGAAACCAAGATAAGTTACTATGAGAACGAGATCTTGGAGATCGCCAGCAAGACTATAGCGCCCCACATAGAATCATAACCGTTAGTATAATAGTCGACGTAATTGCAGTAGTCAACATAATCACAACTATAACGTTAATTTTAAAGCTAATGATAAAAAAAACCTATAATATTTTCGAGTATCCCTACGAAATTCCGCCGTATGCTTAAAAAAAGCCTTGTTGGCTAAGGTTAAAGGTTTCGTGGGCAATATAATCACTTTGCACAATTTTTAGTTTGGTAGAAAAGTTTATAGTTATTAGTTTGCCTTATTTTACTTATGAAACTAGTTAATTGTTTACCTTAGAAATTGCTTAACTTACTACTCGATATCCTCGCGAAAAATACACCGTCGCCTGCAAAAAGTTGATACACCTATTTGCGATAATATCATCAAGAATATTTAAAAATTATATATCGTATTTACTCGTAATATCAATAATACAGCTGTCATAGCTATAATAAGCTATTAATACTTAGGAATCACGGTTTTTTTTCGCGAGAAAGTAGCTAATAAATGCGAGAATATTATAATATACCTTGATATTAGTATAGAAGAAAAGACTTGGTAAATATTCACTTCATTAAAAAACACTTTTCAAACTACGTTTGATTCAAAATATCTTTTTAGGATCGCGAAACTACTGCCGACTTTATAACACCGTCAAGTCAATTGAATTCCAAGGCTGAATAAATATTTTAGGCTCCTAGTTATAAGGTAGTGAATACTATAAGGCTATTAAGTAAAACAGCTAAAATTTAGGTTATAAACTGACTGGAAGCTGGTACGATTTTTACGAACAGTTGGCTAAAGCCTTGTAAGAACGAAGTTTTTATATCGTAAAATATAATCTTATTTCAGGATAACAAGTTTGATATGCCATTTATCATTTGAAAAATTTAATTTCAAATGAATAGCCCGTAAAGTGAGAATTTAAGCTGCGGTGGCCATATATCCAGGCTAAATAAATTAAGTACTCATAAAATACATCGATTTTTTGAAGGGCGATCCTGTATATTTGCTCTTCAATATCCCGTTGCCTTTAATACTATTATGAATTCCATGACAAAACATATCATTCAATTATAAAATTTAGCTAAAAATTCTGTAAGAATTTCCAAACGTATTAGATTCGGGATAATAACCGAATACTAGGATTTGATATACTTTTAAACCAATCAAAACATCGTTTTTCGAATGTTGACTTATATTAATAGGTTAACGATAATATTTCTATTATTAAAGTAATCTTTAAAGGATAATACAGGTTATTATATTGTAAACTTTGTGTTCTTTGAAATTTTCTATGTTAAGGAGCTGAATTTTTGCGTTAGGGATTGAATTTTACTTGAATTATTATATTATTTATATAAATTTTACTCATCCTATGTGCTTTTACCAGGCTTTGATCGATCCAATAACACTTGTTTCTCTTATCGACGCCATCTTTTACTTGTTGTAGTCTAAATATAATTTTAACGAAATTTAATTGGATGATAATATTCCTTGTATACTGCCTTATATATTCGGCATTAAAACTCCCGATTATACACCTATAATTTAAATTTCTCGGGGAATCTATGTAAACTTCATCGATAAGAGGAAAACCCTGTAATTTTAGCGAGTTTGTGAGTCATTCACTAGAGTGTAAAGGAATACATATTTTGTTAAGGTTTCAGAAACCAAAATAATAAAGATACTTTTTGTAAAAGGTTGGTAATATACTAAATTAAATTGTCAATCTTATCCGGTTTTTAAATGTAATAAATAGTTCCTTAAACGATAGTTTGATAAACTTTATAAGTATAATCGTATAGATACTTTAGCAAGATTTTACCGTTTGACTTACCAGTTTTCATTGTTTGGAATTTTAAACAAAATAGTTAGAAAAGACGTATTATAGTTTATCTAAAACTACTTGATAAATGGAATTTTCCGGATAACTATCTTGTACTTCTTGAAAGTCAAATTATCGAATTTTTACGTGAAAAAAGTGGATTTCTGTAATGAATACTATGGAGTTCTTTTTTTCATCTACTTATTTACCTAAGTTACCAAGATCGCTTTACTGTAATTGGTTAACGAAGGATAGAACGTTTTCAAGTAGCTTCTATAGGTTTTTGGAATTTAATATCTTATATATAGAGATATATAAACCGTATGTTGAAGTCATTTCACCAATTTTGCAGATTATTTATAAATGATATGGTCATTTCCTTCAATACGTTCGACAAGCATTTTATTCATTTGTAACAGATACTCGCCTTGTTTTTACGAAATGATTTATTGTTACCCGACAAATCTTATATTGGATTTTACTTTATGAAATTACTGGGTTTCTACGTCAATGATATTGGTTTTTTCACCATTTAAAAACGTTATTAGGGCTTTCGTAAATTGTCATTCCCAGTAAACTTGAAATCGCTAGAAATCTATCTAGAAATTTCTAGATTTCTCAGAACAATAATACCCTACTTCGCTTAACTATCGAATTCTTTACAGATATTTAAAACCGATTTACTCGCTAAAGACTGTTATAAAGGACATTTTAAGGTCGGAAATCGTGTTAAACGACAGTATTTTACGTATTCCACGAAAATCATTTCAACGCCTCAATAATAATATTCTTTCAATACACCTCAGAAATTCTTATACGATTGCCTATGCCTTTATTATGCTGACCCCAATCGTTCTCTTTGCCTCCAAATTAATGGCAGCCTTAAATGTAGCTTTGAAGTAATACTTTTCTAATTAAAAAAGGACCGTATTTAGGTTTTTGGCCATTATATTCTAGTTATTGGAACTAAACCTATTTCATTTCTTAACCGATATTTTCACACTACAGAATTACATCATAATTTTTGAAATCTTAAGGTGTTATACTTTATATGGGCTTATCGTAATTTTCGTACAATTTTCATCAATAATATATACACAATTATTATGAAACTATAAATCAGTTAAATTAACAATCAATTAAATTTCATTAAATGTGACTTTCATAGACAAAACAAAATGAAAAATCAATTCATGCTTTTATTGACCTTTATATATATAGCTTGGAAGTTAATTATCTTCTTATACGCTTGAATATTGTTTCTAATGCCTTGTCGAGGTTACTAAAGCTAAGAAACAAGAAAGTTCATTCGTAAAAGAATTTTCCTATCCTAGACCAAATATTAGATAATTATCTAATGATTTTTAATAAATATTATCTCGCTATATGATTGTTTACAGACCACATGTCGGACGCTTTAAGGCTATACTTTCAATCTAGATACCATGAAATCACATATAAAAAAAATAATTTTATATAAACCAAAACAAGATAACGGGAACGAAAATACTGTCTTAATATAAAAAAAATCGGCTACCCTTTTAAAATTTTGCATCGTTTGTTTCATAACCAAGATTTAGTAGGTTACGAACGCTTTGTTTTATTTTTAGTATTTGTTTAAGAATTTTTCGCGGGTATTTACGATGAACGCCGCTATTCTAGTCCTTAATATATAATAAAAACTTTGAATGAATTTCATTCTCTGTCTCAAAGTAAACTCTTCAAAAATTATTGTCGAGATTACCAGTATATAGTTAATTACAATATAGGAATGAAAAACCTATATTTACTATTTATATAGATTTTATTATTGTTTTAACAACTGTCTTATTTTCTGAAACGCTATAGAGTTTACTTATACGAGATATATTTGATATTCTTATACTGGTCATCTGTAAAACCTTTCAAAAAACATTTCTTTAGCCAGGGAATACTATATACATTATTTCAAGATGGGTTTTTATATTCGTGAGGCAATTTTTGTCGTCTGATTAGCGTTATCCTGTAATGATCACACTAAACACCCGTGAGTAAATAGAAGGTGTTAGGGGGTTTATGTTAGCAGTAAGGTAGCAGAGGTAACAAAGGTGCAATATCAAGAAGATGTTTGTTTGTGCTGTAGAATGATCACTAGCCCTTAGTCTATTCAGGTGTGTAGACTGAATACTTAGATTGACAACTGAAGAGATATGAAGGAAATACTATCTATGTGGTGATGACCGTGTCTTTATATATCCGTGCCTTCATACCGTCTTCAGTACTGGACCACTAAAGTCGCTGGTCGCTTCCTGCAGTCCTATATAGTATCGACTGGACCGCTCTTCGGTCCTTGCGGTCCCAACCCTAACCCTGGGTCCTTACATAAGAGATATCCCCGCTTGATGTGTTGGACATCAAGCTTCTGATGGCGCAGCTGGCCGCTGACCTGTTCCATGGTCTGCAGTTGATCCTTGGGTTATAACATATCCGCGACGTATTATTTCCGACCGCGACCTCAAATTCTTATTAGAATTCTGGTAAGGTTTTTGCAAAGGATTTGGCACGAAATTAATAACAATAATAGCTTATTATCTTGAGGAAGACGGTTAATCATAAGAAACATTAATTTGTATCATTCGCTTTATGATACTATATGGCTAAACATCATGATTAATTGTGGATTGATTGTAATTCTGCCGTACAATAATACTTTAAGATCCCGTATTCTCGAATTATCGACGCTCATCTTTATTAATATTTGTTTAAATTCAAGTTTCGGTTACCATTAAAATATCTTATTTCCTTTATACCTCGTCAATAAACCGAATTTCGCTTTGTCAAAAACCAGTTAAGGCGAAATATTGAATTGATAATAGATATCGTAACTGTAGAAGTTAAAAAAGGTATAATTAAGAGCAGTAATAACATAAATTTAAGGTTGATAATCGAATTTAACTCAAAACCAGCCGAGTCGATAAGCTTTTTTTATCGTTAAAAATGTACTCCTCTTTGTTAAGGACCTTTTACTATTGTATACAAAGTCGGAAAACTTGCTTTCACTTTAAATTTCCCTCTAAATTTAAGGATTTATCCTAGCGTCAGTATTTTATACCCAAGATCTACTTGTGATGATAAAACCTTGAAAAGAATCGCTCTGCTTCCGGTGACTATCAATGAAAAAGTAATAAAAATGAATGGGAAGTTAAAATGATATTGATAAAAGGTTTGATTACAGCCACTATACAGGTCAATAATTCTAATATTTTCGTTTAATGAAAAATATTTACAGAAAAAAAAGATAAATGGGTTAGTCTGAAAAACTTTGAACATTGCAAGGAATTAATTGAAGAGTTTAACAAGAATTTGGGAAAAGTATTGCGAGTATTGCATCTCATAAGTATTCCTTCTCGTGAGAAGCTGTTCTCATAAGACATCATAGAATTTTTGTTACTTCGTAATGGAAACTTTATTAGTTGAGGAGTCATCATTATTAGGTCGGTAGATATAGGTTTTAGTATCATCATTTGTGTTATGAATTCAGGCCATTTAACATTGAGTCTATAGGTTACGTAACTGTGCATGTAGCGGGATAGGCAGTACCTGGTTCGGGCGCGGTCCGGACGCGGACCGGGCGCGGTCCGTGCATGGCACGTGTGAGGGCACGTGAATGAATAGGCATTGGCCACGCTTATAGATCCTGTATGGTGGATTATGATAGCCTTTTTTAGTCTTTTACCGTACCTTAATAGTAAACCCCATTTGGTATCGACTTAGCTTACTATTATAAGTTGAATTATAATATACCATTAATTTTTTTTTCGAAAAAATATTATTTATAAAAAAAGAATGGATAATAAACTTTAATGATTTTACGTTTTATTTCAACGTTATCAGGGAGGATAGGACGTCGGTGAATACCTAGTCCTCGACCTTTATAAATATATCTTTTACCTTTTCGGAGCCGACTTAAGCCGATATTTCTCGTTTATTAAATACCATAAATTATATCGTGTTAATTATAAAGTAATCATAATTATTGGGTTAAATGATTTAAATTGTCAATCTTATTTTCTATTTCGTTTAAATTGTAATCAAGATTTCATAACTTTAAGCCGAATTAATTGCGACTCATATTAGCTTTTTACCGGCTTAGAATAATCCAAAACGATATAACCAACCGTAATTCAACGGTTTAACTTTTACATAGGAAAAGACGTACCAAATTAATAGAATTTATATTAAAAGAGGACAATATATAAATTGAAAAAAGTCGATATACGTTTTTTTACGTATAGTATTATTATCATAAGGTGATAAAGCAAACGGTTATAACGTATTATTAACCCAGAGGACACGAAAGTATATATAATATAGGTAAGTTTTTCGATTATATCGAGGTTAATTTTAATGACCTTTATCACGCGAATGAAATATTGGTCTAATTAAAGGGATTGATTATAAACGATAAATATTTGTAGGTATTATTTATTATTAGGTTCGAAATACTTTTCATGTAAGCGTGCGATTTAAATTAGCCTTCGGCCGTCAAGTATAATTACTTGCGTTTCAGTGTATCTTTATGTATGCGCGTGAAATTCATTACGGTAGGTGTTAGCCGGGTATATTATATCGTAGCTTTATAAAAGTACAACAAATTTGTCGACGAGTTAAAGTCTTTAAATTTAAAGAGACATTTTATTTTTTCATTAATAAAACCAGTATAAAATTCACAACCGGATTGTAATATAATTATAACGAAAGTTTATGCTTTTTCAATATCTTAGTTAAAGGATAATAGTAATCGCAACCAATTGTTTCGATATCGCGGCTAGTTATTTTAACGAACCCGTTCAGTATGAGTTTAAACCTTAAGACGTGGAGAAATATAGGCGACGGTAAAGGAATGTTAGGCCAAGCTCGTTATAAGATGTTACGTACGTTATAGCTTACTAAAATATTATTAATGTGGTTACGAACTCCGCCTAGTATTACCTTTTACGTAGGTAAATACGGTTTAAGTTGAAAATATAAATAAATGTTTCCTATAAACAGCGATAGGGGAAGCCTAATTTTTAAATATAATTTCGTTCAGGGGTTATATTAATTTGACGAAGTAATTACAAAATCGAGTAAAAAGTGATTTCATTTCATTAACATACGTATAAACAAGGATTTATTCCTTATCCTTATACGTTTCAATAACACTTTTTTTTTAAAAAAATATTTAAATCGATTTTAGTTGCAATTATTATTATAGTATAAACAAGGTTTTAATATAATGGTTGAGAATAAAGTAAATTCGGTTATTACATTTTTGAAATTTCGGCACGATATTAGGGATGTGATAAAATACGCGTATGACCTAAATAGCCAAATTTCGTATGAATATTGATAAATAGTCGAACTTAATATTAATATATATTGTTCCCGGAATAACGTGCGATATAATTTTTGGAATACCTTAGATATGATATTCATATGTAACTTTCAACGTTAATAGTAGTCGTTTAGTAATTTTATTGTTAAAACGGATTAATTATCGATATAATAACAATAGTTTCTAGGTTGGGGGATATACGTGGCATGATAAAATCGGGTTTTATCAGTTAAACGAAACGTTCGTACCGAAAAGTATAACTTAAGGGGGATTAGTCCAAGTTAACTTTTATTATAACTTTTACAAAATAAAGTGGATTTTGTAAGCGATAGCGATGATTATAGTCAAAGAAGAGAAGTATTAGTTACGTTTTTTATCGAAATTAATGAAATTTCGCGATTCGATAATGATGAAATTATAAAATTTACCCTTACATAAGGGGAAATTCGATTATTAAATTTACATGAAACCAAAAGACGATAGAATTTTAATAGAACAACTTCAAAGGTTATTATATTCGATATTATAGGATGAATGTTTTAAATTTTAACGACAAGTTATCAAATCAATAATCAAAGGTTAAATTTAGGTAAGTTTTTTATCATTTATAACGCCGGTATCATTATTTTTTAAGTCGGGGGAAGAAATAACAGTTTTATATCGATTAGCGAATACTTAACAAAATTACCAAGTATTTTTTTTTTTTTTTTTTTTTTTTTGCTTTAAATGAAAAAGACTTTACATACATTATCAAAATCGATATAAATTACAAAGTTGGATATTCGGGCGGCCGTTTACTGTATTCGGGTTATACTTGTATAAAAAATTTGACGATGTTTCGTACGCGGTTCGGATTATTTAAATAGTCAGTTATATCTTTTAAGTTAGCCTGAACGCTGACGACATTTTAACAATACATTAATTATGAAATAGTGGATATTTTAGATTAATTTTTGATATCTTACCTAAACGACTTTTTATTTTTTCTGTTTAGGTATTGAATAAGATTTTATAACGAAAGTTGGCGTGGGTTTAGGACGATATCATAATACGAAAATAAATATAAATTTAAAGAAGTGTTATGGTTCAACCTACGATAGTAAGCCAAGTAGGTACTAAATGAGATTTACTATTGAGGTACGGAGAAAGATTAGAAGAGGCTACCGTGGCCCAATATATAGGACCTATGGGCAAGACCAGTGCTTAGCCCGTTACGTGAACTTACATGTGCCGTATACAGACTATACCCGGTCTATACCCGGACCGTATCCGGTCTGCACCCGGACCGGGCCTAGGCAAAGTACTACCCATCCCGTTACGTACACAGTTACGTAACCTATAGACTTAATGGCTAATGGCCTGAATTTATAATATGCCCACCTTTTCTCCGAATGCTATAAAGGCTACGACGCCCCGTTAGATAAATACCAGACGCGGGCCGTACCTACCTAGTACATGGGTCGAGCGTAAACCGGTAACACTACATTCAATACATCGTATAAAGTTTCGGCCGGTTTAACCTTAGGTTTCCGTCGTCGTATAACGCTCCCCTTAGCCTTACCGTCAGTATCCTATAATAAGCCCGTAAGTTAGTTATGAAATATTTTTTTATCGCCGACGTCGTTTAATGTATCCATTAACACGTCATATAATATATCATTTTTACCGTCGACGCCGTATAACGTACCCGTTAATACGCCGTATAATACATCTTTTTATCGTCTATATCGTATAACGCGCCGTATAAAGTCGCGTTCCTACCTTTAATACCATATAACGCGCTTCATATAATACGTAACCCCTGTCAAATCCGGTTTACCAGTCTTTATAAATACAAACATCTTTCGTAGTTTTTAAAGCTCTTTTTTTCTCATTTTACAACGTCGCCTTTTTTCGTTAAATAATTTTTTATAACCCTTCGTTAACTTCCCTTTTTAATCATTTTACATTGCTTTATTTATCTTAATTATTTATTTCCCTAAATATATTTCAACTTATTTTCTCAATTTATTATTGTAGTCGACGTATATAATAGACCTAATTTGGGTTATGTTATAGACAACGCTTTTAAAAGGGATAACGAATTACCACTTAAAGTGTATTATCATATTATATATTAATACTATACTTTTCATTATTTATTATAGTCTTTTTACGTTATAAGAAATTTTCTTATCTTTAAAAATAGTAAGGATAGATGTAAACTTTCTCTGTTATAGGTTAAAGACGCCTATATATTATATATTAACTCCTCTTTAAATTTTAGCGTTTCTCTTTTTTAAGTCCGAGTTTATTGGGTGTAAAGGTATCGTATATACCGAAAGATTTATAATAAAATAAACTTATAAATAAACCTTATAAGAATTTAACCGAAAATGAATTTCTTTTCATAATATATTTAAAAAATAATTTTATCTACGGCCTTGTCCGGTTCACGCGCTCTTTTACGCTAGTTAATTGTCACAGTAAAGAATAAAGGTTATATATTATATTTTTAGTATCAATGTTAAAGAGATATCCCGGGTTATCAAACCTTTTTCATCCTCGTCTTTTTTAAATTAGTTAATTAGTTTACTTGGTTTCGCGATGCCATTCGGATATAAAAAGTTTTCACTATACTGGCCGTACAAGTGATCACCCCTTTGGCCATACGTTTACATCACCCCTTTCTCCCAGATCCGTTTTTACCTAGGATTCTTCAGTTACTTTTTATGATATCGCCCATTCGCAAAAACAAAATACTTTCGACCGACTGGGTTTTAACGCGTAACGTTTTTGCCCCGGCCCTTTCTAATTACCGCCGTATATCTTTTCGTAATTTTAGCCTAAAAAGTCAAAATGATATAGCTATTTCAACTATATTTTTATAACTAATATAGAGTACGATTGATAAAATATAACGAACGACATATAACATATAATTATATAATCTCCGATTTTACCCGTATTTTATTTATTGACCTTAGATAAAAACGAGTTAATTAGGCCTAACGCAAGCGGGCGTAAAATCATACCCGGGCTAAACGCGTTACCCGGGTTTAAACTAATATGTTAAAATCTTTAATAACCCGTTTAAAAGGTCGTTTTCCTCGCCCCTCCCCCCGCCTTATTCCTCGTTAGCCGTTATCGTCGGCCTTCTTTTAACGTCCGTCCGTTTTAACGTCATCTTTTATCGTTGGCATCCATTAACGTCCGTCCATTTTCGTATTATTCGCTATTAACCTTTTTTAACGCCCGTTTCTCCTCGCGTTATTCGCCATTCTCAGCGTTTCCTCGTATTAGTTCCACTTCCTACCAGCCCCTTTTTTTAATACTTACCAGTTTTCGCTACGTTTTTCATCGTTCCTCTTCTCTAACATTACCCAATATCTGGAGTTAATTATAATAACTCCTTTAATGTTAATACCGCTGGTATTCGTTGGATTTTGATAATAATAATAATAATAATGAAAAGGTATATTTTCGTTAATTCGTAATAAAAGCCGTTTTACGGTTGAATACATATTCGAAAAAGTTGGGAAATATTTATCCGGCTCTATTTATTATATTATAACCTCGTTTAATAATGAAATTTAATTTTCATTCATAAACAAAGTGTTATTCCGAGAGTATAAACGATTCGTCCTGCGCCTATCATTTAGCATAGGTTTGACATCGACATCGAAATACCGGGTTATTATAAATCCGGATATCTCCTTATTTCACCTTAAATTTATCTAAGGTTACAATATACTAGCAATTTTCCAACAATTTTTATTTCGAATTATTTTGACCTTATTATTTAATCAATATATAATAAACCTCATTTCGTTATATTTTTACTACAAGGATTTTTTATACTTTAAATTTCTCGTATTTACCTTTTCCTACATCGTTAGTTACGAACACTAGTTTTAGGTCAATATCGGATAAAACTTACGAAAAAGAGGGGTCCGAAAACGCCCGTTCAATGAAATTTATATAAAATATTAGGTATTTATTAGGGATATTTAATACGATATTAAACGGGTTCGGAATATTGATTATCCGATATTAGTTATAAAACTAGTCGAATTTTTTACTCGGGCGATTAATTTTAATGTTACGAAAACTTAGCCATACCTAGTCCCCCACTGTTGGTAGGCCTTAGACGTTGCAACGTTATCGATTCGATTGGTCGAAGTAACAGTAGTATTACAGTAGTCAGATGGTGGATGTTGTCATGACCCAGACAGCGGTTGGGTCAGGAAATGGGCCAGCATGCAACTGCGCCACTGAGAAGCCTGAAGTCCAACACATCAGGCGGGGAACTTCTCTTATGTCAGCAACCCCGGACAGGGAAGGACCGATGGGACCGACAGCGACTCCAGCGGTCCAGTACTGAAGATGGTATGAAGGCCATAGGATATAAGGACACGGTCATCACCACATAGATAGTATTTCCTTCATAGCTCTTCAGTTGTCAATCTAAGTATTCAGTTTACATATCTGAATAGCCTAACGGCTAATGATCATTATACAGCACGGACAAACATCTTCTGATATTGCACCTTTGTTACCTCTACTACCTTACTGTTAATATAAACCCCCTGACACCTTCTATTTACTCATGGGTATTTAGTGTAATCATTACAGATGTATTGTTCTAGGTTTGGCAGACCGCTAGCTGGTCTGCACTGTAATTTGTATAGCTAATTACTTGGCCCGTGCCTAAGAGTGAAGTGTAGTATACTGCACTTGATTTACACCTAATGCAGTAAGTCTCCATAAAGCAATACACTTGCAGTACAGTCAACTTTACTATAAGTAAATTTAACCTACTGTAATACATGTAATATTTTTTCCAACACTGGCGGCTTTTTAGTTTGTGCGCGTACACCAGTGTAGCTGACCAATACTTTCTGGTTGCTACTAAATTGCCTCCTCGTCAACTGGCCAGACCCCTGTTAATTCCAATTGGCTCCCATACTGAATTGCACTTAATTGCATACAAATTAACCCTATTTGAACTTAATTGCTCCGTTACTCCGAGGTCCGAGTTCATCAACTCCTACAAAAAGTTTTTTCGCCACAAACCTTTGCAGCTTTCATTGTACCACTCAAACAGATCGCTATTATCAATCCCTTAGTAGTCTTCAAATTTTCCAACACATCCCTATCTGCCGTTACGTAGTTTTCCCGACGGTTGGTTAACGTAGCTCTCGATACGTATGGTTAGTTTATTACTATTTACAAATCATTCCAAGGCTTTATTTGGTGTAGCCTTCGTTATGGCATTTACAGGATTAACTTTGCCATCAATTTATCGGAACTTTTTAATTTTCTTCCCTTCGTAGGCTTTAAGGAATGCCATTACGTCGATTATCAAGCGTTTTTCACTAGTGGTTCCGAGCTTTAACAGGCACTCGAAGAGACTCCTCGAGTTAATACAGATTACTACCGGGATAAAAGGAATCTTCAATTGCCTGGTAATAAGGTTAAGGGTTTCCTATAACTCCATTCTTACGCTAAAGCTTGTTATTATACCGTAAACCTCCGAAGCTAATAAGCTTCATATAATTCTTTTACATTTGACCGAGGTTCAGTAAATCAGATTACCGATATTACTAAATTAGTCTTCCCGCCTATTTTCGTTAACAAGGGTTATTAGGAAGTCGATTTGTAAAGAAAAGTTCGTGTTATTTGTAAAAGACCCGTTCGTAAAGATTATTAGCTTAGCTTTTAAAAAGTCGATTAATAATATATTAATTCTACGGTCCAGGTTTTGTATCTACCACTCTAACCTCTTATTTCATCGATTCAAGTTTTTATCCATTAGTATTTATACTTACACCGTAATAGATAAATCGTATAAGGCTTCCGATTAGTATAAGGTAGTAATATAGCTACCCCATGTACGTTATTCCAAATACCGTTAAACTTTGACCTTGTTAGTATTATTGATTATGGCAAAAATAACGCTTTAACCCTTTGAGCGAAAGCTTAAACCGGTATTAACGCCAAGTATACGAATTAAAGATTTATTAAAGCTAAGTTAATTATTTTCCGTAAACGTCGTTACCGGCTTATAATTTTAAAACTTAGAGTTTTCGATCGCTTATTATTTTAGTACTATAAAACTAGCCGTTCCGACGAAAAAGATATCGTTAGTTTGTATATCTAATATGCCGAAGTCCTTCTTTTACGTTACCAATAAACACGGATCGTATATTAAAAGCTTTATCGTAAGCCAGGACTTAAAGTACGACTATTAAGTTAGAAATTAGTAAACGACTATTTTAATCAATTTATATAGCAGTTTAATATACCGTATTACCGTTTTTAATAAAATGAAACGGAGTTCATATAATAGCTTTAATAGTATAATCTATTGTAAATCTGCTACTAACTATATATATGTTTACGTAATATTACGGTTATTAAGTGTAAACTTGCCTTTAATTCTAATTAATAAACTTGTTATTAAGGTAACTATTAAACGCTAGCTAATCTTCTAAATCGTCAACGATTACGTAAGGATTTAGTTCTTACCTTTATCGCTGTGTCTTTAAGAGATTAGCTGTAACTTCTTATACGGCCGCCCCGTGGTTTCACCTTTAACGTCGTAAATAATCCTTAACTTAAAGATCGTGATATTCGGGTCTTTAAGATGAAAGTTAGTATTTGGCACAAATTATACCACACCTCGAGTTAGTAAACCGTCGATTTCGATCTTATCGCTTTCCTTAAAAGGTTTACCGGAAGTTTTAATAATCCCTTATACCTTAAGTTTTACTGTTAAGTTTTCGTTATCCTTTTCTTTTTTTATTTACACAAATAATATTATAAATACAGCCCGGTATACATTCCTCTTTTAAAACATTCCTCTTTTTCGGAGGTTGTCTACACCAGCGGAGTTTCATCAGCTTATCGATAATGGGTAGAGGAAATTCGTATTAACTCGGTCGCTTAACTTAAGGGTCTTTATAATTAATAGCTCTAATGTAAGGCTTGGCTTAAATAATTCGAAAAAATAGAGGACCATTAACAATTTCAATAATCACTTTAAAGTTTACGATACTTAATATCTTATACGACCCCTTCCATTTACCCAGTTCCCGCCACACAACAACTTTACTTTACAATGACAAATAAAATACGTCTATTATTATAGGCCCATTTTTAGTATTAAAGGCGTCATTTAATTGACGGTGTATCGATTCTCTTCGTAGTTCCCTTAAAGCTTTGTTGTAAACCGTAACATGTTTTTAAATACTTGCCGAAGGTGGAGATTCACTCTTTAGATATAGATATGCTCCAAAAACCAATAGCGTTAATATCAAGCCTTTAAGGCCCATAATATAGTTTAAACCTTTTATTGCTATTTATAAGCATGCCTCAGGATCCATAAAACTTTTAATTTTCAACGTAAGGATATTATACGCTCGGCTAAGTAAGGAGTATGCTCTTTTAACTTTTCTAATACTTTAATAGGTTTTTACAAGTACCTATTTTCATTAGATACCTATTATTTTTACATTTTCCTAAACCTCTGCCGCTGTAAAGTTGGTACCTATATTGTAGACGATGACGTTAGGTGGAACTAGGTACGTGTTAATTCATAATATCCTTAATGTTTCCCACGTATCCTTTATCGAATAGGACTTTAGAAATTTAACTCCATAAAAAAAGGTTACGAAGTTAATAACATAAAAAAACAAGTTTATTATCCAAGTGAAATTTATTAATAAAAATTTCATAGTTAAAGTCTTCATTATCTTTTAGTGTAAACTTAAATCTTCGGGGGGTTTAGGAATGCGTTTAACAATGGTAATAAAGCTTTTTAATGGCTTTTAAGGCAAAGTATTTTACATCGTTATACCTTACAGACTTTAGGACTTTGTATAGCCTATTAACAGCTAGGTAGTCAAAGCGCCAGTATAGTTAACGTATTTCCGACTTCGTTAAGTTTAATACTATTACTTCAAGACCTTAAGAATAATACCATAAATACTCCTACTAAAAGTCAAGTAAAAACCTTTAGTTGTTTTTAACTACTTCGTTTACTTTAACGTCTATATTAACGCTGAGGGTCTTTATATCCTTTAATTGAAGTAAAAGAGGGGTAGGGGACTTAAGGATATAAAATATAATCGCTTTTACAATAGTTTAAATTACCGTTATTCCTAATAACCATGGTTATTCGCCTAAACCAATACCAAATTTAGCCTTGCTAATATCGTAACGATCAATTTCAATGGCTGTAGTGTTTTTCCTTCGTAATTTCACATATTATAAATAGCCTCCTGTTAAGTACCTTGCCTCCCTAATATTTGATACAATACCTTGAAACGTGAAATCCGCGCAACGATCGCGAAAGTTAAAGGTATGTAAAGGGTTAGAGGCATATTTAGGGAAAAGATAAAGGTTTTCACCACCTAAACGGTATAAAAAGGCATGTTTTTCTAATTACTAAGCTATCGTATCAAAAGCAGTATCTTTGTAACACTTAATCTATTTAAGGGCGTTAACAAAATTAGTAAGCTTATCGCCTTGAACATCTATAACCTGGTCCAAATAATATTATTTCAAAATAATAGGGTACTGGACGTAGTATGTTGCTTTTATATTATTACGTTCGTCGGGAGGGTGACGAGTCGACCAACAACTGGCTTTACCATAGATTTAACATTTCTTACCACTATCACAACAATAATACTTTGGATTACCGAGTTCGCTTAAATCTCATTAGCGTTAGTGTAAGTATTACCTCCAGTCTAAGGTCGAGGTTAATAAGCTTGACCTTAAACGTTATAAACGCCCGTATTTACGATTAACATAATTAACCACCGTAAAGTCTTTCTTATTCACATCAAAGAAGTTACTGGTTTAGGAATATATACCGAGCGAATTTGGTATACATGTTATCACGGTGGCACGCGAAATACGTAACTGGCTAAAAAAGCCTTTACAGGTAGCATTTAGACGTTGTAAAGCGTATTTGAACTCGCTAAACGCCCGTAATAACTGCCTATACCTTCTCGTAAAGTGTGGTTTCCCCAACGTAGGCTTTCCCCATTGCCTTATAACACATGATCAGCTTGTTAAACATTTAATTAAAAACATTCATTATTAATTCCTCCTCTTTCTTCTTTGCTATTATTATAGTCCACTGCATAGTGGCCCGATTTATATAATATTATATAAGGTGGACGTCGTATTCGAAATAGCCTTTTATACCATCGTAAATCTCACGAAATGTGGTGACGTTCGTTATAAAGATTAAGTAGTAATCTTTAGTGTAACTTGTAAGGATTCCAGGGAATAGTAAGTAACAACCAAAAGGTAGGACCTCTATCTACTTATAGATATTTAGAAAAGGCATTATTTTAGTATCAAAAAGATTATAAAGCTTTTCGTTATACTACTCTATGTTATTGAAAATATTAACGAAGTTCGTTATCAACTTATAATCAATGTTAACCATCTTAATAAGTCTTGAAAAAAGGTCGTAATAGTTATCCAAAGTTTAATTGGTATTTACTAACGATTTCAATTTTAGAGGTTTTAAGGTACGATTTTAAAATTAATTGCTAATCGCCTGGCCCGAAGGGTAAAATCCTGTAATAAGGCTTATAATAGGTTCGCGTGCATAGATATATCTAAAGTGAAAAGGTTTTTAATGGTATTAGCAATAAACTTACTAAGGGATAATAGGTACTTGAAGGTATTGGAAAGCCTAACGATCTTATTCAATTAACTGGTGTAAAGCGCCAACGTCAATACCTCTAGCCGCGTTGGCGGCCGTTACTTCACGTACCCTGCCGCCGCTAAAGGCGTACTTCGCGCTATCACGTAGTGGTACTAAACTACTGAGCAGGTTAATAGATTCCTTATAGCTAGCGCGTAAAGAGGTTTAACTTAATTAAAGGTAGAGGGGAGGTCTTTTGAATCGTTTATAAAGGTGTTAAAGTGCCTTAATACCTTTATCTTTTCCCTAAAGATCTTAAGGATTAGGATCCTAGGGGCTGTCCTCTTGTTGGGTTAGTTTAAAAAAGGTCTTCGATAATCTCACCGGTGTTTTATCAATAATATAAATATCACGGCGTGTAACCTCCTTCTTTAACTTAGTTTTAACCGTTCGTTGGATTATCTTCCACATATCAAGGCTCTAGTAGCTAAAAAATTCGCGGAAATATTGGAAAACACGAACACCACGACCGTATTCGTCACCAAGGTCTGCGTCGATAATGTACTAGCTAACGTAATTTGTTAAATAGACTTTAATTATAGTCTTAATAAAGTCCGTAATTCAGAGTTGCTAGTCGTAGTGGTTGAGGAAAGCTAATCCGAAAGATTGAACTTTCTTCATATATTCCTAACTTGGTAGTATCTTAACGGTTTAGCTTATAAAGGGTGTGTATGGAAAAGGACTTAGCGAAAGAACTTGGTAATCTTAGGCGTAGGGATTTGGTGTTTTGGTGTAAAGTCGTGTAAGAACTTGGTGACTTAGCAACTTGGTAACTTGGCATAAAATCGTATAACGTGGCTTTTTCAGCATAACTTGGTATTTTTGCTTAGCAGTGAACTTGACAATTAAAGTGATGTAGGGAGTAAAAAGCTTTAAGTATAAGAAAAAGTTTGGTGTAGAGGGTATGGTCGAAGGTTGTTTGATATAGTTATTTGGCGTTGGAACTTAGTCGTTTTTGCAGTAGTAGTACCCGCACTAGTACTAACTTAGCCGTTTTCCAACTTGACGTACTTCAAGACTTCTAACAGTCAATCTTAACGTCTTTGAAAAAAATAAATAAAAATTTCTTGGTGTTTTCAATAGCGATATAGTCGCTACCTCCAAACTTCCGTAAAAACCGACGCAGCTTAAAAGTCTTCTCTACTTACTTCCGTAAAAACCGACATAACAGTAGAGACCTTTCGCAAAAAGCTTTCCACTACCTCAACGGTCGTTTTAACTTAAAGCGTAACCAGAAAGTAGCTCCTTTTTCCACTTAGCTTATTTGTGCTTAACCTAGTAGGTAAGCACTGATTAGTATTGGTAGGCCTTAGACATTGAAACGTTGTCGATTCGATTGGTCAAAGTAACAATAGTATTGCAGTAGTCATATGGTGGATGTATTGTTTTAGGTTTAGTAGACCGCTAGCCGGTCTGCACTGTAATTTGTATGGCTAAGTACTTGGCCCGTGCCCTAGAATGAAGTGCAGCGTACTGCACTCAACTTACACCCAATGAAGTAAGTTTCCACAAAGCTATACACTTGCAGTACAGTTGACTTTACTATAAGTAAAGTTGATATAATGCATTGTATGTAATATTATTCCAACACCCACTTCATATCGTTTCGCGGAACGTTATTTGCGATTCGCCTTTGTTTTTATTTATTATTTAATATAAGTTATCGTCATTTATATCAATTTTTTCCTTTTACGTAAATGAGCTAAAGACTTAATAATTCGCCCCGCCGGATCAATTAACGAATTTGTATCCCCGTTTATCTTTGGGATAGGTATCATTTTGTATTTATTTACTAAAATTTTCGCGTTAAATCCGGTAACAATCGCTTTTCGATTATTCAACGTAAACTAATAAACGGGTAAATATGAAGCTTAGTAATATTACGAAAAGTCGACGACGATATATAACTACTTTTAAACTTTTTTATTTACTTATTTAATACAATTATCTATTTATAGGCATTACATTATAAATAAAAGTTATTCGACTTTTATTGGATAATTGAAGATTATTTAAAATTCGTTTCCCTAATCCGAATCACAATTATTAATAATAAAAGTTGGAAATCTATAAAATCTCCACTATATATCAAGAAATCGTTTCGTATACGTATCGGCAATTATAAACTATAAAACGTTTAATTAGATGAATTTGAAAAAACAATTCATAATAATTAGTAAATATTAAAAGCCGTTATGAATGATTAGTAAGTCGATTATAAAGTCGACTGAAATATACGTTGAATATGGGTTGAGGATAAGAAAAAGTTAAAAAGGCTTTATTATAAGGTCCGACAAGATGTCATTTTGTTAAATTACGTATATATTCGATATAAACGTTAAATATCTACGGCTATACCTTTTGATAGTAATCCTTTTAGAATAAGTGAAACCAAATGTTTTTATTCGGATAACTTATAATAAACGAGTCGTAGATTAATTACAAAATCCTCGTCGTTAATAATTTCCAACTCCGTAATTATAAACAATTATGATAAAGTAACATACTCCGCAAATTAATTTGGTAATTAACAATTTATATTAATTATGCTACTTTAGGTGAAAAACGCCTAACGCCTTCGAAAACAGTGAAAAGACCAACCTTATATAACGAGTCGTTCGCTAATCCTTAATTTTATAATTCCCTTAGCGTACCCGGGCTGAAAATAAAGTAACCACTTGATGTTAACGATACTAACGGGTTTAACGTGAGCTGGACCCGCAACGGTATTACCGATACCTTCGTATTAAAATCCCTTAATGTTATCACCAATAACGATTCGGGTACGAGCCGAGCCCGAGGCGATATCGCTTTCGACGACCGTTCGAAAACCCCCGATTTACCTTTAAAATACACTTTCTAATCAAATAACCAAATCTCTGTTTAGCTAAATTCCTTTATATAACCCGCCGTAATTTATATCCCTTTAATATATAATTTCATCGATATTACGTTTCATATAACAATAAAAATAAGCTAAAAAACCTGCGCGCGGCGTTTCTTAATTTCGGGCTTATCTTGTAACCTATAGGTTAACGTATTCAGACAGGCTTTTTAAATTAAGGGCTTAGACTATAAGTGGTATTAAAAAAGAAAAAGAAATTCAGCCTTTTTAACCTAACGTTTCGAAATCAAACGTAATGAAAAAAAAATTCCAATCATTTATAATTCGTTAAAATCGTAAATAGTATATGAATACTACGTAATTTAAAAACTCACGTTTTTAAATAAAATACTACCACGAAAAGCTTTTTATTATAAATGTTACAATTACTTTCCGCATTTGTCAATCGTGCGGAGTAGTAAACTATTAGCTTTAAAATACTATTCTTATCCCGTTACAACAAACACCCTCCTAACGTCGTTTCCGAACAGTTGGTTTTCATTATTATTAACCGATCTAAATCCTAATATACTAAAATCGGGGTCTTAATAATAATATCCTTCAATGTTTAAAATATATATTTTTAATGTTTCGTTTTAGCCTAACAAATGCCTTGCTTTTTTAAAGGGACGAAATTATCCGCTAACTTTTAGAAATTACTAATAAAATTACATTAAAAGTTGGTAAAACTTAAAAATCTTCGAACCTTTTAAATAATACGTAATAACTTTCACTCTCAAATCATCAGGACTTTTTCAAGGTCGACCCGGATATTTACCTTAACAGTTATAATAAAACCCAGGTATTTTACCTCTTGAAATACGAAATTATACTTTTTCAAATTTAAATTTAGCTTTTACTTATGAAAAAGTCTTAAAACCACACGAAACTTTCGTTAAATAATTTTATTTAATACGTGAAAAAAAACCAAAAAGTCGTTTAAATACGTCATGACACAGTATTTAAAATATGAGCTATTATATCAATAATATATTGTTAAAACATCGCCGACTTTTTCGCTCATTTAAAGAGAATAATGAATAATTTAAATAACCCAAATTACGTACGAAACGCCGTTAATTTCTCTTATTCGAGTATAACTCGAATACGGTAAAAAGCCGTTCGAATATCTAACTTCGTAAGTTATATCGACTTCGATAACGTACGTAATTCTTTTTAATTAAAGGTAGAGAAAAACGGGTTTACTTTATAATTTCATTTATGACCTGGTACTTAATATAAAACCATTATTCCCCTTTCGATTGAAAAATAAAGTATATCAACGTTATAACCGATAAAAAGTTTACTTAAATCAAACCTTTATTTATTAACTTTGCAACCTGTCGTCGAAGCTTGAAAAGTTAATTTCGTAATATCGAGTATAACGGCCTTTAAAGTCTTTTAATAAAGATTCATTTTCGTTTAATTTAATATAAATATAGTAATCAAGTTTCCGCTTATATGAAGGTAAGGTTATAACCTTATCCTTATCGAATAGGTAGCGAAATTTAGTTAATTTTGGTAAAAAAAACGTAACCAATTTTCTTATTCCTTAACCGTAATCATCACCGACGTTTATAAAATCCATATTTTTTCGTAAAGGCTTATAATAAAAGTTATTCGAAACGGATCCCTTATATATTATATTTTTAGATACAAACATTATATCAAACTAAATAAAAACCGCACTCATTATGCCTTATATATCTTTTATCCTAAATCATATAATTACTACTTTAATGACCAAGCCTTAATAACTTTCAATAATTAAACGGCTATCGCTAACGTCTATAGTTACCTATGAGTATTGTCTCCAAAGCATTCCAAGAATTATATCCCGCGTTATTCCGAGATTAATATATACTAATATGAGGCTTGACCATTTATTAATATTTATATAAAACTTGATTATTTAGGTAATACGCTTATTTTGACGTAAACTTAATATCGTTCCGAAAGTTCTTAAATATGATAGCTAAATTTACTTTATCTTCAACCGTTATATTAAAACCTCGTTTATGATATAATAATGATCATAAATAAAATTCACTTAGGTATTAAAAAAGTAAGGATTATTAAAAATATAAAAATGAAAAATAAATTATCGTTTATACGTATTTTATTTCAATTGGATTCCTTTTTACTTAATCTTAAAATTACGTTGGTTAGTTTATATAACCCTTAAACGAATTTATATCTAAAATTTTAGCATTTCTCGTCGCCGTTGATAAAGAACCTTCCTTTACTATTTCGACTTAAACCGTATATATTTATGTAAAAGATAATACCAGGAGAAAATTATAACTACGTTGGTAATAATTCGATAAACTACAACGTACGTAACGCCTTGAAATAAGCTTAACCTACCGTTTTTTTGTTATTGCCTACGTCGTTTTACGTTTTTGGCCCTAAAAGTATATCTAACGGGTTTATTGAAATAATTGACCGAGGTATTAAAATAATCGACCGCAATTACTACGGCCCTTTAACGAAAACACTTTAAAGGCGTAAAAATTCATTATAACCGTATTATTATCTAGTTATCAAGATTATACGGGACCCCATAACTAATAATTGAAACGCCGTTTAAAATTTAAAGACTTTAACTTGTTAGCGAGTTCTCGGTGCTTCTTTAAGGTTATGATATAGTCCACCCAGCTAATACCTACCATAATAGATTTGTCGCAGATACATAATAATACGCGGAACGTAAATAGTAATACTTTATGGCCGAAGGCTAATTTCAGACGCTTATCTAAGTTAAAAATGTCTTGAACCTAATAGCAAATAATACATATAGGTCTTTATCGTTTATAACCAAACTTTTAAATTCTACTAATACCTTATCCGCGTAATAAAGTTTATTAAAAACTGTTTTAATATAATCGAAAAACTTTTCTATATTATATATACCTTTTTATCCTCTGGCTATGTAATACGTCGAACCGTTAACTTTACCATCGCCATATAATATCCCTTTATGTAAAAGAACGTATACCAACCTTTTTTTAATTTATATTTTATCCGGTTTTAGTATAAATTTCATCATTTAATTCGTTTCTGCCTACGTGAAAGTAAATCCATTGAATTGTATTTGGTTATATCGTTTTCGCCCGCCTTAAGCCGGTAGAGACCTAACGTGAGTCGTGGTTAATTCGGCTTCGAATTACTTAATTTTTAGGACGACTTGAACGAAGTTAATGTATAGTCGATAGTTAAAGTAAATTTACCCCGTTATTATAATTTTTTATAACCGACGCTATATAACTTACGGTATTTTATAAACGCTAAATATCGGCTTGAATTGGCTACGAAAATGTAGGAAATATATGTATAAAAGTAGAGGACTGGGTATTTACTACCGGTATATCCTCCCCCTTAACGTTAAAATATATTATCGATTTATTAACGTTTACCATTAATTTATTCATTATAAGTAATGTTTTTTTGAAAGGAAAAAAAAGTTAATAGTATATTATAATCCGACTACGATAGTAAGCCAAATAGGTACCAAATCGTATTTTTTATTAAAGTACTGATCAAAACTAAAAAAGGATACCATAACTTAATATATAGGACCTATAAAAAAGACCAATGCCCAGCCAGTTACGTGCCCTCATACGTGCCGTACACGAACTGTGTCCGGCTTGTACCCAGACTATGCCCAGTCTGCACCCGAACCGGGCCCAAACCGGGTACTACCCATCTCGTTACGTACATAGTCACGTAATCTATAGACTCTATAGCCAATGGTCTGAGTCCATAATAAGAAGTACAACTTCGTAGTGAAGAAGGTAAAATACCTGGATTTTATTGTAACGGTTAGGGTAGGTATTTGGATCGATCCCGAGAAAGTTCGAGTAATCCACGAATATGAGTTAATACGTATTATTTGGAAAGTTCGAAGTTTTTCAGGTTTTGTTAACTTTTATCGTAATATTATTAGTATTTGTTTCGAGTTAACGGATTATTTCGTCTGACTAACAAAATAAGTAATTCGTTAGTCTTAAACGAAACTAGAAAAATACGTATTTCAAACCTTAAAGAATTCCTTTATTACAGCCTCGATTTTAGTATGTTAGGATTTAGATATGTTAACAGTAGTGAAAACCGATTATTCGAAAACAACATTAAAAAGGTATTTACCATAACGAGATATGAATAATATTTTAAAGTTAGTAGCTTATTGTTTCGTACGATTAACAAATGCAAAAAATAACTATATTATTTACGATAAGGAGATTTTCGCGGTAATATCCCATTTAAAAGCGTGGTTTTTAGAATTAAGCAGTATTCTTACACCGTTTACTATCCTGACGGATCCTAAAAAATTGGAATAATTTTCATTACGTTTAATTTCGAAACATTGGGTTAGATCAGACGAAGTTTCTTCGAGTTTTTAACACTATTCACTATATAAGCCCCTAACTTAAAACAATCGCCCGGATACATTAACCCGTAGATTATAAGATAAGCCTGAAGTTAAGGAATATCGTGTATAAGTTTTTTAATTTATTTCTATTATTATATCCGACGTAATAACCATGTGTTCATATATTAAAAGGATGTAAATTACCGCGGGTTATATACATAAATGCGTTAAAATAGTGGTTTAGTTATTATATTACGACTATATATATCTTTAAGGTAGGCTTAAGGTTTTCGATAGGTCGCTGAGGGAAGAACCGCTCCGGGTCCGGTTCGCGCCCAGGTCGTTATTAGGAATAACGTCGGGTGTTTTTGATACGTCGAAACCGGTAATACCGTTATGAACCTGGCTCACATTAAGCCGGTTAATATCGTTAACGTCGAGTAATCATTTTGTTTTCGGTCTGGGTACTTTACCAGAATTATAGTATTAAAAAGTAGTAAATGACCTTTCATATAAGGTTTGCCTATTAACGGTTTTCGAAGGCGTTAGACGCTTTTTAATTAAAGCCTAATAATCTGTATGAATTACAATTTATAGGATTAATTCGCGGGGTACGTTACGTTACCGTAACCTCTTATAACTATTAAGTTAAAAACCATTAATAATAAAGATCTTATAATAAATTTACGATTCGTTTTTTCTAAATTATCCGTGTAAAAACATTTTATTTAGCGTTTTTGAATGGGTTTAATATTGAAAAGAAATAATCGTAAATATTCGACGCCTATATTAAATATATTCGTAATATAAAGGAACGAAACCTCGTTATACCTTATAATAAGACTTGATTTAACCCTTTCCCATCCCAAATCGGTATTGAATATCCTTTTTTGAACTTTATTGTCGATTTACAAATTAATAAAGGCGGTTTTGGATATTTATTCATTATTAAGAATCGGATTTTAAGTTCTTTGAATTTAAAATTATATAATTTCTAACGACCAATACGTATACAAAAAGTTTTCATGATATATAGTCTATATTTTATTGATTGTCAACTCGAATTATTAATGACCGCGGCTTGGATTGGATAAATGTATTATAAACGACTTTATATATTTTTAATAAAAGTAGAATAACTTTCATTTACAGTATATTACCTATAAGTAGATAACGATATTAAAATTTTAAATGAAAAGGTTTAAAAGTATTTTTATATTGTTATCGCTTTTTTGTAATACTATTAGACTTTATATTTACCTGTTTATTAATTGACGTTAAATAACCAGAAGTCGACGATTACTAAGTTTAATGTAAACCGTTTGGTAAATAAATATAAAATATTTCCTATATTAAGGATAAACAGGAATACGAAATTATTAATTCATTTAAAGGGGCGAGTCGTGACGTTTTTAGTATATTTATATGAGGGTATGCATTTAGTTTGAATACTGATAACTTATACTTAATACTAAATAAAAACGACGGGAAATCGTTGACGATGTCCGGCGAAACGATATGAAGTATAAGATTGAATTTAGCTATATTTACGTAATATCAAAACCAATTGCCTAAATGAAAGGTTTAATTAGTTTTATTATTAGTATCGGATCGTTAATATTTTAAACGTATTTAATATCATTTTGGATATTTTTTAATAAACACTTTATATTTTACGTAAATTAAGTTTAACGGGTGATTTTGAATCCCATTTTTTCGGAAGTTTTATCCGATATTCGTCCGGGACTAGTTTTAGGAATAAACGATATAAGGAAGATTATATATAAGGAATATAAAGTTTAAAATATTCTTGTGGTAAAAACGGAGCGAGACGGGGTTTACTTTATATTAATGAGGTAAAAGAGTTTTAATAAGCTGGAGTAGAAATTATCTAAAATTAATAGTATATCATAGCTATAAATAAATTCAAGGTAAAATAAAGGGATGTTCAGATTTATAATAGCCTGGTATTTCGACATCAACGTCGAGTTTATACTAAGTAAACTACATAAGGCAAGCCGTTTAAATTTTCGAAATAACATATTATTTGTAAAAAGAGGGTAAATTTTATTATTAAATTATATTACGATACAATAGGTAAGAAAGAATGAATATTACCTGATTTCCTTCAATATGTATTTAATAATCAAGCGAATTTAATCACGAATTAGTAAAAAATTACCTATTTATCATTATTATCCTCATTAATATTCAACAAATATCGGCGTTATTCAAGTTAGGAACCTTATTATAATGGACTTCGGATATTGGGAGACGTTAATAAGGGAGGACTATGAGGGAAGTAATGGGCGTTAATAGACGTTAACAAAGAGGGCTAGTAAAAAGAGGGATGGGCGCGGGTTGAATCCGAGGATAGTAGATAACATTTAGAAGGTCGGGCGTTGGTGGAGGCTGACGATAACGGCTAAAGAGGAGTAGGGCGAAAAGCGGGGCGAGGAAAGCAAACCTTTAAGCGGGTTACCAAAAATAATAACGTATTAGTTTAGATCCGGACGACGCAGTAAACCCGGATACAATCCTTCGCTTATTTACTATTAGTTCGATTGGTTCGTTCCTATTTAAAGTTAATGAATAAAAATACGGATAAAATCGGGGCTTTTATAATTTGATACTAGATATTATTCATTACAATTAATAGACCGTATTTTATATTAGTTATAAAAGATATTACTTACGTAGTTATATTATTTTAGCTATTTGAGTTAAAATTACGGAAAGATATAAAGTGGTTATTAAAAGAGTTGGAGCGAAGAAGTTACGCGTTAACGTACCATTAGCTGAACGAATACTATTTAGATAAATAGGCTATACTATTAAAGGTAACGAAAAAGTTTTAAAAGTAGATAAACTTAGGAAAAAGGGGCGATAGGAACGTATAGCTCAAGGGGTGACGGCTTATACGACTGGTACAGTAAAAGCCCTTTATATCCGAGTAATATCGCGGAGCCGGGCGAACTAATTAACCAACTTAAAAAAGGCGAGGGAAAAAACAGGTTAATAACCCGGGATATCTTTTTACCACTTACGTGTAGGAGATAAAATATAGTTTTTATCATTGGTTATAGAAACTAATTGGTGTAAAAGAGCGCGAAGACCGGGTAAGGCTATAAGTAAACTTAGTTTTTAAATATATTTTAAAAATTGGTTAAACAGCGGTTGAAGCTTTAGTAAAGTTCATTCGTTAATTTACCTTATCATAAACCTTTTAATACGTATCATAACTTCATGCCCAATAAATTCGAATACAAATAAATGTAATACCGAAGATGAAAAGATGGTTAATATACGATATAGAGGTATATTTAACCTATAAAAATAGAAGTTCGTTTTTCTTCCGCTATTATTAAGTAGGAATAAGTTTTTTATCGTATGAAAAGATCGTAAAAAGCAATTAACGGTAAGGTATTCGTATTCAATAAGGTAATATATTTCAGGGGGGGATTTATTACTTTTATTGGTGGTGTTGACCAAGCCATACATTAAATTAAGTTTATTTTGAAAGTCAGTTATAAAAACGAGGTAAAACAAATAGCTTGAAAATGCTAACGGTAATTGATAGTTAAAATATAGAAGGCAAAAGTGAAACTATTACGAAAAACGATAAATAATAAAGTAAGGGCGACGTTATAAAGAGAAAAGAAGTTTTGGAAATTACGGGAGCGTTTATATTTATAGGTATTAACGGATAGTATTTGCTAAAGGTTACGTATCATATAAGATACGTTATACAACTGTAAAAGTAAAAATGACATATTATACGACGCATTAAAATGTATATTATACGGTATTAGCGGTCAAAAGGATATATTATACGGTAAGTTAAAGGGAGCATTGAATGGCGTTGACAATTTAAGATTAGGCCAGATAATATGTTATATAACGTCGGCGAGCCGTGGTTAAACCGGCTAATATATTAGGCGATATATTAAGGGCGCGTTATACGGCATTGGTAACCTGGGGTTGGATCGTTCGATATATCATGGGGCATATTGAAAGGTACGTTATATTGTGCCGACGGTAAAAAAGATAAATTATACGGCAAGTTAAAAGGCGCATTATACGGCGTTGACGGTTTAAAGTTTAATAGGCTAATACGTTATACGATATGTGAAAGGCGCGTTATACGTAATCGGCGGTTTGGGGTCGGATCGGCTGATACATTATACGACATGTTAAATGCTATGTTACCAGATTGCGTCCGGCTTGCGTATTAAGCGGGTAAGGCCCGCATTCCGCGTTTAATTAGCGGGATACCGTAACCCTTATAATATCTAGGGAAAAGGGAGGTATACTATAAACTTCGACTATTAGTTATTCAGTTTATAGGCTACGTGACTATATACGTAACGGGATAAACAATACTCAATCCGAGTCCAGTCCAGACGCAGACCGGGCGCGGTCCGTGTACGGTACGTCTAAGGGCACGTGACGGGCTGGGCACTGGCTACACCTATATATTCTGCATGGTGGATTACGGTAGCCTCTTATAATCTTCTACCATACCTCAATAGTAAACCCTATTTGGCACCTACTTGGCTTACTATTGTAGGTAGAACTATAAAAATTTGCGAGTTTATTAATTTTTTTGTTTCTGGTGATATTCATATATCCAAGGTTTTATGTAACCATTATAAAGCTGTGGAGGGTTTCGGTGGCGGCGTTAAATATTTTATGCCCTTATTGAGACAAGGTGGTAATATCTTCTTTTAAGCCGCAAATCATGGAGATGTTATTAATACACACCATGATTTCTCCTAGAGAAACACGTATAGCTGATTTTAGGCCTTAGAGTACTTCAATTACCTTTAAGTCGAAAATATATATAATGGGGTGTAGGCCGTTAGACTTTTGTATAATAATATTATCGTTGTAAAAAACCTTATGTTTATATGTGATGTATTTTTATCCGCTGTATTACTATTCGGATTTTGTAGTAAAATTTGTGTCGTAGTTGACATTAATATTTTTTAATTCATTTTGAAAAGTGAAAGCGGTTTTTTTGTTAATATTTTCGTAAGACTTTCGAAAAGCTCAGACGAAAATCGTGGCTATAGAAGTACAACTCGTAGAAAGATTATGAATTTACCATTTGTTATTATTAAAAATGATTTTAATTTGCTTGTTTTACGACCTGTGTAATTAGGTTGTAATAGATGGTTTAAATTGTAGGGGACGTATGAAGGTATCGTCGTTACCGCGCGAAATTGTACGGACTGCTTGGGTATATATATAGGATAACTCGATACAAGGCCTCCAGTTGTTAATATCGTAACGTTCCTTTGCGTAAAAATTAACGATGAGGTAATTAAAGAAGTTTTGATAGGTTAAATAAAGTGATTTTTAATGTCGATAATTTTTAAATGAAAGTTAAGTCGAAGTTGTCATTATTTTAGAGTTATTCTTCAGAGGGTAGGTTAGCGTCCATGAGAGCAACCGTACTCGGCGAGGTTTTATAGAATGGAGCAACCACTTTTGGCGCTGTAGTGAAGGTAATTGTAATCTGTTTCTCAAAACCCTTTTAACCTCGGCCAGCGTATTTTTTTTTTAGCATAGTAAGTAAGTATAGGAACAGCGATAGCAACGATACATATGGGAAAAAGATATAGTGGATGTCTGTATTTGGTACTCGAGACTTCTTTATAATGATACGTAATCTTTAAAGTTTTTGTTATGCGTTTTCCGAAAGAATCCGCTTTAATAAGGCTCTGTCAAATTAAATCCTTAATAGATATAAACTGAGGACTTTAGTATTTGGGAACGGGTTTGTAACCATATAAACCAGTTTTACGACGAATGAAATGGGCGGATTAGAATGTTTTATGAGGTTGGCCAGATATTTCCGGCTAGTAATATATAGGAGTTCAGACTTTTCAAGGGCGAAAAAAATTATTATCTGTCATTTATCGGTTTATTTTCCAAAATTGCTTTTTAACTTGACGACGTTTGGTTTTAAAAGCTTTGATACCCGGAAAACGAAACTTTAACAATATATAATAAGACACGACCGAAATAAAAATTGGTAATGTTGAATACATAAATTATATAAAACATCTGGAAAAAAGGAAAAACTTAAAAGGTTTTGTAGTAAATGTTTGTAAACCTCATAGTCGTTATTTGATACTTAATTTTTACCACGTTTTCAATAAAAAAACCTTTAATTAAGGTAAACAAATTTCGTTGGAACCTTGAACTTCGTAATTTTCTATATAAAATAGTTATACAAGAGGGCATCGAAAGTTTCACATATATTACAGAAGATAATTGATAAGACTTGATCCTTTGTTAAAACGTATTCGATATCATGGATAAAAAACTTTATAAGGTTTGAAAAGAATCGCTTGAGAGTTTTCCCGCAGTATTAGTCGTTAATTAGGTTCCGGCTAATAAATGTTCATAATAATATAAGAGTTACCATAAGTTTTCATCCCTTAGAATAAATCGGGATAAAAACGATAAGCCTTAACAAACCGAATTTTAATAAATCCTGATGTTGGTACGTGTGTAGAGCGGCAATGTAATATTGAACCAGTGTAGTATTATGATAATAGAAAAGGAAGAAACTAGCTAGAACCAGAAGCTCAGCGAAAGCTGAGCATGTTAAGGCATAGGCATGTGCATTCTTGGTTTCCTTCCTTTCTTATACAAGCTCATGTATGTGTCCCCCCATATAAGTGTACAATAAGTCCCCGGGACCAAAAAGAAAGGAAATATCCTTATTGCATAACATACATAATAAAGCGAGACGCGAGACGTGAGACGTGAGATTCGAGACGCGGGATGCGAAACGTGAGACGCAAGATGTGAGACGCGAGATGTGAAACGCGTGAAAATTTCCATGACACGCAATTCCTATGAGCTAACCTTCTTACGAAACAATCTTCTCGCAGACAGCTTTTTTGTATGACTTAATAAGTTCCTTGCCATATTGCAGATCTTTTATAGCTTTCCATTCATCTTCTTTGGAAGTATAGCTCTTTTAACGAATCAAATATTTAATTTTATTTTCTACGCAACAACAATAATTTAAATATTCATTTACAATGTCCTCGATTTTATATTTATATTTTTCCAAGATTTTGGGATCATCTTGGTTTAGGCGGCGGAGATACATAAGCGAAATAATTATTTTTAAACTTGTCGTAAGTTATGAGACATTCAATGTTAACGGTAAAAGAAACCCGCGAATTACCAGAAACTTTAAGTATATATTTGAATTTTAATATATAATTTATTACAATAAATAGGCATAGGAGTAAAGGTAATAATTTTCTATGTCGGCATAAATGTTTAGGTTTTTAATAGTATACAACTAGACACGATTACCCATGTTAAATTCCATCTACCGATGGTATTTTTTATAAATTTATTATATTTTATGAACAAAGACATTTCTTAGAAGTTGAATGTCACGTCAAAAATGTTTGGTTATAAAAATAATTTCAGTTTATTATCGAGTTAGAGATATTTAAAATAATTTTTAAAAATGTGTAATTAAATATCGAATGAATACTCGTTAGCATCAGTGTTTATAATACGTGTTGTTGATGTTTTATTCAAGTGTATGAATAAAATGGATCTATAATTGTTTTGAATGTAAAACAATATAATCGCGTAATACGAGTTCAATAACCTGATTTTTTTCTTCCAACTTGTTTATTAAGTTTGAAATTATTGGTTATTGATAGGTAAAGTTTATTCCTCAATCCTCTTTATAAGGCTTATTAGGAAACGAGAAAAAAATTAGTTTTTCAGTTAATGATGATTTGATAATAATAAGTTGCGATATAGGATTTCCGCTCAAAATATTGTTATATAAATGGTAAATCTAAGTAATGAAGAAATAAGATTCAACGTTCTATAAGTAACAAGTATAATAACGTTTAATTTCGTTATAAATTAATAACATTGAAGTGGTGTCAACCGATAATATCAATAGTAAGGTAGTGATAAAATCTATATAAATAGTATATATAGGTTTTTTCGAAGCTTGAATTGATTAAACACGTTGAATAGGCCTTTTATTGTCGGGATGTATTTGATTGCAATGGACATAATTACAATGATATTATTTTATTATTTTCCGTTTGAAACTAAAGTGTAAGCTATAAAATGAAATTATCATACGTTTTGGCTGAAAATAATACGTATTGTCGGTAAGGTGTCTTCTTAATTCACGTGAAAGTAAAAGAGTAGAAGAGTAATCAGAAATATTGGTATTTTAGTATTAAATACAGATAAGTCAGTAAGAAGCACTCAAAGATTACACGCCACGAATGGGAGGTTATAAATCTCTCATTCGGGTAATGGCGCTTTGCCATACACTCTGGAATGCCCCTTCTAGACCACGTCACGAATGATGCACTCCGCAAGAATGTAGCCTACATCGTAACACGTTATCTTGTACTTTACAGGAATGTATCTTATAATATAGTACACTACTACTTGACTTACGTATACTTACTATAAGGATATATAATAATATCCATACAGGCAATGTTTTTACCCCCCTTTTTGGTACGCTTTATATCCATAGATTAGTGGTAATAGTATAATTGTAATAAATGCATATCCGTAGTTTTATAATAATAATATAATTTTAATAAATCCGTATCTGTAATTTTATAGTATTAGTATAATAACGGTAAAAATTGTAAAAGTTTAAATTAATAGTTTTTACCATAATACTATAGTTACAATATTAATAGCAAGAATTCGAATTAATTGTTTTTAGCTACGGTAATAATTATAGTGATGGCTTCATTAATATAATTGATTGGTAACGACATAGTAATTAATAGAGTTTTGTATTATTTCCCACAAAAGTATATTTTTGCAGGTGTTATACAGGAGATTATGTAAGGGTAATTATGTTATTACATATTTTAGGTTGATATAAAAATATTATAATTAGTTTAAAAAAAACCCATTTCCCTTTTCTTTTTAATGGTATGTACCTAAAGCTAATATAAGTCCCCTTTTAATTGAATTTAACCCCTATTTAAATTAACTATTTCAACCTATTCCAATAGGTACGTTATTAAATTAATACTTATATACTAACCTGTTTTGTAAACGAATTCCGCGTAAAAACAAAACCGCTAGGCGCCGTTTGGCGTATAAGCGGCGACGCATCGCCGCCGCCGCCGTTAGCACCGCCGCCATCGCCGTTACCGCCAATACCCCCCCCCTCCTTAGGCACAATTTCCTCTATCGTCGCTTTACCCCCGGCCTCGCCGCCTTCCGCCACCGCCGCCCACGCTTTCACCTCCTTTCCTCCTCTTTTTCCCTCCCTATACCCCCCAGCTTTCAAAAGGAGGAACAGCGAAACTTTAAGGTTATAAACCTTACCCTTTCCCTGCAGGTAAAAACCCCCTTATCCGCGGGAACCCCTTTACACCGTAAGCGTAACTTAGCGAAGTTACGCCGCGGTTCGTACTTATTAAATCTATCTATTTACCTACCTTTAATGTTTTATAGATGAGGAGCTCAAGGAGGACCTTTCCCGCCGCCTCGAATTACTTATCGTTAGGGTACGTCGCGAAACCTCTTCAACACGTAAGGTGTTAAAGTAGCGTACTTGGGTCCCTAGCCTCGGGCTGTTAATAAATAAACCTTACGTGCTGTACATCGTATTTACGGCTGCGAGTAATTTGATTAACGATTACTACAAAAACAGGGGTCGTTTAGCCCGTTGTTATCATTATAAGTGGATTGATAATAGATACTCCCCCGTTTCATTAGTATTATAGCCATAGGCTAAAGCCGTATTACACGCCTGCCGACTTTATAATGAATTCCAACCAGTATTCAAGATTTCCTTCTTGAAATAAAATATTTTAAGCGCCCCAAAAATTAATTTTGTTCGTAAATAGGAAAAATGAACCGATACTAATTAATAGTAAACGAAAATTGGCGAACAAAAATTTCGATACCCATTATTAACGCCTAAAAGAAGTGTAAATTCTAAATTTTGTACCTTTTGAAAAATATCATTCATGGTCTTATATTGTAAAAATGGAGAATAAAAAGTCAAATATAATACGTCAACCCTATCGGGGTTATAAAACCTTTTTAATAACATTAGTAAACAGTATAACGATCGATATAAACGTTTTTAATACTTTATTTAAGGTATTTTCAATTATTATATCTATTGGGTTCCATTTTCTATCAATTTATTTAATTTACTCGATTTTCCAACGTTTATATAACTCGCAAAATCCGTCATATCGATTATTAAACGCTTTGCGTTTATATTGTTAAACTTTACCATATATCCGTAAAACGAAAAAGAATGAGTATATATAATAAACAGTATATGTTATAATTTAGAATCAGAGATAATTATCCGAACCATTATCACTAAAGTGATTCCTGAATCAAAACCTTTAAATATACTATAAATTTCCGAGGTTACAACGAATTTTATAACGCGTTTACACTTCGTCCAATTCCAATAACTAATAAAATTACGGAATATAAAGCCGTTTCGGGCCGGTATTACGTTTTTAAAGACAAAAAAGAGTCTTTTTACAAATTTTAATCGTTATTATCAGCAAAAAAGCCGTGAGTAAAAAAAGGAAGTTTTGTAATACATATTTTTAGTAGTCAAAATTGTAAACCGCGCTTTAAATTATATATTTGTTATGTAAGGCGCTTGATTCAGAGCCTTGTATATATTATATAATGAGGCGATTTTTCATTTCGTGGCGACCAAAACGTTGAATACCCCCTCCGGTTATATTTTCAAGGCATCCTAAACGCCACGTAAACGCTATAACCTATATTTTTCGGCCTGTTTAGCACTATTCAAAACGACAAAGGCAACCTTACCTCATTACCCTTTTTACTTAAGGCCTAAAAAGTCGTTCCAAAAAGTAATAGTAACGTTATTAAATTTGATTATATCGTTTTCTGTTAAGTAAGTCTTAATTTTTACTGTTAGGGCGGCCTTTAAAAATGTTTTCATTTGAATATTGAATACGAAGCGTTATACAGCGTTAGTATGTCTTCTGTTTACATACCCGTTAATATAAAGCCGTTAAAAGGAGTTATTAAAACTAATAGATATAGGTCGAATGTTAAATTAATTGTTTCGAATATTTCCCTATAATACCTTTAATTAGTGTTATATTAGTAAAAACTTGCTTTGGCCAAGAAGTAAAGCGGTTTCATAAGAGGTAAAATCGTTTTAGGTAGGTAGTATATTTCAAAGTCTATAGGTATATTGAAGTAAATACATCGTTTCATCCGCTTTTCAAATTATATATAAGTTTACGTAATATTACTAAGTTTAATTTATAAACTATAGAAGGTAGTGAAAAGGTTTTAAATATAAAAATCAAACGGTAATTAACATGTTATAAGGTAAGCAATTGGGTTATAATATTCTTTTTACCGTCGTTATTATATTCTTATATAATTGAGAGCGGTTTTTCGTATATTTTTACGATTTTATCTTCAACTTTATATATAGGGGGAATAGGAATAATTACATTAGTACCGTAAATCGTTAGGTCGAACGGTTTAAATTAAAAAAACGACTTCATCGACTAAATCAAAGATCTCTGTTTAGGTAAATTATTTAAACAGGGCGCATAAGGGAGTAATAATACCTTTATAGTAAGGTTTTAAATTAAGCTCGCGGTTTACCATTTACTTTTTAATGATAAAAAAAATTCACGACAAAGTTTGTAAGGTATTTTTTTTGGTTTTCGAACTAAAAAGCGACTCCAGTAACGAGGTATTAATGGTATTGGTAGAAAAGAACCGCTTTCGTATAATGATAATGGACCAGAAATGCAATTCAGGGGGTATCCTAAAATCAAAGACGGTTTGGATTCGTCGTTTTGAAAGTGGCTTTGTCGACTATTTTAATCGTATTACGATTTTAAGTCGGTCTTTTCTACCATTTTTCTTTTATACGTTCGTACTATTATTCAACAGAATAAATTTATACTATTTTATAAATGAATAAGCATATTATAGCCTTGAAATCCGTTAATATTTCAAGGGCTAGTTCATTCGTCATTAGATTTCCGAACCATAACTTTAACCCGTAATAATAGGTTTAGAATGCCAGTCTTACGTAAGCTATTTCTATAGCAAGTGCTTTTAAAAGTTCGTTTTTAGCCTATAGAAAACGTAACGCTGCCATGGCTTTCGCCATAACATTTGAACTTTACACTGCAGTTAGCGATAGTATAAAGTTTATATAAATTCGTAGGTAAATACCAAAAATGAAAAACATAGGGATTGGCTTATTTGGGCTAGAAGTATTATTAATGGTATGAACCATTATTTATAAAATATATTCTTTGAAATTAATACCATTTGGAATTTTAGATAACATTGTATACACCCTTTCAAGCGGTTTATAATACCGTTTATACTAAATCATAACTTATAATACTTTTACTAGTATTTGTTTACATTTACTATCAACGATCCTAACTTTAGTACGTTATTTAGCGAAGTCGAAGGGCTTTTTAACATCATAGGTAATCAAGTTCAGAGGCCCTAAGTAAACGTTGAATTAATAATCAACCAAAGCATCCTAATAATTTATAACGAAAGCACTTCGTGTAAATATAGCGGCATGAAATAATATTGTCGCATCGACAGCATATAATACCAGATAGCTGTTTAGATATATAATGTCGACAATTACCTCGTAGTTAAAGTCCACATCGTTTTAAATGCGAAACTCAAACCTTTATAAGGCTTGTAAATATAATTGACATTCATATCAAAACTTTTGATAACTTTAGGTACGTCTTTTCCTATATTCGTATAAACCGTAGCATAAAGTATCCATTAAAGGCGTTTTATAGCTAGGTATCCGAATCGACGGTATAGTATCCGTAATTCCGATTACGTTAAGTAAATAAACTTAATTGTATGTATTTCGAGGGAAAACTATAAGTAGTTGAACTTAAGCCGAAGTGATATATATACACTATCTGAAGCGCGGATAGATTGATTAATCGTATTTCGGACTTTAATTTTGAACTTGTTTCTATTAGCTAAGGAAAGCAGGAATAACGTTTCCGAACTTGTTTCTATGAGCTAAGGAAAATAGGAATAACGTTTTAAAGTCTATTGCGTAAAACCTAACCGGTACGAATCGCGTATTTACAACGATTGTCCTGAGCGACGACGTTTTATATTTACCGAATAAAGCCTTTCGATGTTTTTCACTCGGTTAAGTTAAAACTTCGGAAATTTTGCTGCGAACCCATTGAATTGTTGTTTTCAGACTATGAAAATTTAGCCGCGTTAGTACTAGGCATAATAATTGAACATCGGTTTCCGTATTTGTTTGAAAACGTAAATTATAACGTTATACAGGCGTTTAACACTTTGTCTTTGTAGTTTACGCCTGTATTATATAGTAAGAAGGCGTTTTACAGGCCTGTAAAAATACTTTAGGCGGTCTTGTTGTCTTAGGCTATTAGGTAAGTATTATTACCTTCAATTTTTTCAGGAGGTGTATTAGAAAGGGTAGGTGTTAAGCTTATATTTTACTCTTTCGTATTCGGCTACATATACTTCAGCATTGGCTTTCATCCGGTCTTTAAATAGGAAATAGACTTAAACCTATCGTTAAATCCTAATTTATTCGCATATTAGGTGGTTAGTGAACCAACGACTGATTTTACCATATATAATATATCGTTTGTACAAACCTATAAGGTTCCGTATACTTTTTCGTAAATATTGTTATAACCGCGGTATATTTCGTCTCTAATCGTAAAATCGTCTTCGATAATAACTGTTCTACCCTTCATTTTTAAAGCTCCCTCCTTACTACCTGTCTTTTAAGTAATTGTATTTAAGTACCTCATTTTTTCTTGACTAGACTATCAAGCCTCTATATAAAACGTAGTAAATAGTTTTGGCGAGGTAGACTTTAGTAATTCAACCTTTATATTTGGTTTTTTAGGTTATAGATACTGTTTTGAAACTCGGTCATTATCTTCAAAAGGTTTTAAACAATATTAAAGACCTATATAAAAGGTCTTTAAGTCCTTTGTAGGTTTAAATAATATAAGATTGAAATTTGGATTTTCGCAATATACTTTTTTCATTACTTATATCAATAGTTTGTCACCTTGATATTCCGGTTTAAGGGTCGCTTAGAATTTTCAAAACTTCGTTTATAAGGTGGTAAGTATCTCTTCTAGGTTTTTATTAGCTTTTTCAAGTTGATTTTTTGCGGATTTTCAGGTTATATCGATCCAATCCTTATCGTAAAGTTCGTAGTTCATTTTTTGTTTCGAAGTGTAATTTGAGGTGGTTATAATATTCTTTGAATATATTCAATTATATAAAGTAATATGTATACCACTCCTTAACTTATCTTCATAATATACCGGGTAAAATAACATGAAACTGAGACAATTTGATATTTAGCCTTTCATATATGTTATATATTTCACGTATTTCATCATGGAATTTATCGTACGGTTTACTGTTATAATTCGCGTTCTTATCCCAAAATTTGGCGAAGTTGCTAAACTTTTTAAGGTTGCTTTCATTAGTGGGAAAACGATGCGGTAAAAGGTTATTGTAAGGGTCTTAGCTAACGGGTATTAATTCGTAAGATATGTATTAACGTTTTACACCGCTTTTATTTATTAAAGCGGGGTGTTTTATTTATTAGAGCTGATTTTATCGTAGCTCAATTTGTTATTAACGGTATTCGAGGCGTAGTTTTATTTTAGTCTCTATTTCAAATTGCGTTTTAACAAGGGTTTATATTTAACCTGCGTCGTGGATAATATTTACGGTACTTTCTTTGTCTCTCATCAATTTTTTTAGCTTTCTTTATACTTAACAGCAAATGTTCAGCCTTGTTAAACGCCTCTTTTCTATTCACGAAAACTTTTCTCGTTCCAGATCTATTATTTCAAGTAAGCGATTCTAATTCTTTTTGAATTAGTGTTCTTTTACAGACCTCAGTTTTGTTATTTTATCGTTTATCAATTTTAGTATTTATGTAAATTAAGCTGTTTGTTGGTAGGCCTTAGACTTTGCAATGTTGGCGATTCGATTGGTCTTCAAAGTAACAGTAGTATTACGTGTTCAGATGGTGGATGTATTGTTTTATGTTTGGTAGAACGCTAGCCAGTCTGCACTGTAATTTGTATGGCTAATTGCTTGGCCCGTGTCTTAGAGTGAAGTGTAGCGTATTGTATTCGACTTATACTCAATGCGGTAAGTCTCCATAAAGCAATACACTTGTAGTACAGTCAACTTTACTTACATTAAAGTTGACCTATTACATTGCATGTAATATTATTCCAATACTGGCGGCTTTTTAGTTTGTGCGCTCGCACGCCAGTGTGGCTGACAAATCTTTTTCCAGTTACTACTGAATTGCCTTCTCGTCGACTGGCCAGACTCCTGCTAATCCCGGTTGGCTCCTATACTGAATTGCACCCAATTGCATTCAAATTAAGCCCATTTGACCTCAATTGTTTCGTTGCTCTGAGGTCCAAGTTTATCAACTCCCATAAAAAGTTCCTTCGCCCCAGACCTTTGAAAGCCTTAACTGTGTCACTTAAACAGGTCGCCATCATCATTAATCCCCTGACAGTCTTCCAATTTACCAACACATCCTTGTCCGCCGTTACGTGATCTGGGCTTTTCGGGTAGTCTATCTACGTATCCTTTAATGTGTATAGTCAGATTATTGCTATCTATAAACCTTTCCAGGGCTTTATTTGGTGTGGCTTTCGTCATGATATCTGTAGGATTATCTTTACCATCGATCTATTGGAACTCCTTAATCTCCCTCCTTTTATAGGCTTTACGGAGTGCTATCACGTCGTTTATCAGGCGTTTTTCGCTCGTAATTCCGAGCTTTAACAGGCACTCGAAGAGACTCTTTAAGTCGGTATAAACCACTACCAGGATAAAGGGATTTTTTAGCTGACTGGTGATAATATCAAGGGGTTTTTACAGTGTTATGTCTAAGTTAAAGCCCTTCATTATGCCATAAACCTTTAAAGCCAATACGCTTCATATAATCCTCTTACATTTGACAAAGACTTAGTAAATCAGGTTGCCAGTAATGTTAAACTGATTTTCTACTTTATCTTCGTTAATAAAAGTCATTAGAAAGCTGATATGTAAAGATAAGTCGGTGTTATTTGTAAAAAATCTATCCGTAAAAACCATTAGCTTTACCTTTGAAAATTCGATAGGTATTATATTAATCCCACAGTCCAAGTTCTGTATTTATTACTCTAACCTCTTATTTAATTGGTTAAAGTTTTCATCCGTTTGTAATTATATTTATACCGTAATGGATAAGTCGTATAAAGCTTCCGGTTGGTATAAAGTGGCAATATAACTACCCAGTATACGTTATTCCAAATACCATTAAGCACTGGCCTTATCAGTCTTGTCGACTATGATAACGATAACGCCTTAACCTTTTAACCAAAGTTTAAACCGGCCTTAACACCAAATATAAGGATTAATGATTTATTAAAGTTAAGTTAATTTTCTTTTGTTAACGTTGTTACCAGCTTGTAATTTTAGAACTTGGAGTTTTCGATCGTTTGTTAATTCAGTGCTTTAAAGTCAACCGTTTCGACGAGAAAGGTATCGTTAGTTTACGTACCCACTATTTCGAAGTCTTTTTTGTTTTTACATTACCAATAAACATGGATCGTATGTTAAAAACTTTATCGCCAGCCGGGATTCAAAATGCGATTAGTAAATTAGAAACTAGTAAACGCCAGCCTTAGTTAGTCTATATAGTAGTTTAATACACCGTATTACCGTTCCTAGTAGGTAAATGGCACGGAGTTCCTATAGTAATTCTGATAGTATAATCTGCTATCAATCCGTTACTAATTATATATAGATTTATATAATATTACGGCTATTAAGTATAAACTTACCTTTAGTTTTGGTTAATAAACTTACTACTAAGGTAACTATTAGGCGTTAAATAATCTTTTAAATCGTTAGCGACTGGGTAAAGATCTAATCCTTACCTTTATCGCCGTATTCTCAGGCGATTAGTCGTAATTTTTTATGAAGCCGCCCTATAATCTTACCCTTAACCTTGTAAATAATCTTCGACTTAGAAATCGTAAGGTTTGGATTTTAAAGGTCAAAGTTAACCTGTGAAACAAATTATAATATATCTCGAGTTAATAAGCCATCGATTTCGACTTTGTCATTTTCTTTAAAAGATTTACTGAAAGTCTTGATAATCCCGTATACCCTAAGTTTCACTGTTAAATCTTCGTTATCCTTCTTTTTCCTGTTTACCTGAGTAATATTATAAGTACAAACTGGTATATATTCCTCCTTTTTAACGTTTTTTTTTTTTTTCAAAAGTCGTCTACACCGGCGACGTTCCATTGGCTTATTGATAACAGACGGAGGAAATTCGTGTTAACCTGGTCGTTTAATTTAAATATCTTTATCATTAATAGCCTTATTGTAAGGTTTAACCTAAGTAATTCGGAAAGACATAGAGCCGTTAGCAGTTTTAATAATAACTTTCAAGTTTAAGATATTCAATATCTTATACGACCCCTTCTATTTACCCTGCTTTCATTATATGAGGACTTAAATTTGTAGTGGAAAAACAAGTACGTCGATTATTATAGGCCCGTTTTTGGGGTTAAGGGCATCATTAATTTGACGGCGTGCCGATTACTTTCGCAATTCCCTTAAAGCTTTGTTATAAGCCGCAATACGTTTCTAAATACTTGCCGAAGGCGAATATTTACTCGTCAAACGTGGGTACTCCTTAAAAACCAGTAACGTTAACACCAGGCTATTAGGGCCCACAATTTCGTTTAAGTCCTTTACTGCCATTTATAAACGTGCTTCTGAATCCATAAAACTTCCAATTTCCAACGTAAGGATATTATACGCTTGGCGAAGTAGTGCGTATACCCTTTTAACCTTCCTAATGCTTTAATAGGCTTTTATAGATCGTATTTTAGTATAAACTTAAATTTCCACGGGAGTTAGATACATGTTTAGTAGTGGTAATAAAGACTTTTAATAGCTTTTAAGGCAAAGTATTCCACGTCTTTATGCCCCATGGACTTTAGAACTTTATACAGCCTATTAATAACTTGGTGGTTAAAACGCTGGTATAGTTAACGTATCTCCGGCTCCGTTAGGTTTAACATCACTACTTCTGGGTTTTAAGGATAAAACCATAAATACCCCTAATTAAAAACGAGTAAAAACATTTAGCCGTTCTCAACCAACTCATCTACGTTAACTTCTATGTTAACGCCAAAGGTTTTTCATATCTTTTAAGTAAAGTAGGAACGGAGTAAGGGACTAAAGGATATAAAACGTAATTATTCGCATAACAATTCAAATTATCGTTATCTTTAGTAACAATAGTTTTTTTTTATTTGCCTAGGCCAAAGCTAACTTTAGCCTTGCCAATATCGTAACGATCAATCTCAATAACTATAGTACTTTCCCTTCGTAATACCACGTATTACGAATAGCCTCCTATTAAGTACTTTACTGCCCTTATATCTGATATAATACCCTGTAACATGTAGTCCGTGTAACGATTACAGAGGTTAAAGGTATATCAAGGATCAAGGGCATGGTTAGAACAAAAGTAAGGGTCTTTACCACCTAAACGATATAGAAAGGTATGGTCGGCTAATTATTGGGCTACCGTACCAAAAACAATATCTTCGTACCACTTAATTAACTTAAGGTCATTTCCATTAATAGATCTATCCCCCTTGAAGTTTGTAACCTAATTTAGATATTTTTATTTAAAATTGGTAAGGTACTAGATGTAATACATTACCTTTTTGTTATTCTGTTCGGCAAAAGGGTGCCGAGTTAACCAGAAACCAGTTTTACCCCAAATCCAACATCTCTTGCCATTATTACGACGATAGTGCCAGCGATTAGCAAGTCTGCCTATATCTTATTATCTCTAGCGTAGGTGTTACCTCTTATCCGGGGCCGAGGTTGAGGTCGATAGGCCAAATCTTAGGCGTTATAGACGTCTGTACTTGCGATCGACGTAATTAACCACCGTAAGGTTTCCTTTATCCACATTAAGGAAGTTACCGGTTTAAGGGTATATACCAAGCAAATTTGGTATAAATGCTATTACGATAGTAAACGAAGAACGTAATTGGCTAAAAAAGATTTCGTAAATAATATTTGGGCGTTATACGGCGTATTAGAACTCGCTAACACCCGTAACTACTACCTGTACCTACTCGCGAATTAAAGCTTCGCCAACGTAAGCCTTCCCCATTACCTTTTAACACATCATCAATTTATTAAACATTTAATTAAAAATATCCATTGGTAATTTCTCATCTTTCTTCTTTACAATCATTATAGTTCACCATGTAGTAGCCTAATCCGTATGGTATTACGCGAGGTAAACGTTGTGTTCGAAGTAACCCTTTTTACCATCGTAAATCTCGCGAAACGTGATAGCGCTCATCAAAAAGGTTAAGAAATAGTTTTTGGCGTAAATTGCAAGGATTTCAGGAAATCATAAATAAAAACCAAAAGGTAAGACCTTTATCCACTTAAAGATATTTAAGAAAGGTATTATCTTAGTGTTAAAAGATTATAAAGCTTCTAATTATACTTCTCTATGTTATCCCAAATCTTGACAAAATCCTTCATCAGCTTATAATTAATATTAACTATCTTAACAGGTTTTAGAGGAAAGTCGCGATAATTATTTTAGGCTTAGCTAGTGTTTTTTTAGCGGTTTAAGTCTTGGAGGTTCCGAGGCACAGTACTAAGGGTAATTGCCAGTTGCCGAACCCGATAGGTAAAGTCCTATGGTAAAGCCTATAGTCGGTTTACGTACGTAGGATCCGAAGAGGAAAGGTTTTTAATATGTTTGGCGATTATATCGCTAAGGGTAGATAAGGCCTTATAGGTTTTAAAAGGCCCACCGATTTTATTTAATTAACTGGTGTAAAGCAACAAAGTCAATACCTTTAGTCGCGTTGGCAGCTCTCGCTTCGTATACTCTTACGCAGCTAAGGGCGTACTCCGTGTTATCATGTAAAGGTACTAAGCCACCAGGCAAGTTAATAGGTTCCTTATCTTTAACGCTTAAAAAGGCTTTACTTAGTTAGTTCTAAAGGAAAGGTCCTCTGGACCGCGTATAAAAGCGGTAAGATTCCTTAACGCCATTTACTTTAGATCGTGGGTTTTAAGGATACTTTTCGAGTTGAGTTAGGTTAAATGGAGTTTCTGCCAGCCTTACGAAGCTCTTTTCCAACACGTAAATCCCTCGACATTTAAGTTTTTCCTTTAATTTGTATTAAACGGTTTTTTGAACTTTTTTCCACATATTTATGGTTTAGTCCTCGAAAAACTTACGGTATTTGCGAAAAGCCAGGTCATCGCAGTTAAGTTTTTTGCCGCCGACTTACTTAATAATATAATAACAGACGAAGTTAGTCAGGTACTTTTTAGTTAACTTCTCGTCGACATCGTATCTTCAAAGGTTGTAATTGACATATTTGGCGAAAAGGTAACCAAGGGCTTAAATTGTTTCTTTCCTGGTAGGGTCGGTAATAATTTAAAAATAAAGACTTGCGGTAGCTATCTTGGTGTTTTGGCTTGTGTAGGGCGTGTAGGGCGAGGGATTTGGTAATCTTAGGCGTGTAAGACTTGATGTTTTAGCGTAAAGTCGCGTGGAAACTTAGCGACTTGGTAAAAGGCCATGTAACATGACTTTCTTAACGTAACTTGGCGATTTTCGGTGTTTTCGCTTAGGGTAGCGAACTTAACAATTAAAATAGCGAGAAAAATGAAAAAAGTAAAGTAAAGGCAAAGATTTGGTGTAAAGGGTAAGGTTGAAGGTTGCTATTATTAGTGGAGGGCGAAGGTTATTTGTTATTTGACCGTAGGACTTGATTTTTTTTACAGTAGTTACACTCGTTATAGTATTGACTTAGCTGTTTGACAACTTACCTTACTTTGAAACTTCTAACAATCAATCTTAACGTTTTTAAGAAAGATCAATAAAGGTTTTTTAGTATTTTTGATAGCGATACCATCGCCACCTTCAAGCTGCCGTTAAAACCGACGCAGTTTAAAAGTCTTTTCTACTAATTGCCGTTAAAACAGACGCAATAGTAGAGGCCATTTATAAGAATCTTTCCTCTATCTTAGCCGCCGTTATTTAATTTAAAGCGTAAATAAAAATTAGCTTCTTCTTATACTTAGCTTATCTGCGTTTAACCTATATACAGATAAGCACTAATTAGTATTGGTAGGCCTTAGACGTTACAACGTTGTCGATTCGATTGGTTTTGGAAGTAACAGTAGTATTACGTAGTTAGATAGTAGATATATTATTCTAGGTTTGGCAGACCGCTAGCCGGTTTTCACTGTAATTTGTATGGCCAATTGCTTGGCCCGTGCCTTGGAGTGAAGTGTTGTGTACTGCACTCAACTTACACTCAATGCGGTAAGTCTCCAAAAAGCAATACACTTGCAGTACAATCAACTTTACTTACAGTAAAGTTGACCTACTATACTGTATATAATATTATTCTAATGCTGTTAATAATAAAGCTTTTACAATACAGTTATTATTTTCATCGATTGTATTAATAGATTCACTTCATAGTTCCTATCGTAATATTCTGGAGAGCGTACTATCGAATATACATTATATATACGGTATCTAATTTATAAAATCCTATTCAAAATCGTCGAATAAGTTGTGCCCTTGAATTCTACCGTTATAAAGTTGAAAATTATATGAATAACATACGTATTTTCCGGGAAAAAGTTCAAATTTTTCATTAATTTTTAATTATATTATCTTATATGTTAAGGTCCAAATATTTTTAAATATTACTACAAAATAGGGTATTTATAAAAACGTAATCCATATATTCGTTAAATTTTACCTGGTTCGTTATTAATAAATTTATAATTATATCTAGGGTAGGTAATTTTTACGTACACTTGTAATACTAAAACAGCTCAAATTGTTGGTTTCGAAACGTAATTAGGATTCAAATATGTTCGGGATTGAAAAAAAGCATATAAATATATCAATACAAAGAAAAAAAGGTATTGAACTATTATTAATGGAAATAAAGTTTAAATAATATGTGAAAACAGCGTATCCACAGACTAATTAAGCGTTTTAAATGAGTTTTATTAACGTTCACTAACGTAATACCTGTCAAACAGATACAAAAATTTAAACATCGTAAATAATAAACTTAAAATACGTCGTGTAAGGCGAGCGTAAGGAGGCAGATAGAGAAAATGTAAAAGGGGAAAGGAATATGTGGATGTAGGGAGGTGCGTAGTATAATCCGGTATATAAAGCCTAGTTCTTATTTGGTAGGCGATTTAGATTTTCGTATTATAGCTGTTTTTAGTAGTTACAAACGGTTTGAGTATTGCGTTTGTAACCGCTTTTAGGTTTTGTGAACGGTGAAGATATTATATTTCAATCGAGTGGATCCTAATGAAGGGTTTCGAGACTTATATAGTTTTACTTTCATAGCCTTAAAAGTGATAAAACGCTTTGTAAAAAGTGTTTGGGTACGTTCAAAACGCTAAAACAAGTTCATGATGAACGAAACGAGGCATTTAATAAACAAAATATTTATTGGTTAATAATATCGTATTAAAGTAATCATTTTTTAAGTTATATCGGATATTATAGTTTTATTATGCTTTGGGTTTTAACAGCGTTTTCTCGTAATTCTATATTTGAGTATAGTTTTTATCAGGCGTAGTAGTAAAGCATAAACAGTTGGGACTCCTACAGCATCCTATTATAGGCATTCAATTTCGATTTATCTTATTTTTAGCTATTTGAAATTGACATAGTGGGCTATTAATCAGTGTTAGTAAGGTCTATACATAATTCACCTAAATGCAAAAAAACAAAAGAGAAATTAGAAAGATTGTTATTATAGTAATAAAGATAGATAAGTTAGGAAAAATAATTTAGAGAGTATGCACCACGGATAGGAGGTTATAAACCTCTCATCCGGGTATTGGCACTTTGTCATACACTTTGGAACACCCCTTCTAGACTGCGCCACACATGATGCACTCTACAAAAGTGTAGCCTTCAGCATGACACGTTATCTTGCACTCTGCAGGAGTGCACCTTACAATGTAGTGCACTACTACTTAACCTATGTGTACTTACTATAAGGATATATAATAATATCCACACTTATTATTATAAGTATTATGAAGAAAGGTTTAGACGAATATGGTTAAAATAACAAGTTTTTTACGGTTAGTTATATCACGATTATGAAGAAAACGGTGAATTAATCTAAAAAGATAATTATCTTTAACAATATGAATAATTACCTCGTTACCCGAAGTTAAAATGAAGTATAGGATAATTACGCGTTAGAAAGCGTTTTCTTTGCATGTAAACTAGAATATAACACGTATATCTTGAGTTAAAATAGCTTTAATGAAGTATAACAGAAGACTAATATTGTCAAGCATTATGAGAAATTTATTCAATTTTTAATCAAATAGGTGTACCTTTTTCAATAAATAAACCTTTTCGTCCGTAAATATCGGAAGTTGCTATAGATAATTTGAAATTGAATTAAGTTGTATAGAAAAATGAAAAACTTTTCAATTACATGCGTTTAGGTAAATAATAACATTGATAAGTCTTTCGTTTACCCGATTCGTAAAATTTTTTTAACAAAGTTTTATTAATAAGATCTATGGTAAATTCAGAATTTGTAAAGACGACGATTGGGTGAATATTTCCAACTCAGGATATTTTAAGGAGTTTATACATTTAGAGGGGTCGGATTACCTTATACTACCAAAGTCTATAATTCAGCTTAAACTTTATAAAGAATTTATTAAGAAATACAATAGATTAACTAATAACGGCGGAAATGCATCTACCGCTTTTTCCGTTGCACTTGGATTTAAGTTGGAAAAAATAATATCCAAGCCATTTTTAAACATCAATCAACTTATAAAAATAGTATCTTAGTAGACTTTATGTAATAAAAACAAAGCTTACTACATAAGTATTTTTGTAGAGTGGTAAAAAAACTCTTTTCCTCTTTAGTAGACGTAAATATTGTAGTTTAAGTGTAGTGTATGTGTTTTCCGCGGTTATTATTTTCCACTTACCCAGCGTTGCGGTTCATAGTTAGTAAAAAGGTGCTTAGATTTTTTAATAATTCAGATAATTTGGTAAATTATTGGATTATTGGGTGTAAATCATCGGTAAATTTGAAGTATGCTTCTAACAAATTACGTGTAATTGGTAAAATAAGGTTTTGAAAGCCTTAGGTACGTTTTATAGTGGTTGAAAACCCAAAATTATTCATGTGGAACCCGAGTATTTCGATAGATTGAAATCTTAGAAATCATGTTGAAAAGATAAAAATACTTTATCTTTTATAAATATAAATAAATATATATTAAATTTTCTTATATTCCCCCAAGTTTTCAAAAAAGATAATAATGTTGTCAATGAAGGCCTGGAAAAAATATATTTTATAATTTGAGAGTACAGTTCATAAATTTTATGCGAACGCTAGGGAGTTTCTATAGTTTATTACAGTAATTTGATAAATTTTGAATCCTCAGTAGCTTATAAATATAAATTTATTTTGGCAATCCGGATAGAATAAACATCGAAAAGAAAACTTTGTTGTATTAATTATCGAAATATTGGAAAATCCTCTCAAAAAGTCAATAATATTGGTTCAAAAAGGCAATTGATGGCTTCTAAAGATGGAGTATTTGTTTAAGGGCCTTAGATTAACAATTATACGACTTTTCTCAAATTATAAAGTTTTCTTCGTATTACCAAAACTGGCAAAGCAAATGGTGAAATATCATTCACGAATTCCATACAGCTTTAGCGGTATAAATCGGGAAATCATTAATTTAGGGGGGCTTTTTTTCGACGAGAAACTCGTTAGTGGTAACGATATCTTTTCTTGTTATACCAGCCCTTAATAAATCAAATATTCAATATTTAGTTGACAAGAATTCAATAAACCCAGATATATGCTAGATATTAGGGAATTTATTACAATTTTCTGCGAATTTCAAGGCTTTCAACCCTTGTATTACATTAATATATACAACACATTTAGGTTTTTACATTATTGTATAATTTTGAATCTTAATTTCGAGGGAATTTGGAAATTTTTCAAAACGAGGTTTGTCCTGTTAATCATTGAGATTTGGTTTTTGCTTAGTTTTCATAGATTTTCGTACAAGATCTTCGATAAGGCCGGCAACTCCATTCAAAAATAGTATGTTGGATTATAGGTTAACGAGAATCTCGGCAAGGAGACGAGACTACGTTATTTTTATTATCATGGCTATGTAAGAGTTCAATCGGAACTAGGCTCCTATGTGTGGAGTTTCGAAGCCCATGTAGCCTGTGGCGACTAAAGCTATTAGTGAATGCTCAATGGCTTCGCAAGTAGGGTAATTAATCCCGGATATCACATTTCCAACTCATGTTGCCTATAATACTGTTTATACGGCGTTATTCCAAATAGTATTAAGATATACCATATTTTGATATTTTGTAATAGATTTTTGACGTATTTATTTTGGAATATTAAAAATTATGGCTGTAAAATCCTGAAGCTAAATGATATCAGAGGTAATTAATTCCATAATAACCCTTCAAATGTAATTATATTAAATAGTCAACATAAATAAACATTTCTTATACAAGTTATTATATTTAATGGGAAGATATACAATTTGTTCGAGTAGTATTATTTTAGTTATTATTTTGGTAACGATTCTTCTTACTACTAGATTGTAATAGTTTTGGTGGATTAAAATTGACACCTCAAAATTACTGTTTTCAAAACGAATAACATTTTTTGATATTGAAATTTTAGCTTTAAAATGTTTAGACTAGTTATTGAAAAAACTTTAATATCTAGGAGGTTTATAATCCACATTTTTAGTTTTTTTTTAAAAAAAGGCTAGATGTTTTATGAGATTTATAACCATAGGTTAAATTATTTAATGAATCTTGACAATAAATTATACTAGAAGTGTTTATTGGTCTGTAGATTGTTGCAACATTATCGATTCGAATTGTAGTCGAAGTATTAGTAGTATTGTATTGGTCAAGTAGTAGATGTATTGTTCTAGGTTTGGCAGACCGCTAGCTAGTCTGCACTGTAATTTGTATGGCCAATTGCTTGGCCCGTGCCCTATAGTGAAGTGCAGCGTACTGCACTCGACTTATACCTAATGCGGTAAGTCCGTATAAAGCAATACACTTGTATTAAGATCAACTTTACTGTAAGTAAAGTTGACCTACTATATTATATATAATACTATTTCAATACTGGCGGCTTTTTAATTTGTGCGCGCACGTTAGTGTAGCTGACCAAATTTTTTTGGTTATCATTAAATTACCTTCTCATTAACTGGCAGACCCCTGTCAATTACAATTGACTTTCATTTTGAATTGCACCCAATTGCATGCAAATTAACCCTATTCGACCTAAATTGCTCCGTTGCCCCGAGGTCCGAGTTTATTGACCTCCACAAAAAGTTTTGTCGACATAGACCTTTGCATGCCTTTACTTTAACCGTGCCACTTAAATAGATCCTTATTGTTAATATCCTAGTAGTTTTACTGTTTGCCAATACATCCTTATCCACAGTCACGTGATCCGTGCTTTTCGGGCAGCCTATTAACGTAGCCCTCGATTTATATAGTTAACCTATTGCTATCTATCAACCTTTTTAGGGCTTTATTCGATGTTACCTTTATCATAGTATTTTCGGAATTGTCTTGACCATTAATTTACCGGAATTCCTTAATTTCTCTCCCTTGGTAAGATTTACGGAGTACTATTACATTGATTATCAGGTCTTTTTCTCTAATGATTCCGAGTTTCGAAAGGCATTTGAAAAGGATTTTTAAATCCGTATAAATTGTTATCGGGATAAGAAGAGTCTTCAAATGCCTATTAATGAGGTTAAGGGTTTAATATAATATTATACCTACGTTAAAGCCTGCTATTACACCATAAACCTTCGAAGCTTACACGTTTCGTGTAATTTTCTTATATTTGATGGAGGTCTATTAAATTTCATTGCCGATAATACTAAACTAGTTATTTTATTTTTCTTTATAAACGGGGGTTATTAGATAGTTGGTTTGTAAAGATGAATAGGTGTTATTCGTAAAGTACTTGTCCGTAAAATATAGTAACTTAACCTTCCAAAGTTCGATGAGAAACATATTATTCCTTTTGTTCTAAGTTCATCATTTACCACTTAAGACTTTCATTTTGCCGGTTGTAGCCCTTATTAGTTGGTTTTTATGCTTATACCGTGATGAATAGGTTGTAAGGGACTTCCTAGTAATATAGGATAGTAATATAACTGCCTCAAACACGCTATTTAAAATACCATCAAGCCTTAGTTATGTCAGTTGTGTTAATTGTAGCTAAAATAACGCCCTAACCTTTTTGGCAAAAGCTAAGGCCAGTTTTAATACCAAGTACACGGATTAACGATCTATTAAACTCAATTTGACTGTTTTCCATTAACGTCGATACTAGTTTGTAGTTTCAGAACTTAAAGTCCTCATTCGCTTGATATTTTAGTACCATAAAGCTAGTTATTCCGATGAAAAGTGTATCGTCAGTTTTTATACATACTACGTCGAAGTCTTTTTCTTACGTTACCAATAAGCACGAGTTGTATATTAAAAACTTTGTCGTTAATCGTAATTTGAATTACGACTCGTAAGTTGAAAACCAATAGATGCTTGCTTTCACTCATCCGTATAGTGAATTCATACAAAGTATCACCGTGTCCAAAGGGTAAATAGCACGGAGTTCCTATAATAATTTTAACAGTACGATTCATAATAAATGCCTTACTAATTATGTAGAATTATAATACAGCTATTAAACTTAAACTGACCTTTAAATTTAACTAGTAAACTTGCTATTGAAACAACTACCAAATGTTAGCTAATCTCTCACATCGTTGGCGACTACGTAAGGATTTAGTCTCTGCCTTTATTACTGTATCTTTAAACGATTAGATGTTGATTTTTCTTACGGTCTCTCCGTAATTTTACCTGTAATCTTATAGATAATCCTCGACTTAAAAATTATAAAGCTTATTTTTTCAAGGTCAAAATCTGGTTTCGGCACGAATTATACAACCCCTCAAGTTAATAGGCCGTTAATTTTAACTTTATCGCTTTTTTTAAAAAAAGGTTTGCTAAAGGTCTTAATAATCCTTTGCATTCGGAGCTTTAATGTCAACTCTTAGGTATCTTTTTCTTCCTATTTATCCAAGAAGTATTATAAATACAGCCCGGTATATATTTCTCCTTTTTAACCTTCTTTTTCTTCGGGGGTCATTCATGCCGGTAACAGTCTATTGATTTATCAATTAAAAGTAGAAAAATTTGGTATTAAATCGGAAGTTTAGCTTAAAGATCTTTATCGTTAGTAGTCTTAATATAAGGCTTAACCTAAATAATTCGGAAAGATATAAGTCCGTTAGCAATTTTAATAATTAATTCAAAATTTGAGATACTTAATATCTTATATGAGCCTTTCTATTTATCCGGTTTCTACCACACGAGCACTTTACTTTACAACGGCAAAGTAAGTACGTCGATTGTTATAAGGCTGTTTTTGGTGTTAAGAGCCTTATTGATTTGACGGCCTTCCGATTCTTTTTGTAGCTTCCTTAAAGCTTTGCTATAGGCCGTAATACGTTTCTAAGTACTTTTCAAGGGCGGAAATTCACTCGTTAGGCGTAGATACGCTCCAAAAACTAAAAGCGTTGGTACCAAGCCATTAAGGTCTATAGTATCATTTATGCCCTTTACTACCATTTGTAAACATATTTCCGGATCTGTAAAACTTTTGATTTTTAACGTTAGGATATTATACGTTTGGATAAATAAGTCGTATATCCTTTTAACCTTTTCAATACATTGGTGGGCTTTTATAAGTACCTGTTTTTATTAGATACCTATTATTTTGATATCTTTTCAAAATTCCATCGCAACAAAGTTAATACAGGCATCGTAAATAACTATGCTCGGTAGACTTGAGCAAGTATTAATTCACAACATTCTTAACGTTTCCCACTTATCATTTATGGAAAGAGATTTTAAAAACTTGACCCCGTAAAAAGAGGTTACGGAATTAACGATATGAAAAATAGACTTATTATCTGAATAAAATATATCTATGAAAATCTCGAAGTTAAAATACTTATCTTCTTTTAATATAAGCTTAAATCTCCGGGGGGCTTAGACATACGTTTGATAATGATGGTAAAGTCTTTCAATAGCTTTTAGGTTAAAAGATTTTATATAGTCATTCCCTACAGACTTTGGGACTTTATATAAACTATTAATAACTAGATAGTTAAAATGCCGGTGTAATTAACGTATTTCCGGCTCCATTAAGTTTAACACTACTACCTCCGGATTCTAAAAATAAAACAATAGGTGCCCTAATTTAAAGGCGAGTGAAAAACTTTAGCTGTTTTTAACTAGTTCGTCTGCATTGATGTTGAATTTAATGCTAAGGGTTTTTATATTTTTCAAATGAAGAAGGAAAAGGATTGGAGATTTTAGGATGTGGAACGTAATTTCTTTTACAATATTTGAAACTATTGTTATTTCTAGTAACGATAGCTATTCGCCTGGTTTAAAGTTAACTTTGGCTTTGTTCGCGTCGTAATGATCAATCTTAGTGGTTGTAGTACTTTCCCTTCGTAATACTACGTATTATGGATAGTCTCCTATTAAGTACCTTATTGCCATTATATCTGACATAATAACTCAAATCGTGTAATACGCGTAACGATCGCGAAAATTGAAAGAATAAAAAGGATTAAATATTCGTCAAGGAAAATATAAGGGGTTTTACCCCTTAAATAGTATAGGAAAGCATAGTTGGCTAATTACTAGGACGCGTTTAAAGAAGTATTTTCGTGTTGATTAATTTGCTTAGGGGTATTAGCGCCGTCAATTGGCTTGTCGCCCTAGAAGTTTATGATTAAATTCAATTAATCCTGTTTAAAAGCAGCGACGTATTAGGCGTGATATATTGCCTTTTTTTATTATTACGCTTAATGGGGGGATACCGAGTTATCAAACACTAGACTTTCCATAAATCCAATATTTTCTGTTACTATTACAAGGATAATACTTATGGTTATCAGGTCCGTTTAAATCTTAACCTTATTAACATTAACGTAGTTGTTGCCTTCAGTTTAAAGCCGGCGAACCAAACTTTAGACGTCATGAGCGTCCGTACTTGCGGTCAACGTAATCAACTACCTCAAAGTCTTCCTTATTAACGTTAGGAAAATTGCCGGCTTAAGGGTATATACCAAACAAATTTGATGTACGCGTTATTACAGTGAAAAGTAAGGAACGTAAATGGTTAAAAAAGTCTTGGTAAGTGGTATTTAAGTGTTATAAGTCGTATTTGAATTCGTTAACACCCTTAACTATTTCCCGTATCTGCTTATGAATTGTGGCTTCACTAGCGTAAGCTTTCCCCATTACTTTTTGGCATAATATTAACTTGTTAAGTATCTAATTAAGGATATCGATTGGTATTTCCTCCTTTTTTTTTTTTTTTGCCATTATTGTAGTTTACTGCGATGTGGCCCAGTTTATATAGTATTAAGTAAGGTGTACGTTGTATTTGAAGTGGCTATTTATATTATCGTAAATCTCACGAAACGTGGTAGCTAAAATAAGGAAAGTTGGATAATAGTTCCTAATGTACCCTATGAGGATTCCAGGAAATAATAAGTAAAAACTTAAAGGGAAAACCTTTATCTATTTATAAATTTTTTAAAAGAGTATTATCTTAGTGTTGAAGAGGTTATAAGGTTTCCCGTTATACCTTTCTACGTAGTTTTAGATTTTGTCGAAATCCATAAACAGCTTATAATTGATATTAACCATCTTAATAGGTCTTGAGGGAAGGTCTCTATAGTTATCCCAGTTTTGAATGGTGTTTCCTGATAGTTTAAGCATTAAAGCCTCCGAGGCGCGGTGTTAAAGGTAATTTCTAGTCGCTTGACACAAAGGGTAAAGTCTTGTAGTAAGACCTGTAGTAGGCTTTTACGCGTAGGCAAAGTGAAAGGGGGAAGGTTTTTAAGGGGTTTGTCGGTTTTAAGTAAAATACTAAGGGTGTCGTAGTACCTGAAGATTTTGAGAAACTTGACGATCTTGCTTAATTAACTAGTGTATAACGCCGACATTAATACCTTTAGCTGCATTGGCAGCTTTTGCTTTATGCTATACCTTCGCTAAGGATGTACTCTGTGCTGTCACGTAAAAGTACTAAACTGCTGAGTAGGTTAATAGGTTCCTAATCGTCAGTACATAAAAAGGATTTGTTTAGCTGAAAATGAAGGGGAGGTCTCCTGAATCGCATCTAAGAGCGGTAAGGTTTTTTTACGCCTTTTTTTTTAGGTCTTAGGTTCTAAAGGAATTTTTCAAGTTGGGTTAGGTTAAACAAAGTTTTAATTAGCTTAGTAGAACTCTTTTTTGATACCTAAATCACTTGGCGTTTAAGTTCGTTCTTTAACTTGGACTTAATTATTTTTTTGGATTTCTTTTCCACATATTAATAGTCTTAGTCGTCGAAGAACTTACGATATTTGCGGAAAGAAAGGCTAATACAGTCACTTTTTTCGTAGCCGTTTTACTTAACAATGTAGTTGTTACCAAATTTAACTAGATGTTATTCGGTTAAGTCTTCGTTAACATCTTCCCCTTAAAGATATAGTTGTAATATTAGATAAAGGTAGTTTTAAGAACCCTAATCGCTTTTTTCCCTATGGGGTCGGTAATGTCTTTAAATTGGGCTCTGGTGGTAGTCATCTTAACGTTTCGGCTTGTATAGGGTTTGGTGGGCGTATAAATCGAGGGATTTGATAATTTTGGCGTAAAGTCGCGTGGAAACTTGATGGTTTAATATGGAGTTATGTGACGTAGCTTTTTTGGCGCTACTTGGTGGTTCTTAGTGTTTTCGTTCAAAGCAGTGAACTTATTGGTTGAATTTGCATAGAGGGAGTGAAAAAAAGTAAAATAGGGGAAAAGATTTTAGTGTAAAGAGTGAGATCGAAGGTAGTTGTTAGTGGTAAAGGGTGGATATTGTTTGTTATTATAGGTTTTTTAGCGTGGGGACTTAGTCGTTTTTCTTACAGTAATAGCACCCGTAATAGTACTGACTTAGCCGTTCACCAACTTACCGAACTTTATGACTTTGGATAGTCAATCTTAACGTCTTTAAGAAAGGTCAATGAAGATTTTTTGGTGTTTTTCAATAGCGATACCGTCGTTTACTTCCAGATTGCCGTTGTGGACTGACGCAACACAAAAGTCTTCTTTGTTTTCCTGCCTTTAGGGATTGGCTCAGTACTAATAGAGGCCTTCCACCAAAATCTTTCCTTTACCTTAGCCGCCGTTGTTGATGTAGAGCGTAACCGGAAAGTAGCCTTTTCTTCTACTTAGTTAATCTGTGCTTAGCCCAATAAGCACTACTTAGTATTGGTAGGTGTTTAGATTATTGCAATGTTGTCGATTCGAATCGTGGTCGAAGTAAAAGTAGTATTGCATTGGTCAAGTGGTGGATGTATTGTTCTAGGTTTGGCAGACCTCTAGCCGATCTGCACTTTAACTTGTATAGTCAATTGCTTGGCTCGTACCCTATAGTGAAGTGCAGCGTACTGCACTCGACTTACATTCAATGCGGTAAGTCCGCACAAAGCCATACACTTATAGTATGGTCAACTTTACTGTAAGTAAAGTTGACCTACTGCACTGTATGTAATACTATTCCAACAAGAAGTCTTATAACGTCTAAAATTATTTAGAATTGAAATTACGAGAGGTTCATTTCGATATAAGTCAAAAAGTATTTATCTACTTAAAACTTAACGACAAGATCATTATTCACACTGGTATCTTAATTTAATATACAATTTAACCCCAAGAGTTTGCCACGTATACCAACCTGTAAAAAGCGATAACCGCCTATAACGAGAGAAACCTCTTTGTTAACCAACTTAGCCATGACAACTTTCAGATTTTCTATATAGAAAGCGACGTTGTTAAGGTTAGCAAATACAGTAGTAACTAAATAATCCACGTAGCGTATCATTTTATATAGCTTGTAAAAATAAGGTTCTTATTTGCAGATAGAACTTGAAATGTTTGAAATGAGTATTATGAGATACGTAAACTTACCTTTAATAAATAAATATACGATGGCTTGGTAACTTTTTACTGATGAGACCTTGTTTCTCGTTTATAAAGCTTACTTTATTCGTTTAGGAGGGCGAAAAAAGCGTTTAGACTAGTTACGGCTTTGATTAGAATAGTTAGTATTTTTTGATTTCAATGAAATAAGATCGATACGTTTACACCAGCGATTACAGTCACGATGCCGGTTACGTTCGCAATGACTATCGCTATCACGATGGCGAATATTATGGTTGCCATAACGATCATCATCGTAATACTTCTCGCAAGGTTTGTCACAAGCTTCGCGAGGCTTAAGCTTACGATTGCAAACTTAATAACCACTTTCGCAAGGTATTTATTAAACCATTTTTTTGTTTTTATACGAATTTGTGTTTTAAAATATTGGTTTTCCTGCGAATGCCGCGAATCGTACTTCACGCGGTTATCCTTAACAACAGGTTTATAATGTAAGTATTTTGGGTCGTCAACAGTAAGTAGAATTAATTTTGACTTTTTACTTCAATATATATATTTGCAGAGGATTCATTTACTATTCTCTGCTATAAGGTTTTGTTAAATGTTTTAGTCTAGCAATATTCAAGTATAAATTATTACTTTGTATTAGTTTTGATTTAATCGATTGAAAGTATTTCTTATTCGCGAATATTCAAGTTTGGTTTAAAATGTATTCATAGAAACTTTACTTTTTTTTTAATAAATTTTCCTGAAAAAAGTAAATTTTCGGAATCCTTGCATAATGTAACCTTGATCCATTTGAAAGAGTTGTATTAATACGTTGATAATAACTTATAGACCTAAAAAGATTCATTCTATACTATTATCGTCAAGAATTTTAGTATTTTACTAGAGCATGGTGGAACCTTATTGTAAAGTATTCAATATGAATATAATTTAGCTCTTTATATCGGGATTGAGATCATTGAAGATTTTGAGGCGTGTTTCAAAGTTTTATATGTTAGGAAAAATGATATCGCTGTTTACAATAATGATACCAATATTAAAAGAATAATAATGCTACGAATTATATTTATTTGTCTCCTTCTATTTTAAATAGCGAGATATATTATCGATCGAAAATTAAGAGGCTAGCGTTGACCAATTTTCATAATTATATGAATGTTTGGAGTTGTGAAGACGAGGCCGAGAAGTGTAGGAAAAACAACGTTCGTTTTATGAGTAAAGGCTTTAAAGCAAATTTCCGTGATTATTTCATGATTTTACATTTAACATTATAGGCTTATATTAATTATGTTGAGGCGCTCGTAAAAATTGGCGTTCATTCCTGTTATTTGCTATTGTAAACGTTCAACATATTTTGGCTCGAGGAAAGGATTTATGGTAATACGGTGATTAAGAAACGTATAAAGGTGAAAAAACATGATTCAAGAAGGAATTAAGATAGTTGGAAGATGTTTAAAGGGGTGGTAGGCTTGTTAATTTTGTTAATGCCTAGAGGAGTAATTAACTTTATGATTTTACTACGAATATAGCGTGGATCAACAGGTGTTTTAACAATATCCAAAGCTAAAACACGTAATTAGCGTTTGATTATTGGCGACGAGACAACTTTGAAGGCAGTGACGGCAGCAGCGGCGAAAGAGCGACGGCGGCAGCTAAATAGCGACGGTGGTGGCGAGATAATAATGTAAACGACTAGAATATAAACGGCGACAGCGAGAATGGCGACGGCGAAGGCAAAACAGTGGTAGCGGCGATAGTGGTATGGCGGTGATGAAGAGGAGGGGGGAAGAGATTGAAATATCGTAGAGTTGAAAAGCAAAAAAAAAGAGGGGAGGTTTCGGTACGGTTGGGGGGGGGTTCTTTATTCTTACGGGGTAGCAGAACTGGAGACTTTAGTCCTTCCGTTTTTACTTGTTCAGATTGATGAAAGGGAAATATCTGGTGTTTTTTTTTCATCTTTTACTTAAAGCTACTCATTATTGGTACGCGTGTAGGGCGGCAATATAATGTTGAAGTAATGTAGTATTTTAACGATGGAAGAGGAAAAAAACTAGCTAAAACTAGAAGCTTAGCGAAAGCTGAGAATGTATAAGCATAGATATATGCTTTCCAAGTTTACTTCTTTCCTCATATAAGCTTATGTATGCGTTATCCCATATAAGTATATAACATCCGATTATCTAGTTTCGGTATTATCTATATCTTCAATTATCGTTCTACTTATTGAAGAACTTTTAAAGATAGCCATATATTATGAAATGTGTATAGGGATCCTATTTTCGATTTATAGCGAGCTTCAAGTAAATGGATTGTGATATCTTCGGAACCTACCGACGTATTCCGTATACTCCTGGTACTATGACGTACCTCTTCATCAAATATATTGATACCCCGAGAAATAGTATATTTAAACCCGTACTAGTCGTCCAAAAGATCGTTGGCGATATTTTCTTTGATTGAAAACTCATGAGAAATATATTTTTGTAATACTTGAGTTTAGTAGCTAATACCAATGATCAGATGCCCATATACCTCGAATCAAGTGGTCTATGGTAAATATATATATATATATATATATATCAGTTAATTATTTCATAAATCTCTTCGAGGTCAACGGTTTGATTAAGTTTTATTTTTCACAAATCGACACGAATCTGTTCTACTTTCGCGAAGAAGTTATTTCGTTTAATAAACCCGATGTCGTTTAGGCGTATCTCATTTACTTTCCTTATATAGTATCGAAGTCGATCTAGTTTGAAAGTTTACCACTTCATAGTTTTAACCTAAATTGTAACAGTTTTAGAGACTGCATATAAGGCATTAGCGTATAGTCAGTCGAAATCGTTTGTCCATACATATATGATAGCCGCGTCTATAATCTAGGTTTCGAATAGTAAATAGGTTATCCAGACAACGATTATGTCGCCTAACCTTGAGAAACTGGTTTTTGGTATCCTAATACGAGCGATCGGTACAGTATAAAACACGCAAGGCAAAAAAGTAGTTAATAACACTTTATGGTAAAAAGAAATTATTAAGGTTAAGTTGTATAATCATAATAGCCACAGTTATATCAATCAATATAAAAGCGAAAACGTATCCTAAACGGTAGATAAAAACTCTCATTTGGTCATTAAAGTATATACTAATCATAAAGGCTTAATTATCTAAAGCATTTCCTTTACGTATATTACTTAAGGTTGGTTGTAACCGGTTATATATGAGGTTGAAGTCTGATAATTTAACAGCTAGCCACTCAATTATTGGTCTTCGTCAATATGTCGGTAGTGAACCAATTACAATACATGTTTATTAGATCGATTTTGTTAATACGTAACTATAAAAAATCCCTTTGATGGCTTGACCGAATTTATATAACAGTGAAAAAAACTTGTTTCCTGATGTAAGAAAGGATGCAGAGCCTCGTTTCAAAAAGTGATTCGTGTTGGGCATCCTATATATGGGTGGATTCATCTTAATTTCAAATGTGAGAAAAGAAATCGTAATCTGAATACCGTTATATTAAGATTTAACTATTATCCTCGCTACCATACCTGTTATGAACCCAAGCTATTAGCCATTGAATGTATAGGTTATATGGCTATACACGTAACAAAGGGTACACGTATAGCACCCGGCCCAGGCGTGGTCTAGGCGCGGTTCGTAGGCGTTACATAGGAGGGATATTACTCAGACCAGGTGCAATCTATGCGCGGTTTGCAGATATTATGTGGGAGAGCATGTGACGGACCATGTATATAAATTCTACGTTTAAACCCGCTATACACTTTTCAAACTTACATATTATCTTAATTGTTAAAATTATTTAGAACATATTTTTCTTACTATTGTACATTAGATTGTAATATAGAATTATGGTCGTTTTTCATCTTTTTAAAGGGATATTCTTTATAATAAACGAATTGATAGCGAATATCAATGATTTCGCGTTGTATCTTAATTCTACCCAAGAAAATAAGACGTCAGCGAATACCTAATCCTCCACCTCGAAGGAGAAACCTTTTACCCCCCTGTTACCAACTTGGGTCGATATATCTTACTTTTAGAAAGCTTTGAGGTATATCGTTTTTATGTTGGAATGGCTGTAACATTCCCCCCCCCCCTCGCATTTTAGTCGACTTTCGTTTTGAATCTGGTTATTTTATACTTTTTCACATCTGATTTAGCCGAATTTATTATTTAAATACAATAATTCAAAACCGATTTGACGATTATTGAAACCTGTTTTTCTGTGGTTCAAAACGAACGGAAACGATGTAATTAATTATAATTTAATAAATTCGTTTTTAATTAGTTGGCAACATGTTAAATGATATAGTTTAAATTAAAAGCAAAGAAAATTGAATTAGTCTACGACGGTATACATTCTTTTATTTATAAGTATATTACACTCCAGTTAATAAATAATTTATTATCATTTATTATAAATCAGAGATATACGAAAAAAATACAATGTATCCAAATTCCTTAATTTTTTAAGACTGTTTTCGAAGACTATTATCGCGCGGATTGGGCTTTGGTTAAATTTAAGGGGTTCATTATGGGTGATGAAGATTTATGGGTATTGTTCGCTATGAAGTTCGAAACAATATTAGTTTAAACGGGCGGTTTGAGTTGACCTTCGCCTTTTAAATGTAATTACTTTGGTTTTTATATCCCTTTACGTATCCGAGATAAGTTTATTATAGCGGGTGTTACCCTTGTCAATTATATTGTAATTTTAGTCAAATACCGCGTGCTCTCAAATGAACTAGAGTTTTTTAATTGAAAATAACGTTATACATAGCAATTGTTAGTCTTTGTACCAATATCGCGGTCGGATAGAATTACGGTTATGACGGGAATCTATATAACTTAAATATTTTTGACCAAGGATCGCATTGATTGTAATTGGCTACCTTAATAAATTCTTTTATCTGAAACCTAGGGTGGATTACTGGTCGGTTACGTTTAAGGTTAATGTTATGGACTTGGGCTGTGAGCCGTATAGTCTGAATCATGTGGCTGTACATGATGTTGTGTTCTGTGTATCGTGTCATGTCCCGCCCCTTATAGTATGGTTGGCATAATCCAGAAGCGTACTGTATTATTAGTACTTTTGGCCTAATAGTTTAAAGGGCCGAGTAACATCAACTGGTGAAAACTATGCTAACCGGTTTAAGCTTATTTAGTAAGACCATCACAGTTGAAACTAAAGACGTTAGAGATAACGACGGAGAAACGTTAGGCTAAATAGGTTACGGGGCGTTAACTACTTTATAACTCGTTAAATCAATTTTAACAGGGTTATAAACTCAGCCTAGTTATCCCCCTAATTGTCATGACCCAGACAGCGGTTAGGTCAGGAAAACAGGCCAGTAAGGAAACTGCGCCACTGAGACGCCTGAAGTCTAACACATCAGGCGGAGAACATCTCTTATGTCAGCAGACCCAGGGTTAGGGTCAATGCCAAGGATATGTTGGATATGTTGGATATGAGGTTATCCAAGCTATCCAAGGACATGCCAAGGATATGTCGGATATGTTGGATCGGAGGTTATCCAAGCTATCCACATTATACAGTACTGAAGACGTATGAAGGATTGAGGATATAAGGACACGGTCAGCACCCCACAGATAGTATTTCCTTCATAGCTCTTCAGTTGTCAATCTAAGTATTCAGTCTACCCTGAATAGCCTCACGGCTTCTGATCATCACTCACACGAACACAGTCTTGATATTGCACCTTTTGTTACCTCTGCTACCTTACTGCTAACATAAACCCTCTGACACCTTCTATATACTCACGGGTATTTAGTGTGATCATTACACTAATGCAGGTTCATGTGGTTCAAATCGAAGAGGTTATAACTATAAAAGTCGAAGTGACTTTAGAAAAAAACATAACCGACCAGTAATCCACCCTAGGTTTCAGATAAACGAACTTATTAAGGTAGCTAATTGCAATCAATACGACCTTTGGTCGAAAATATTTAAATTATATAGATTCCCGTCATAACCGTAGTTCTATCCAACCGTGATATTAGCACAAAGACTAATCATTTCTATTTATAACGTTATTTTTAATTGAAAAACTCCAGTTCATTTAAGAGCTCGTGGTATTTGACTAAAATTATAATGTAATTAATAAATTCCAAATTTATACGCGTAATAAAGGTTATATGTATAACACCTGGCGCGGACGCGATCTAGGCTCAGTTTATAGGCGTTATGTAAAGGGGATAATGCCTGGACTAGATGCGGTCCGGATGCGGTTCGCAAACGTCAAGTAAAAAGGCACGTAACAAACCGTGCACATGGATCCTACGTTAAGAACCGCTGAAAACTTCTTTAGTCTTAAATAGTACCTTAATTGTTAACACTATTTAACACCTACTTGGCTTATTATGATAGGTTGGATCATAACAATACCAATGTTTTTATAGATTAACAAAGTCCACACTCTTGAAAATACAACTCATAAATAATGTTTAATGCACAACATATATATTTTTACCTATATTTACCTACTTAATTATACACCTCGTTTTCATTTTCAACGTTCGGTAACATTGAGTCGTTATATATGTGTTCAGCATAAATGTACCTAATATTCGAGGATGTTAGTATTAATTGAACTCAATTAGGTAGTGGAATTCTAGTTCCTGAAGTCGCTTTCATTCGAGCAATTTGTAAAGACCTAGTAATCGGTGGAAACGATAAAGAGAAAAAAAGAAATCGAATGAAAAGATAATTAATTTCATTCGTAGTGGACTCCTGTTATACAAAGCCTTAGTCGCAATGCCGGAAAGCTCGCAACTCAAGTGTTACTACCCATAAAAACCACCCTATTCGTAAATTCTTGTTACTTCCAAATTATACCGTACAATCTGTTGAATGAACTATTGAAAGCTTTGTCTTTAATTGAATATATATATAAGGTTAAAAACTTAATTCTATAAACCTATAGCCAATTTTCGGGCAATGTATTATACGTATGTGTTTAATGCCGTTATAGTCTTATAATTAACCGTATTGGTCTTTACTACGTGGTATAAACTTACAGAGACTACGAATACAGATTATATTTTTATAAGTTTGTCCATATGCCACGTAAAAAAGGAAAAAACTACTAGGTGTTTCGGAAAATAATAATTCAACCGAATATACTTATAAAAAAGAATCTAACACTTTAACATTAATTTAAAGAATAGAAATATACAAAGATAAAAAGAAAACCTTTTCAAAGTCGAAACTTAAGCTAGCTCTTCAATTAAGGCATTAAAGTAACCCTATAGCTTATAGATCTATAACAATGGGCGTAAAAAGTACAACCTAAGCCGGATCATGCTACACAGCTATCTTAGTCTCCAATGGACGCCAACTCGTATCGAGGATTTAATAGCGGTCCTAAAAGAGTAAAAGACCTGTAAAACACATATATTTTGGTTGAAAGCTCGTGGTGGCAAGGAAGATATACTTTACAACTCGGTAAAGAACTTCGAAATTAATAACCCGAGCTAAATTTTTGCACGGACCGCAAGTTCAAAAAGTATGAAAGAATCATAAAATGGGTATATCACTAAGCGGATGGTATTCCGTGAAAATTATTTTGTATATAGACAAAGGCATTCAATGTATAGTCGAAGGTTCTACTTGGTAATTAGTGCGCTAATATGATTGGCGACGGCTTAAAAATAAATAAATAAATAAAGCTATTAATTGCGAGCGATTATAATAAAAGTTTTTATTTGAAACCTCGAAACTTAAAAGGAAACAAACTAACATTGTAGTGTAAGTTTAACTCTAAAGGCCCGGATAAGCGAGTGTGGCGCCGGTGTAGGTAGCGACAACTTAAAGATGAATAAATAAATAAATAAAGCCTTCAAATACAAGCGCTTATAATAAAGGTATTTCTTCAAGACCTTAAAGCGTAAAGGGAATCAAACTAGCATTACGGTATAAGTCCAAGTCTGAAGGACTACGTTAGCACAAGCAACGAAGGATAGAATCGCTGTTTATAAGGTATGTTCTCTGGATGCACCGCTACATGGGTAGTGCGCCGGGCTGACGACGATCTCCATAGCCAAAAAGGGGTCGCCGGAAAAGATTTAAGTGGTAATAAAGCCGATTAAAGATGTTGTGGTGGAATGGGTTGCATGTGAAGTGATGGTATTGAGAGCGACTAGACCTGAAATTTTTTCTTGGAAGTGGACACTGTTAGGATTCACAGTATAAGCCCCCTACCTTCCTTAACAAGGTGGTCCGTGCACACAAGCAAAGAAAGTTGATGTAAGGTCGAAGATGTACGAAAGTTTTTAAGTTTTCAAAATTCACTTTCGTAATTTTAAAAGTATTATAACCTATCCTATAAGTTTCAAACCCTATAATCGTTTTATTCGTAATATAAGTATTGTTTTTAACCTACATAACGAATTAGCTATAAACTTCAAAAATACTGGAACTCTTTACATGAGGAATACGGTCGTCGACGTTAGGAACCTGTATACCCGGCGTTTTTAAAACGTTAATAATACCGCCTATAGCGCGTGTAACAAGTTTATATAAAGGGTTATTATACGTTAAGACTGGTTTGGTATACGTGACTATAGGGTCGAAAAGTATGAAAACACGGGCACGAAATACAAATTGTATCGCATCCATATTAATAAAGTATTTGCGGATGTTGTTAAAATAAGTTTCACCTTAGCGGCCCTTTTTTATCGGACAAGCGTTTGGTACGTTGAAGTTGGTTACGATAACCTTTTTAATCATGTTCTTTACAGTAACCTTTTCATTGTGAAGGAATCTTGATTTTGTTTTTAATATACTTCAGCCGATATTTCAAAAGTCAAATGCACTTGCCTCATTTCTGTTTAGGGGTCGTTATACAATCAAGGTATGCTAAGAGGCAAGGGTTGAAACAGTCATTGTATTAATTTGCTAACTCATACGATTTGGGGGCGTAATTCATTACTGGAACCGTCTAATTAAGGTACTGGACCTACCGTACATACCATAAATCAATATATCATTCAAAATAACCGCTATCGTAAAATTAAAGCCCATACCATTTTTATTGCCTTATTTTATTCGTTATTACAACATAAGTGAAAATATTTAATATGTTTAAACAAAATGAACAATCCAGATAATCTAGTCCGTATGAACGGTTTATTAGTTTATCGATGAATATACTTCTATTGTCAAAATTTTCACCTCAACATAAATTTATTTTTCCATTATTTCTGGAATTTCGGGGGGGGGGGGGGGTTCTTCAAAGAAAACCGTATAAATTACGCGAATGATTCTCTTTAACATGTACGTATATTATCATTGATGATGTATGGTAGAGGTCCCTTTGTATGAGTAGAGATGTGTTGGTGATATTTTCTTTTTTTAAACAAAGGTTTGTTTTTAACGTTAATATTAGCGTAGCTCATAACGAACCTCATCATAGTCGTTTCTACCAACAGAATAGGGAAAAGTTACAAATATATTCATTTAATAAAGCTCTATTAGAGAAATAACTTCGACGTTACATTTCGAACCCTTCAGGACCTTAACGAAAACCTTTAAGTTTATCTATTTTCGCTAATTCTCAAAGGATGATGTATTAAGAAAGATGAAATTTCGGGCGGTTGCCAACGATTTTTCGTAATTTTCGAGAAAACGGCTAGGTTTTCTACGGTATTAAAAACCAATTTTTTCTTACAGCTTATTACAGAGGCTTAGATAATCTCTTCTGACGGTAAAATGAAAAATCTTAAGGTAACTGAAAAGGGTTAGGGCGTTTCAACATACAAAAATAATACGTTTATAGTAGAAGTTGATACTGTGAAATAATTGTGCGCTGTAGGAAAGAGCGTACAAAAGGTTGTGTAGGTTTATTTAACTTATATTGGGAAAAGCCTACCCGATTAAAGGCCTATTCATCTGCCTGAAATATTATTGATAACATACACCGTGATTTGTAACGATAAAACGCGTTACTAGCTAGAACCTGGTCTTTTGAAACAAACAAAAAAGGTGTTAATAGCTTATTCCTAAGCCCAATACACGAATCCTCAAATTTCTCGCTCGCGCCTTTGCGCTTAGAGGTCTTCGTAAAAGGTTTTAACGTTAAAGTATTAGGGCTGATATATAGTTATGCTTTTCTTCGCAAGGGAAGGTCTAATTATCTGGCGCTTTTCCTAGGGTCCTTAATCTTTCTACAAAGGTCGGATCTCTTTTATAAGCGCGTCCAAGATACGCGGTGTCGGTTTGGCTCATCTGGTATTAGCTTTATAAAAATTCATCCAAAAAGTTATTCGGCGATGTTAAAATATCGCAGAAAATTCTGGTGGAAGAACTAACAGATGTTGGGGTTGCCCATAAATATATCAAGAAAGATAAACTATGATATTATTATCCAAATAACAAGTAACTTTGTTTATTACTCCACCCCCTTCGAAATTCTTCTTTTTCTCATTTAACAAGTCAAGTTTAGTTATGCCAGATTAAAGTTAATGAAGAACCCTTTGTCATTTTTTGAATACTTTCTAAAAGATTGAGATGAAGAAATATTCGATTGTATTTATGTTTCTTATAATTTTGTTAAATTCTTTCGATAACGACTCAGTTTCAAATGTATAAATCCATACAGAAACGAGTTTATCTGAATCCCTAGCAGTTTCTTTGAAACAAATATATGTCTAAAGGATAAAAGTTATGGACTAATAGCTATAAAAGTTAAATACAGCTTTAAAGTTTGCGATTCCGCAATAATATCTCGAAGAAAAACATCGAAAGCAGTTTGTCGTATGTGAAATGAAATTATTTAACGTATTGACTATATCATGAATGATTTGATTTTCATAGAAAATATGAACTTTTAGATTATACAACTCAAATAGTAGCTATTAAATATGCCTTTACTTTTAAAGTTCCATTACAATATACCTCGATAAAAGTGTGGGTAGAGGATTTAAAAGTTTTAATAAAGTGGTTTTGGTAAAGATACAGATTTGAAGTATTATTGGAGAAGTCGCCTATAACTTATATATTTATTTGTTACAAGCAGTTATTACCATAACAACTCAAAGGTTAAAAACAGGATAAGAATATATTATATTAGTCCCTATAAGGGATTCCATATTGAGATTAAGATATATCACAACTATCAACCTAACATTCATTTCGCCTTTACTTCCAGATTTGCCATTATCGTTTATATACTTAAAAAAAAAGATTGAAGTTTTGAAAACTAATCCTAAAGAATGAAATAGTCACTATATTCTTAATAGGTTTTCTGATATTACCGAACCATATCATATATTGACAGTTTACTTATCACATTGTTTAGGAAATAAAACTAGGAAAATCATTATTATCTTTAGTTGAACGGTTTTTGAAAAGAATATCACAGCTTCATATAAATTTATAGTTATAGGGGACGAATAAATCATGTTCTAATCTATTCATATAGGTATTTTCTATCATCCTTCGACGATTATTCCTAACTTGAAGCTCAAAAGAAATTATCATTGACTAATTGAAAGGACAGAAAATAATGAGCCTATTATAGATGCTATCACCGATGACGATGTGCTTTATTTTGTATCTTTTGCAAGTAAGAAAGAGAAACAATTAATTATGAAAGAAGATTTAGAGCGTTTCGACGGCAAATACTGGAAAAGAATCACTTTATAGTGAAATACGAAGCTTATTATCATTGAAGATTGTTAAAGAAGTTAGAAGTAACAGGCATCGCCATGCTACGACTACTAAAGAATTGATTAATTTTAAAACCGATACCAATGATTATATAGAAAGATATAGGGTAAAAATATTTATACGAGGATTAAAGTAATATTATGGTATTGATTATATCAACATGTTTGGTATTATTACGAAGGCTTGTACATAAAAGATCTTCGTTAATTTCGCCGCTTTTTAGGATTGGAATATTGACCAGATCGATATTGATTTAGGTTTTTCTTAATAGAAAGTTTAAGGAACTGGTATTGATGAAAATTCTGATTACTATTAACTTTTTTGTAATTCTTAAAGAAAAACAATACGCGTTTTAATCCTATTTTCAAATAAAATATCTAGTATTAAGCTTCCATATATAAGCTTGAACCAGAGTTACGATAATATTATACAAGTTAGAAAATCGTCTTCAACGTACTTCATTTTAAGAGGTTAAATTCCGATAACAAGATATTTATTAACTATTATGTATAACCTGTTTTTATATTTACTTCGACGACTTTTGTATTCTAGGTTTTCCTTCATTTATTACTCAATCCTTCAAAAATAATATTGGAAAGAACTTCGAATTTAAAAATATAGGGTAAATAACAAATTTTCTGGTGGTTATTATCTAAGAATAAGGCTAATATACCATTTTTTTTGGCTTAGATTGCCTATATTCAAAACTTTTTAGACATTAAGATGCAATAATTATCCAAAAGACAAGTTTATATTCCTATTTTAACCGGATCATTCGTTTTTGCTATCTTATTTTTAGAAAAAAAATGGTTAAAATTTTGCAAACCAATACATATTAGGTAAAATTTGGAGCGTTTGGTTATGCCAAATGTTTTACGTGTCCGGATTTCGTTTTTTTTATTTCAATAGTTTTTTGTCCAAAACACAATGTTTCACATGAATGTATTACATTCTTAGTAATGTTTTCAGATACTTCAAATAGTATAAGGTTTAAGGATTACAGATTAGGAGAAATATACGGTACCTAAAGAATTTTGAGACGTTATCAACTTTACTACAAACGATTATAAAAATTATCATACATTTCATTTCATTATTGATGCGATTAAAGATAGAATATAGATTAAGCTATTAGGAAATCTACCTTTAGATATATTGTTCAGATAGTTAATATTACAGTGAACTGAGTTTCCAAGCGTAAATCCAAAGTATTCATATTTTCTATAGACGTTGAATTAGTAGCCGTTAAAAAGGTAAGCTAAGATACCATAGGAAAGAAGAATCTGCTTATTCAACTCTATATTTCTATCGCCATCAATCTTATTTTAAATTTAAAAGAAGTCAATAAGTTATTGAATCATCCTAATTAATATTAACGTATTTAATATATTCATCTTGAAGAATACTTTGTTAGAGTTGAATTTGAACGTGGTATGATTCAATTTATGTAGGTTTTCATGAATAAATAACTAGCTGATGTATTAATGAAACCTTTACCAAGGATCAAAAACGAAACAAAAAAACATACAAAAATTCGGATTGATTGAATAAAATCAAATTCATAGTTCATGTTTTATAGATTATTTTGTTTCAAACTACGGTATAGTATTGTTTGTATGGTACAATGATATAGTTATTGATAAAAAGTTGATGTTATAGGTTTTCAGTTTAAATCGGAATTTTATCTCCATAATATAATCTTCGGACCTTACTAGGCAGGTGAAAGGTTAGCACATGGAACGTAATGGTATCGACTGAGATGAATAAAAACGACATACGCCTTTGAGATGCGTACGAAAGCTGAAAAATAAGGTACAATACAGTTAATGCCCGTCTGTAATAGTCTCCCCCACCCCTTAAAAACTTATTGAATGGTTGGTAATGGTGCTTAGGTACGTCTTTGAGGTTACAACGAGTAGTTGTTTCCCAAGACCGTTAATTTCACAAGGGCTCGGGTTAACTACCTTCATCCCCCCCCCCCCCCTTTTTCCTCGCGGTCTACATCCTTCTTACCCTCACCTTTGTCCTCCGACGCCGCCTATTCCTACGTTAACGTCGGCATCGGCCTATCTTAGCTGTTTAGGATAATCAGACCGCTTAAAAGGACCTTCGCTTTGGTAACGGTTACCTCTACATGTATAAAATGACATAAGATAATTAAAAGTCTTATCGACATACCGGCGGCGACGCTGGAATAATAAGCGGTTAGAGAATTCGCGGTGGAGGAGCTGGCAATTAAGTATTTAACTTTTTTAGTAGTTATATATAGTTCAATTGGAAAGCTTAGAGTGAATGAAAATATGTTCATATGTGTAAGAGATATATTTGAAGTCCCTATTTAATTCAATATCGTCATTTACATCCATTAATAGGAAATTAATATAATGTTTGTAGGGTTTTAATACTTTTATGAGGTGTAGCGCGTGTATGCGCGGTTACCACTACCCCTTCTTTTGTTGCGATCCTGGCTTTTACGGTCAGTAGAATGGCAACCACATTTTAACGGCATATACCTTAAGTTAGAGACTTCACAGAAGAAACACAGGCAGTATAAGGGTTGTTGACGTATGGCAGGCGGTTAACATAGCGGCTATACGAGCTTTTACAACCGATTTTTTCTGTCGAGAGTATTATTATAATTTTGGTTAGAACATAAACGACCTTGTTTGTAATGGGTTGTAATAAGATATAGGGTTTTATTTTACTAATAGGTAAGATAAACGATATTTTATTTCTGGAGATAGAATATGAATTAATTTTTAATCTTTAATTGTTCAAGTTGTAGAGATTTCTTACGTAATACCTGTTTTGATAATAAAAGGTCAAGTTAGATTTGATTTAAATTAGGCTGAAATTTGTATTTTCGTTTATTTATAACTACAAGATCTATGTCATAACATACGAGTTACCCTAAACAACCTTACAGATTACTTCATAACTGCAACAGCATCACGCGGCTACAACATGAAGCCGTATACCTAATACTTACTAAATATCTACAATTTATATTTTCGCATACATGTGTACACACACACACATATATACAAACATAATCTATATTTATAATCCCCTTTTAAAGGTTCGTAGTTTCTTCCTTGACGCAAGTAGGTATTGGAAAGGGGCGGAATAGGTTATAAAAGTGGCTCGACTGTGGGTTGTTTATACCCTTAGGTTTCGGATTTGGAAGATAACTACTAGGGTTTCGATCCTTCACGCTAGTGTCTACACCCTCAAGGTAGCAGCACCATCCATAGTACCTAGTGTAACACAATTTTCTTTTAAGAAATCTGACTTTTACACGTTTTTATTTTTATGCTTTTATTTCAAACAACTTTCAACTCCACACTTATCATTCTTCAATTAACACTTTACATTGTTTTCATTGTTTTTTAATATCCATACTGTATAGATACTACCTCTTGGAGGTGAGGGAGGGTGGGGGGGTGATAAAATTTAAATAAATCATAATCTATATAAGGTATGTATACGGAACTTAATATAAACTATGCAAGAAACGCTTCGGAGATGAGAATTTTCAATGGAGAACCAGGGAAAAAAAATCCTAAGCCATAGAAGTATTGGGATGAGTGTTACAGCTAGTTGTAGCTATTTGTACTACTATTACTTACTCGTGTAAGGTTCTAATCATCATGATCAAAATTTATGAGAATTCTAGGTATTATAAGAATTTCTTAGCCTATGAAATATCTTCTTTGATAGTATCTTTAACTAATATAGCTCTTTTCACAGCTCTGCATTAAACTATAAGACTACAAATATCCGACAATATAATTACGCCGATTTATTTTTCTACCTACTATTTACAAATGAGAACGAATACTTGTGCAAATAATCCAACACCTTATTGGTTTGCCAAAATTTAATTTCCTATATATATATATATATATACATAAAGTGAATACGATGTGGTAAGTTTTTAATTGAATTATTCATTGGTACCTTGATTAATGAAACGAATAAAATAATGTTTATTATATTTCTGTATATATATTATTCAATCTCATCAAATATGCTAAGAGGATTTCATCATTGCCAAGTAGTCGATTCAAATCTCTGATCAAAGTATCTAGTATTGAATTGAAAGTGGTAGAATAGTTTTAAGTTTGGCAAACCGCTAGCTGGTCTGAACATATTACGGTCTAAAGACTGTAGGTTGATAAATTTGTAATTTTCTGTGGAGTGCAAAAAAGAACGAAAATAAAGTGTGTACCGTGCGTAAAATACTATCAAGGCTGTAAACCAATTAATTGAGCCCTAGCTTATAACAATACCCCACCACCAAATCGCGTTTCATCCTAAAACGCGTAAAAAGGGGTTCTTTATCAAAAATCAAAAGAAAAAGAAAAACAATATAACACGTAGCTGCGAACAAGGTTTAGGCGATCAAGTCATAAACCTCAAACGTAGCGAACTCAGTGGCGGGGTATAGTACAACCTCGATCGTAAGTTAATTTAAACCATAAACATCCAGCAAACAAGGAACCAACACCAAATACAACAAAACCCATATACTAATACACTATTCTCCATCAAAATAGGCCTGCGGATTTCTAAACTATATACCCTAAAGCAAATGAGGACGAGCTAAAAAAAAAAAAATAGAGGGCATTATACAATGATAAGGCTAAACCAAGCATATTAGTTGCATCATACAATTATTCCGAACCGGATCATTTTATTTGTTTATTCATAGAATACCTGTTTTTCAAACCGTTTTAACTGCAAAAAAAGTCTAAACTGAAGCTCAGCAATGATTTACAACCCCGGCTAAATGAGGTAGATAACGTAGTAACATTATAAGGTATTATTGCAACCTTTTAAGTTGTAAATAAGTTGTTAAAATGGTACGAGGTCTCTTCACTTAATCAATTAGTAAAATTCGTTCCAGTTATAGGAATTTAGAATATCTTTCAATTCTGAACGCTTAACATCTTTTAAAGTGTTATCGTTGCACTCTTGAACGCAGCTGTAGGTATGTTAGGATTTAATTTCGTCAATAATTTTCGAACTCAATCGAAGATTAACCGGGGAAGGGGGGGATATTTCAGTAACAAATTGGAGAAAATAAGGAAAGCCTTAATAGAACAGAGTGGGTCAAGGAAACAACTCCGACAATAAACTTTAGGAATATTAAAAAGACCTCTTTATTTGTCGTTGAGTTAACGTATTAGTTGCGTAATCTTTGAATTTTGAACGTTTACATAAACCAAGTTTCCTACGAGATATTAAGGGGTATCGTATTTATAAACATTAGTATTAAATTCATAATGCGAAGTGAATTCACAAGCGATAACTTTTAACCAAATCATAATTCGGTCGAATCTATTAGCAATATTATCTGCTTGAATCAATTACTTTTTATGTTAACGTGTTAACCTAAGAGAAATGAATAGAAAGGATTCAAAGTTAAGACACGTGTCAAAACCATGACTAACGAAAAAATAAAATACGTTGATTTTTTTTCAAAACCTAGCTATCAAAATAAAAATTCGTAAACGGCAGTAATTTAACCAAGTTATCCTAGTCTTAATTAACAAATTTATGAAGGTATTATATTACAATAAAGTTAATTAGTTGGTATAAACCATTAATTTCTAGGTTATATGTTAAAAATGTTTAAACGATACCCCAAAGCGATCAAATAAGTGTCGCGAAAACTTGGAAACGAATTGAGATTCGCGATTAAAAATGATAATATTAGAATAACTGTATAATTTTAAACTAGGAAGATAAAAACATTGGTCGGCTTTTTCGTAAAATGGTTTCCATGGATATAAAGTAAAGTATTTTCGTTAAGAGGTATATTACGAAACCAGATATCAAAAAAATAAACTTTGGTAGACGTATGAGGGGAATATGATAATGTAATCTACGAAAATATCAGATTGATATTCAATGTGACTGAAAAGGATTATTAAAATTAAGCGGGGTAAATTGAGTTATTTTCTTTTGGTAATAAAGTTGATCAGTTTGAATATAAGTAACGACGTTATATATTAATCGCAGCTATTAAAAGTAATGTTATACAAAGTGTATAGATTTTACATAATTAGGATTTCTGGCTATAATAGTGTTATAATAACGGTACAAAATTCAAATTCGTAACAAATATTTAACTGAACCAAATAGGCCGTCGAGGTAGTAAATAAATATATTATGTAAGGCGAAATTTTTCACAGCAACGTCTAGTTATTGATGAATAATGAGGGATTATGATCTGGCGACAACATCGAAGAAATTACTACTATGAAACGGTTAAGGTTGTTAATGTAATAAATCACAACGATCAAATTATTAATGGGCTAATGCGTAACGAGAATATCTTAAATAAATATGTTAATAGAATGGTTTTTTAAGGGTAAAACATTGAAGAACATAATCTGAAATCGTTAAGAACACTATTGTTCAAAACCTGTATGTAATATACCATACGTTAGTAGGATTTCACTTCATCATCGTTCAAATTGGCTTTTGTAATCGGTCACTAAATCGGAGGCTCAAGGTATAAAAGTGAATAGTCTTTTGAAAACAATATATAATTCGAACGTTAAAAACGAATAAAAATTTAAAATAGCAAACCTCAGATTAAGTAAAGGCTTTTTTTTTTATCTTCGACCTTACATCAACTTTCTTGGCATGTATGCGTAAACTACATTGTTAAGAAAGTAATGGGTCCTACACTGTAAACTCTAAAAGTACCCACTTCTGAGAAAAAATTTCAAGTTCAGTCATTCTCAACACCATCACTTTACATGCACCTTATTCCACCACAATATCACTAATCGGGTCTACCACCACTTGAATATTTTCCGGCAACCCCTTTATGGCTATAAATATCGTCGTTGGTCCGGTGCACCACCTGCACAGCGGTGCATCCAGAGAACATCTCTCATAAACAACGATTCTATCCCTCGTTTCTTGTGCCAAAGTGACCTTCTAGACTTATAGTGCAAGTCTAGCTTTGATTTTAAAGGTCTAAAAGACCTTTTCCATAAACTCTTGCATTCGACGGCTCTATTCATCTATCTAATTATTTATTTATTTATTTTGAAGCCATCACCACCTATAATGGTGCCCCGCTTGCCTGATGGGACCTTTGAATTCATTTTGGATAACTTTGGCTGTTCACCGAAGACTTTTGTCGGTACACTCCCGCTAAGTAGTGTACCCTCTTTTACTTTCTTTTATACTCCTTGAGTTCGCGGCTTGTGGCAAAAAGGTGGCTCGTCGAACGGGCTGCTTGATGCGGGCTTTCGACCAGGGTATATGGGTTTTACAGGTTCTTTACTCCTTCAGGACCGCTGTAAGATTTTGGATACGAGTAGGCGTCGAACGGAGACTATGACAGCCGCACAGTACGGCCCAGACAAGGCTACAATTTTTACGCCCGTACAATATTACGGGTCCCTAAACCATAAAGTACCTTAAGGCATTGTTTGAAAGACTGATTTAGGGTCCGGTTTCCCGCCAAAGGCATCTACTTAATAACCTGTTGTATGGGTAAAAACTATATTTTATTAGACTTATAATAGATTAGGAACCAATTCAATATATCTAGTAGTGTGTCGTATTTCTTTATGAGACAACATGGATAAAAATTATACAAATACGATTTACATTGATTGTACGAGTAGGTTTATACTATGACGTACGGATCTATTTAGTTGATGTAAAGCTCTATCTGTATTTTAATAATTATATATAGTATATTGTTTATGAATTAGTCACAGGTATGAATGATACGTTTTTTATTTATATATATGTATTATAAGGAATCTGGTGGTTTGTTTAATAGGTCAAAGGGTATAGCCTGAACCGGGAATTAAATGGGGTGGTAGTTGTGTAAGGTGAGGATACTTAGATTGCGAGCCTTCTTGCAGGTATATATAACTTTACATTAACGATGGTCACACTATACTAGTTACGTAGTGGGCACTTCCCGATAAAATTAACATATAAAAACAAAGTACGGGATTTAATTATTATAAAAATTGTAGGTCTTTGTAATTAATACCGATTTAGAAAGATTTAAAGAAGCCCTATAATTTAGAACGCTATTCCTTAAACATTTTCATAATCGCTAGGAAATACTTGTTTTGAATATTGTAATTCCAAGTTTAAAAAGATTATTTAGCCGAGAAGTATATTATCAGGCGGAGAACGCCGTCGTTGATATATTGCAATAATAGGTTTTTAAAATCCTATTCAAATACATCGGTTTTCAAAACAGTGGTGGTTGTAAATCGAAAGTCGTTAAAACTAGATGGCTGAAAAAGGCGGCTTTTAGGTTAGAAAATGCCTTGGTTTAATAGTCTCCCTAATTCTAAGACCGGCTACATTTTTATAACCGATAAAAAAAAACGCATAAATTTTCTAATGGTTTGTAATGAAGCTTTTATAAAAAATTAAGAAAGCTAAGGAAAAACTTTCAAAAGTCCTTCAAACCAGATGTGGTAGGCTTGTCGGTGATTTTTTAATCTGGTTAGGGTTTATTTCAATGTCGAAAGTAGTAATAATCATGTCCAGTTTTTTTTGTTTCCACTTAAAGCCTGTCGATGTCGATTGAAAACCTGGTATCGTAAAAACATGAAACAACTATAATAACACGGTTTCAATACTTTACATATAAGGAGGAGTAAATGAATATATTAATTAAATAAATAATGCAAATTCTTAGAGCTGAAGTCAATTGCAGTATAGTTAGGTTAACTATACTTTCAGTATATCGATTGTAATGACGGCAAATTGGGTGTATTTTTTGTGAGTTGACTGTGAGTTAAGTGCAGCATGTACCGACTTAAAGATGGGGCACGGAGAAAGCAATTGAACCTACAAATTTATATGCAGACCAGTCATCGGTTTGCCAAACCTAAAATAATATATCTATCATCTGACCATGCAATACTACTGTTACTTCAACTACTATTCGAATCGACAACATTGCAACATCTAAAGGCCTATTAAGACGCAAGGCCTATTAACACAAATAGTATTTGAATAAAATTCTAACACATGGATAATGAAGTGTTTTTATTAAACAGATATGCTATAAAAGCCGAAATATGTTACCAAGGATTTGTAAAGCCTTCAATGTATAATAAAATATTTTTTCCATACGTTCTCTTCCGTAATAGGGAGATTATTAAAAACATAGATAATATTTAACTTAATGTATACCGCAGCGTTAAGAAACTTTTCTAAAATTTTACGAATTATAGGAATTGAGTACGGGTTTTTAATGGTAAATTTATTTAACTCTTTATAAACCTAATAAATGCAACAACCGTTATTATATTTAATTACTAATGATATTGGGGTATCATAATGAAAACGATATTTTTTCAATTTCACCACCGTCTAAACCAGTATCAATTTACTTAAAAACGATGAATAGCTTGGATAATTTTAAAAATCAATTTTCAAAGTAAGGCGCGTCGTAACCGGAAATCACGTTAATTTTCAAATCCTAAGGGCATTGAAGGAGTAAACCTTTAACCATTTTCGGTTTCACTTCATACATTATCTTTAAAGTTAATCAGATATCTGTTATTTAATTTCCTGTTCTATTTCTTCAGTCTTATAAGCTATGCATTTAGCATTATCAGATTCGGTAATACTAATGATAAATAAGATGTTAAAAGTATTTATAGGGTTGTGAAAGATGTAAAAATCGATAAACAGGTTGAAATCTAAAGATTAATCGGTACAAAAATCGTTAAAAGGGTTATCCAACCAGTCTTTATCGTACGGATAATAGTAAAAAATTGACGGTTGAAAGGAAATCATTACTCCAATAACAGAAACCTTATCAATGATATTGAAAACGGTGACGTTGTTGGCTGTAATGTTTTTGTTAACGGTCATATTAATGGAGGTAACACTAATTAATCAGGGTAAACTATGGAATTTATAATGATTTGATATGATATCAAAATATTTCTTCGCCTAACTAATACGGGTGTTATAGAGATGAAACTACTATAAGCCAAAAATTCAAAATATATCAAGCGTCAAATTAAGGAAAGAAAAACGGTGGTTTTGCTATATTAACTACAATTATCAGATAACTACACATTATTAGTAATAATGTTAGCGAATTTTCTATTCACCAACTATAACAGGTAAAGTCATAAAAAGATATTAATGGAAATGTACAAAAATACATAAAACCCGGTCGGCAAAAAGCTAAACCGTAAAATCAAAGTCGATGAAAGCTGAAACGAACATGGCAAAATAAGTATAAGAACATATATATTGAATAGATGAAAATTTATTATTGAAGGCTCAAAAAACAAAATAGGTCATCAAAACCCTTATTTTCCAAAAGAAAATAAAAACACTTAACGCAAAGTTAATGAAAGTATGAACTTATCTCTATTTTTGAATGAGAACGGTAAAAGTATCATTACCATAATCATTGTCATTGGAAAATAAATACTTATATTTGAGCTAAAAAAACGAAAAACTGGCCCTGACCCCTATAATCTTGACAGCCGCGACTTCGTAAAGCCGTAATAACTCGGGGGTTATATTTAAAGCTATCAAAGCGAATGGGGGACGTGTTAAGTTTATAACCATAGACTTTATAATAAACGTATTAGATTGGGTTTAAATTGAAACAACTAAGGCTTATATAGTCTTTATATTATTTAAGGGAAAAGATAAGGGTAAGTACGAGTTAGGACGGTCATAAAGGCGAAGTAATAAGTTAACAGGTAAAATAAAATAGATTATATTATTTTGGTTAGTTGATATTATTATTACAAAGTTTTTAAAAAATCAAATCGGCGTAATCATCTTGATGAATATCATTCAATAAGGTTTCTTCCATCAATTGAAAAGCTGTGACAACCTCCTAATTGAAAAACTTTATCAGCAATGTAGGTATCTTGCTGTAACGAACGGCTAATAAATACAAACGAAATTGAAACTCGGAGAATGAAAGGAACTTAAATTTTCCCTCTACTATAAACCAGTTATTGAAGTTGCAGCTAACCTTTAGAAATAGTTTCACTATAATATATTAATTAGTTATAACGTCTTCACACTTTACGATATTATTCCACGTCAACATGTTAGGGTCTAAAAGATTCTAAGTAATTACATCAGAATTTTTATGATAGGCTCTTAAAGCTTCACCATAAAAAAACTACTTATCTATACTAGCATGAGAAAGTTAGCCTAGGAGCTATTCCAATCAAGGATCGGTAGGGTAGAAATAACGCGGTTGGTATCCCAACAAATATACAATTGTTACCGAAAATTCCGAAACTTTAACTAACAGTTCTCTATGTTTTTTTACTCTCCGTCAAAATTAAAAGGGTCCTTAATAACATAATTAGGGGTGAATGAAATATCTAGGGTAACGATATGACTTTCACGATCCTCTAATAAACGGAAATGAAAGTTGAGGTAAAAAGCCTCCAACTTTTGAACAATAATTATCAATTCGGTAACATCAGCATCAAAAATCTTTAATAAATCCGCGATGATGGAATCTAATCGCGAAAACTCGATAAAAGCAGGAAGGTAGTATACTCCCTCAAAGTTATTAAAAACGCCCGCCAAATAAAACCAAGTAATATAAAGCCTATTATAAAAGGTACGGCTACAAAAGTGATTAAGTGTTTCTCTATTTATAGAGCTAGTAGCAGCTCCAGAGAGGGTAAACTCGACTAATATAGTGGCAGGGTCAGCTATAACGTTAAAAACAAAGGGTAACACAGTAACAGGAAACAGGTAATAGACAAAACGATTGTCTTTACCCATTCTATAATAAAAATTAATACGGCCGGAAATTATTTGTTTGCTTTTCGCAACAGCTTTCGCAAATAGGCGAATCTAGGCGAAGTCGGATAAATAAAAACAGGTTTGGCAAACAAACAAAATGAAAGTAACGAATAGAAACAAAATAAGCTCATATAATAAGGTATAAAAAGAAATCAATCAATTAGTAACCGTATTCGAGACAATTGCAACTATCACGATCCAAAAACTACAGGTTAATATATGTAGAATTGTCTATGGAGGGAAAAAGAGGAAAGAAACAAAGCGTATACCGTAGGGCTTATACTAGTAGAGCCGTGGACCAATCAATCAGGCTTTAGCCTGTGATAGTACACTAGGTAATATCGGCAATTGCTTTGCATATACCCCATACCGAATTGTATATTGTACCATAATAAACTTATAGTCAGTATGATTAACTTAGCTGCATTGAAATTAATTATTACTTTAACACTAGCATTTTCTTTATTTTAGGCATACGTGCTAGTGTGTCCGATTACTAATCAATGGTAATATCGGAAATTTCTTACATATTAAGCGTGTATTGATTCATTAATACCTCTATTATCAGAATTCCAATTATATTTTAATTGTTGGCATTCAACATACAACTCCAAATATTTCCTTTTAGGTTCCATACGTAAGTTCTTTGTTACAAACGATTACGTAACCAATTTTGTAAGTTTCACTGCCAATTTTAACTCAGTTTTTCGTCTTCGTCACGCTGGTAGTGTTTTGGTTTGACGAGGTATTTTTTTCTGCCTGCATTATGTACTGATCGATTATATATCCTTCGATTCAAATAAACAAGTTGTTTCCATTTCTAAAACTTTTTAGGTCGCCGTTAGATGTAATTTTAATTATGATGTTAGCGTGGTTGTTTCCCGAAATTCCGTCCCTCAATTGGTTGATTTTTCGAGTTCCATATTTTTCTCTTAATGTTATTACGTTTTCTATTGAACGCTGTTTTTAAGTACTCTCGAATTGAGAAAGATACTTGAAAAAGCTAAGAAAATTAATACGGATCATTACAAAAATTTGAGGCAGTAATAGTTATTTAATAATAATCCTTTACGTATTATCGTTTACCATATCTTTATCTGTTGGTAAAGTCTCTGATTATTCACGTTAAAGTAAAAGAGTATAAAAGTAATCTTAAAAATGAGTATTGTAGTAGTAGTAAAGATAGATGATGATGAAGAGGAATTCTGAAAGTGCACGCCATAAGTGAGAGCTTATAAGCTCTCACCCAGAGCGTACCACTCTGTCAATGTCCTTTTTAGACCGCGCCACGCATGATGCACTTTGAAAGTGCAATTTACAGCGTGTCACGTTATCATATACTCTGCAAGAGTGCAGCCTACAGCGTACTATATTATCGTACACGCTACAGGAGTATACCTTGTAACGTGATATACTGCTATAAAAATATACTAACTATAGTGATATATAATAATATTCACACAGGTAATATTTTTTTTTCTATTTGTACGCTCCATATCTATAATCTAATAGTGATAGTATAGTTGTAGTGCGGTTTGTATCTATAATTCAATAGTAACAGTATAATTATAGTGCGGTTCGTATTCTTAATTTAGTAATAACAACATAATGTGCGATGCGGTCGGTATTAGTTATTCAGTATCAATAATAGTGTAGGTTCGTTCTCAGTTAGTAGTGATAGTGGTGTATATTATCGTTTTAGGCAAAACTTTTTTTCTCTTTTCTTTTGCTTAGTAAAGCGGGGGTGTTGCGGACTAGGTTACGTAAGCTTTTTCGTAGCGTAGTTGATCGTAACAGCTATCAAAAGCACCGACCACATTCCGAATACACAATTTAGAGCGTTTAACGTGGGTAGGAGCGGTGTTAATACGTATTCCTGGGCGGTCTGTTATTGTAAGAGCGGTTTTAATACGACTTTTTAAACGCTTTGTGGTGACGGGAGAGTTTTTAAGTTATTTTTTGTAACCGTGAGTGGTGCCTTTAACGCGATATCCATAGCGTTCGTTGTTTTTTGAGGGTTAAGGCTAAGAATGCTATTATAGCCTATGTTACGTTCTAGGACGCGTTTCGAAGTTCTATTATAGCCCGTTTTATTTTTAAAGTTAAGGGATCGATTGCTAAATCGACCCGTCCTTATATTAAGGTCTCGTTGCGTATAGTGTATCTGACTATTCATTTTCTTAAAGGTATAGCCTAAATTCTATACCCGGCTCTCCCTTTTACAAAGGTACTTGTTGAGACCAAGTTGCCAATATTATTTTCGGTTGTCTATATTCGAAAGGTACGGCCTAAATAAAACATACGGCCTATCATTATCTGAAAAGTACGTCTCAAATAATATACCTGGTCCTTTCGTTTTCTGAAGGCACGTTTTGGAGTACGCGTCTAACCCTTTTTTCTCCTAAGGTTACGGCCCAAATTGTATATAAAAAAACTTTATTCTTTTGCGGGTGTAGCCTGGATTGTGTATTTAGACCTTTCTCTTTTTTATTTTGCGCTTTTAATAATGTTCCTAGCCCTTCCTCTTTTTGAAACCGCGTGTCAGAGTACGTGTTTGTCCATTCCTTTTTTTTAAGGATTCAGCTCGAATTTTATATCCGGCCCTTCCCGAAAACATGTTTCGAAATACACGCTTGTTCCTCCATTTTTTTTTTTTTTTTGAGGATATGGTCCTTTTTTTCTTAAAAGCGCATGGTAGAGTATGCGTTTGGATCTTTCTTCTCTTGAGGGTACGGCCTGGACTTCGTACCTAACCCTTCATTTTTGTGAGGGTGTAGGCCGGATTGTGTATTCAGGCCTTTCTTTTTTTGAGGCTGCGGCCCGGACTATGTATTTAGACCTTCCTCCTTTTGATTTCGCGCTTCCAATAACGTTTTCGACCCTTCTTCTTTTTGAAAGCACATGTTGGAGTACACGTTTAGCCCGTACTTTTCTTAATGATGTGGCCCGGATTATGTATTCAGGTCTTTCGTTTTTCAATTCCGCAGCCTGGACTATACATTTAGTTCTTTCTTCTTTTAAGGGTGCGGCGCGGATTGTATAATGAGGCTTTACCTTTCCTAAAGACGATATTTCAATAACGTTTTTAGCCTGTTTTTCTTTTAAAAGTGTGTGTTTCAATGCATATTTGGATCTTCCTTTTCTTAGAAGTTTGTTTTAAATGCGATATCTGGGCCATTCTCTTCCTACAAGTGCGCCCCAGATTGTTAACCTAAGATTTCCTTTTCCCTTGAAATTCGAGTGCCTGTTAGGCCTTACAGTATCCTTTAATAAGTGTGCAAAGATAATTTTTAACCTTTTTTCATTTAAAGGCGAGAAACCCATTTCTTTTCACCTTTCTAAAACAGAATCTTGTAAAGTTAACTCTTTGTAAATAGTGCTTCCGTAACACGATATATACTATTAGGTATATTGAATCCTCTGTTTTGTAACTATTTATGTAATTTCCATAAAATAGAAGTATTCACCGATTGCTTCATTCTTAACATTTACATTGAAAGATTATTTTGAAAAGAACTAAATAAATTGTAACTGGAAAATAAAATACCCTAAGTATATATATTACAATATTAATAAATAATGTAAATAACGTAAGTATTTGTAAGTAAAGGGTTAAGGTTTAACACTGGCGCCTTTATTTCCTTGATCCAAAAATTTAAGTTAATACACTTTAAAATGTTTTCACGTAGGTTATTATACTTAAAAAGAGAATCTGTATATCAGTTGACTTTAGCCACGTTTACCGTTAAAGCATTAATACAAAAGCGGTGCGAACGATCAATCTAAACAAAATACCAAGACCGATAGAGAAAGAAAAAAAAATTGAATAATTATAAGATACAAATATCGGTTCTAAAAATACATTTAAATAGTAATGAGGTTCGTAAGCGGTTTGGTTCCTTCGTTTGGCCGCTCCCGAAGTGTATGAGCAGTTTGAATGACGAGTTTTAGCCGCCTCTGAAGTATACGAGCGGTCAGGTTATTGAGTTTGGGGTGTGTGGTTGCGAAGCGGTTTGGGTGCTATGTTATAACCGCTCTTGGGTTTCGTAAGCGGTTTGAATGTTGTGTTTAAATCGGACGGGTCCTAAGAAAGGGTCTCTAAACTTGGTGGTTTTAGCTCACGTAGCCTAATACGTGATAGAAAGCTCTCTAGAAATTTCCCGGGTACGTTTAAAGCGAAATAGTGAGTAAATAGTTTACTTAACGGAACTTTTACTAGATATAGTACTAATTAGTTAATGATATCGTACTAAAGTGGTTTTTTTAAAAAAAAATATTCTGGATTTTATAGTTTTATTACGTTTCGGGTTTTAAAGGTGTTCCCGCGTAATTTCACACTTCCGTATGGATTTTGTAAAGCGTAGTGTTAAAACACAAATAGTTGGGATCGTTACAGTATCACGTTATAAATATTTAACTTCGGGTTGTCTTTTTTGCTTAAGCTATTAATAGTCGACCAAATCGACTACTAATTAGTATTGGTAAGGTCTTTACTTATTTACATAAAGGTAAAAGAGTAGAAGAGTAATCGTAAAGATTGGTATAATAGTATTAGTAAAGATAAATGATGATAAAGAGGTATTCGGAAAGTATACGTTATAGGTAAAAGCTTATAGGCTCTTACCCAGAGCGTGCCACTTTGCGAACGTCCCTTCTAAACCGCATCACGTATGATGCACTTTGAAAGTGCAATCTGCAGCGTATTACATTATCATGTACTCTGCAAGAGTGCAGCCTGCAGCGTGCCACGTTATCGTGCACACTGCAGGAGTGCACCTTGCAGTGTGATGTACTGCTACCTAAATATACTAAATATAGTGATATATAATAATATACAGTATCAAATATTGTCATTATATGGTGAACTTTGAATATAAACACGTTTCGTATTACATGTTTCTATTAGTTGGATCTTAAGAAGTATGCTGATAGAAAATATTGAATTATTATAGAATTTGTTTTTGTTAACAAATATTGTAACGAATTATATTGAGAATATTAAATGGGAACCATTCTTTAAAAACCATTTAAAAAATTATTAACTTAACTATTATCATAGTTTTCAATATTATACTACAGTTTTTGTTTATATTCTTCGTTTCGTACTATATAAATTCATTTAGCTTATGAAGGTCTTCTTTTACTGGTTAATAATTCGTATCATAATTGATAACTCGCAAGATACTTTAGATCAACATGGGATGACGATATGAATCTGTCAATTTTTTGTTGGGGATATTGTTAAGCTTTAACGTTATTAGCCTCATCGAATTTAAGCAAATGAATGGTTCTTATTCTTTAGCCTAGATTTCAATATATATTGTAATCGCTATTAATATTATATATATAGATTAACTATCCATTGAAGTTCAGTTGCCTGTTTTTTGTTAGCTTTTTCATCGGTTTAAATTTTAAAGTTTTAAATCGTTGATAGTAAGTTGTTTTGCTATTATCAAATTTGCGATGCTTACAAAGTTTGTCGTTGGTTTATATGTTGACTATACCAAACCTTGGGTCGTTCATAATTAGTAGGCACGAATTGAACATTCATAAAGTTATATTAAACCAGGTTTTAAAGTACGTTCAGCATGTAATGAAGAAATAAACGATTGTTTAAGCTAGAACGTAATGGGGTTGAATGAAACATAAAACCGTTTTAATAGCGAATTTGTCCTATTAATGTTTTCGTAATCTTAATAATATAATCAGTTAAAGATTAGTGGTAGATTAAGTGTATATTTGCGTAATCCTACAATTACGAAGAGTGAACCTACAGTTTGTTCCAAAAGTTAAACTAGTAGCAATTAGGCTGACCAAACTCTGTCTATTTTGCTACATTATAGGTGATTAAGTAAGGATTGAGTTTTTACCTTCATTACTATATTATTGAATGATGAACCTCGATATATAGAACATTTAATATGTATTATTTCTTAAAATTAAATTACTATCCTTGATTAAGAATAATTACTACTTATCTTTCAATTCATATCATTATTATAAGCTTCATTACGTTACAAGTTAATAAATAGTTGATTTTAAATTAGTTGTTTTCTATAAATAGTTTACGTGGTGTTTCAATAATGATTTGAATACATAGGTTAAAGACAGCTCGTTGTCGATTTTTTTCTTATTCAAATATTTGAGTTGTAGTATATAGGTATCTCGGCCTATAGTTTTTTGTAGCCAACCTTTTTCACTATATATTAAACACATCAAAAACTTTGTTATTAATGTCAATTTTTAAATTAACTAATTAGTCAAGTGTGGTATGTGATTCCCATATAACTTGAAATAGGAACACATTTATTTCAATCTTTAAAGATTAGAAGCAATGGTATTAAACTTAAAAAAGTTTAAAATTCGTTAATTATATCGATGGTTTGACTATTAAGCTACTAACAAGTTAAATGAAATCTTCAAAGAGAATGGCTATGAAGATGTATATTTATTAATGCTGGAGGCAATTAAGCGGCCTTATTATTACTGTGAAATTCGCTCTTAATTCCTCTTTAAATTCCAATTTACGTTAAAATAAAACCAAAATTTAGACTCTAGTTTTTTTGTCGACGTGTTTTAATTGTATGGTGTTATAGGCTGGTGTTTGGGCTAATGGTCACTAGGTATCTATCTCTAGTGGTTGCCATCCACGCTCCTATGGTACTCTGGAGCCGCTTGAAAGACGCACAGGAGCATGCCCTCACCTGTCATGTGTCCGGGTCACTTTTCTTTATCCAACTCTATAGCAGCTCCCTAACCAGGGTTTCTCCTTTCTTCTCCATCGAGGATTATAGACAGTATCCAACTACCTTGAGAGATATCTCTAACTTCAGTTCTTTCATAGATGGTAAGCTTATACTTTACGTGATTAGTTTGGTAACGGTGTTTTACCCAATTGAATTCCTTAAAGCTATGCCAAAGTAGGAATATAAAAGTTATTATCTACCGTATGGATTGAAATATTCCTAAGATCTCCAACTATACTAATTAACAATATCAATAGCAATTTTTCTACAATGAAATTTCAAACCAATGTTGAATAGATGGGAATATAACGTAAATAAGTCCTTGTTAAAGCCTACTAGATTATCAATAGTGTTAAATTTTTTACACAATCTTATGAAAAGTTCATAATATCAATACCATAAAAATTAATATTTGTGCATATTTTAAAGTACAGTTAAAAATAAAAGTAACACATTTCAACGACAATATTAGCGCTAACGGTCTGCTGCTAACTTTTCTGGTATTTGGAGAGTATCAACTTATGATGACCGAATCTCTACTGTCGATGAACACCTAGAATAGGGTTGTGTCATATACCAAAACCTTGAAAGAATTGAGGAAGGAATCGACACATTGGCAAATCAATAATAGCCTCAACACCAGAAACGGACAATTGATAATATATGTAATATATCTACCTTTTTAAATTAAAATCCTCATTTCAAAACAGCTCGGTAAATAAGATAAACCCTAGAATATATTTAACATAGCTAATCCAAACGTAGTGGTTAAAACTTCGAACGGTTTTATTACCATTAGAATTGTATAAATTGATTTTTCTAAAAGACCTCTCAGTTCCGATGAAGATCCTTAAGTTAAAGACCTTTAAGCCGATTCAATCAGTCAATATGATCCTCCTGAGCCGATTATTAACAAGCTGATTGAATTTCGACAGCGTAAAAACCTACAAAAAAGGAATATATACATTGAAAAAGAGGACTGCAATGAAGACTATAATCCTAGAAAGGAATTCATAACGGAATAGATATTTTGAAAAGAAAATTCAGATAAAGACCTCACCCTTAATCAGCGAACTAAAGGGATTATCAACACACTGGGTAAACTTTTAAAAAACAATCGAGTTAGAATCGATAGCCTAGTTATACGAAATTTTATTGAACTTATATTGTTAACGTAACTTTAAAGTAAAAACTTTTCGATTTTTAATAGAGGATGATTTCTCCAGTTTAAGGTAAAATTTCAGACCAACCGTAAGAAACGTTACTGCTAATCATTTCAAAATACGGTAATAAAAGCAAGAACTAAATCTTTATTCAATCGACTACAATCTAGGAAATTAGCGAACATTCAATCGTAATAATTACTACCAATTTAACATCTAAAGCAAAAAGTATTTTGACCCGTCATTTACAATAAAATTACGTAAACTTACATATATTACAGAAGAAATCTTTGAAGAATCATTTTATGAAAATTGCGTAAGGAATTTAATAATAGGTTTCCTGTCGGAAGGGTAATGCGATACGTTAATTCTTCATAGAAACTAACCTAAACAAGAATTTGTTAATTTGTAACGTATCAAATGTAGTTCAAAACCAGGCTGAGTATAAAAACGTTAACTTTCAACCCGTATCTATTAATCATACAACGTAATAACGTTGAAATCGTTTTCATGTATATTAATGATACCCTTCTTCTCTGTAACATCAGGTCTATAATATCATAATGACATTTAATCAAAATTGAGGCCTTTCGTAATATAAGTCGATTAATACGTTTTTTAAAGGTAAATAACTTAACTTTTAGATATCGTTCATTCGTCTTTATAGTTTTAAAACTATTCTTGATACATACATAATTATAAGCCAAAGAAACAAACTAAGAGCTATGAGAATATTAGAAAAACAGACAAGGCAAAATTATAACGGTACTGTGAGCAAAGAGCTCAAACAGCTTGTATGGATACGTTATACCAATCGAAAACATCCTACGATTTATCTATTACGACATAGATTTAGGATTGATGGGATAAGGATTTTGATTGATTGAATAGGAGAATTGAATATAAAATTGAGAATTCTAATAAAAATATTAATATGATATTGGTAGATTGAATGAAGTAAAAGTTAATAATCTTTACAAAAGACCTTTTTCCAAGTAATACTAACTCTATATCTCGAATCAGATTCTATATAATACACTTTGATTAAAATAGGCTTAATAACCAATTATGATTACCAATTACCGCGCAAATGAAATGTCCGACAAATGTAAACATATGATACGAAACGAATTAATATTAGATATCTACGTATAATGATAGGCTTTAATATTGGTATGTTGACTGATGACATGTTCATGATTATGACCAAATAGTTGGGATTGCGTTCAATACGTAGAATTTTATATATAAATTTCTAAAATTTATCCAAATATCTATCAAAATTAAGTAAGACTAATAAAGAACGTCCAATAATAAACTTAATAGTTTGAAACGAGGTATACAAGGGTATGGATAATCGATAAGTTCTGATAAAGTAATGATAAACATAACCCCATAAATACTGTCGATAGGTTTTAAATACTTATTCGCGTGAAAAGGTAAGTATAAAAGTAATAATAAGATTGGTAAAGTTATAGTAAAAGACAGATGCGTATAGAAAAAGTATTCAAGAGAGGGCACACTACAGATAGGAGGTTATATACCTCCCATTCAAGCAATGGCTCTTTTGCCGTACACTTTGGAATACCCATTCCAGACCGCTCCGCGCATTGCATTTCAGTGCGTGAATAGCCATTCTAAACCGCTCCATGCATAATGCACTTTACGTCTTGCAAAAGTGCAGCCTACAGTATGATACGTTATCGTACACTCTGCAAGAGTATACTCTGCAATACAGTACACTGCCACTAAGCCTATATATACTATCTATAAGGGTATATAGTAATATACACACAGGCAATCTTTTCTTTCTTCCTTATATACCTATAGACTAATAGCAATAGTGTAGTTGTAGCGATTTTGTATACGTATCCTTTTAATGACAATGTGGTTGTAAAAGTCCAAATCAGCAGTTTCCGTAGTGATAGTATTATTACAGTATCAATTTCAAGAGGTTCTAACCAGTAGTTTCTGTAGAGACAGTGTGGTTGCAAGGGTTTGAATTAACAAGTTCGGTTAAAATCAATAAGGTTTAGCTACGGTAGTGACTATAATTCAGCCTAAGTTGGTATAGTTAAATAGGGGCGATATAATTGGTGATAACGCCTTTCGTGGTTTCTGACAAAGGTAACTACGCAGGTGTTACAAGGGGTAATTGCGCAGAGGTAAATACGAAATCATGTATTGAGTTAGTATAAAAAGATACATCGCGGTCGGTTTAGGCAAAACTTCTTTTATTTTTCTCCTAAAGCCGCATATTCCAAGTAAATATAAGTCCCCATCACAATTTAACCTCTATTTCATTTAATCAAATTGAGCCGTTTTAATAGGTAGGTTACTTAACCAACACCTATATACTAATCTTTCTTTCAAACAGATACCACATAAAAACAAGATAATAAAGCGCCGTTTAGTAAGAAAGCGTCGGCGCGCCGCTGCCGCCGCAACCGCTGCCGCTGCTATTACCAGTAGCCCACCCTTATCGGGTACAATTTCGTTAATAACGGCCACTTCGCCCGCCACTGCCACCCCGCCCAGCCTTACCGCCGCCGCCTCGTCTCCTTTCGCCGCCACCGCTACCCCCTTAAGTCCTGCCGCCGCCGCTGCCTCGCCTTTTTCAGTTGCGGCTGTTACCACCCCCCCTCTTTTCCCTCCTTTCTCTCCCCCTTTCCTAACTTCTAAAGGAAGTAACAGGGGGCTCTTAAGGTTATAAACCTTATCCTTTTCCTACAGGTAAAAGCCTTATTACCTATAAAGCTCTTTTTACGCCGTAAGTGTAACCTGGTGTAATTAAGTTAAGGTTTATATGTCCTCAATCCACCCGTTTGTATACCTTTAACCTTCGCCTTTTAGATAAGGAGTACAAGGCGAATCTATTCCGCCGCTTCGAGCTTCGTATAGCCAGGGTACGCCGTAAAACCTTTTTAACGTATAAGGTATTAAAACAGCATATCCGGGTCTGTAGTTTCGTGCCATTAATAAATATACCTTACGTATCGTATATCGCGTTCGCGGCTATGGGCAAATTTGTTAACGATTGTTGTGAAAACGGGGGTTGTTCGACCTGTTGCAATTATTACAAACGAATTAACAACTTGCACGCCCCATTTCTCGTAATCTTAGGGCCGTAAACTGAAATCGTATTATAAGTTCGCTAGCTTGATAATAAGTTTTAATCAAACTCTAAAAATAATTTAATACAAATATAACGTTCAGGACGTTTCAAAAAATAATCAGTCTTCAATAACTAAAACAAGCCTATAATAATTAGTAATAGGCGTTAAACGGCGGTTTAGAAAATCGATGGCAATCTTTATTGTTTGGAAACAAGGCCTAAGTATATATTACGTAAACAAATTTAACGATGTTATTATACGACGTCGTAAAAAGAGTAATTTCCCCCTTACACCTTTACCTAAAGGTATACCTTGTAAGGCGTAGGGCCACATCCTCGCTAAGGTTAACAAAGTTAATAAACGTAATAGAGGTAACGCTAATATAAAGGGGGAAAGCGACGGGGGGGATGGTAGGAATGTGACGGCGTCGCCCTTTCCCTTTAATAGTGGATAAATGCCTTTCGAGATAAGTTAGCATATCCGGCCATAGTATAGTATGTTATATAGTAATATTAAAACTATTTACAAAATAATCGCTTAAAAGTGATAAATTTAAATTTCAATATATCAAATAAAAAATACGTTATGTCAAAAGTAGTACGATATCGAAATCGAAATGAAATAAGGTAAATAGTAAAATGCTTAATAGAGTTAAAGTACGTTAAAAGCGGTCCGGAATTACTTTAAAAAACGTCACGATGTTCTGGAAGCGGTGCGAAATAGTAAATCCAAGTGAAGTAATAAAAATAGGGGGTAAAAATAGGGTTAAGATATATAAAACAAAGAAAGGCAAAAGTTAAGAGCGGTATGAAATGGTAAGGTTAAATAGAGGTAAAATCCGGGAATGGCGCTAATAGTATAGTACGGGTCGGTTTAAATTGAAAAAAGTAGTTTAATAGTTAATTAAAGTTATAAAAAATTTTTAATAACCTAAATAAATAGTGTACTTATCGATATCAGTATTTTTAATACTTCTTTTAGTATAGCCTTAGTTATCGTATCTGTTAGGTTGGATTTTTCGTCGATCCACCTTATTTCTTCGATTTTACGGCGTTTATATAACTCGTGTAAAGCTACAATATCGATTATCAAATGTTTTTCGTTAGTAGTACCAAATTCAACCAGGCACTTATAAAACGAAAAAAAAAAGTGAGTATATATTACTCGAAGGATTGAGCGAAAACTAAGGTTAAAAATAGTTATTCGAACGGTTATCGCTATAATATACCCTAATCGAAGCGTTTAAATATATTATATATTTTTGAAGCTATAACATCCCTTCCAATTCTTTTACACTTGTTAAAGCTTTAATAAATAATGTTTTTACGAAACGTAAAGTCGTTTCGCGCTGGCATTTCATTACCTGAGATTAAAATAAATTCTTTTTACAAATTATATTTTTTATCATTGGTAAAAAGACCGTTAGTAAAAACAAATATTTTTTCAATACGCATATCCAACGGTATAAATTGCAAACCGCTTTTTAAATTGTGTATTTTCTACAAAAGTCGTTTATTAAACGTTTCATATATATTTTTCATCGGAGCAGTTTGGTATTACGCGGTGACCACAAGGTTGAATACCGCCTTTATCTTTATTACAAAAGCAATTTAAACGCCACGTATGCGGTGGTATCTGTATTTGTCAGCCCGTTTTACGTTATCCAAAACGATAAGGGCAACTTCATCCAGCTGCCCCTTTTAAGTAAGGCTCAAAACACTATTCCGAAAAGTAATGGTAATGCTATTAAAATAGATTATACTGTCCTCCGTTAGGTACGTCTTAGGTTTCTCTTTTAAGCCGGCATCCAGAAGTTTAATTTCCTTAAACACCGAAAACGAGGCGTTACATAATGTTAAAGTATCGTCTGTTTATATACCCGTTATTGCAAAACCTTTCGAGCGGGTTATTAATACTAATAGGTACATATTAAAGGTAAATCTTGTTATTCCGGGCCTTTCATAGGTTTTATACCAGCAAAAACCGGCTTTAGCTAAGTTATAAAGTAGTTTTATAATACGTAAGATCATTTCAGGAGGATAGTGTTATTTAAAATCTTTTGGCATATCAGCGTAAATTCTTCGTTTAAGCCGCTCCTTCAATTGGATATGACACTATATTATGTTTCGAAACTCGATATATAGGTTATATAATATAATAAGGGAGGTCACGAATATAAAATTCAGGCTATAACAAGCTTATTACAACGTAGGTGATTAGATTATAATATTCTTTTACCTTCTTCATTATATCCTTTAATAACTAGACAGGTCTTTCTATAATATTTTCCGGTTTTATCCTTAACTTAATAAACGAGACGGGTTAGAAAAATCTTACAAGCATCGTAAATAGCCGGGTTGAAACGTTTAAAAGGAAATACGCCTTAATCGATTAAAACTAAAAATTTCATTTGGGTAAATTATTCAAATAGGGTACCTAAGGTAGTAATAATCCCTTCGTAACGAAACCTTAAGTTTATCTTACGGTTTGCCGTCTCCTTTTACGTAATAAAGGAGTTTGTAGTAAAGTTTATAAAACGTCCTTTAGTTTTCGAACCGATAAAGCGCTCTCAGCGACAAAGTGTTGGTAGGGATGGTATAAGCAGGCTGTTCGTACCTAACGGAAATAGACCAGATACGTAATTTGGAAGGTGGGTTATATCTGAAAGCAGTTTAAATTCGTCGTCCTATGGAATATCCTGTTGGCAGTTTTATCCGTTTTATAATTTCGGACGGCCCGTTTTTATCTTTTTCTTGTATTTCTGTACAATGATTAAACGAAACGAACTTATATTATTCGGAAAATTAATGAAAATATTATAGCCTTTAAATTAATTAATACTCCAAAGGCCAGTCGATCTATCTTTTGTTTTTGAACCAAAATTTCTGATTATAATAGTAGGTTTAAAAAGCCAATTTTACGCGGACCATTCTTCATGGCTAGAGTTTTGGACAAGTCTTTTTTTGGCCCGTAGGGAACATAATGCCGCCATAACCTTCACCACAACATTAGCTTTCTATACTATCAATGGTAATAATCCAAAGTTTATGTAAATCCCTAGGTATACATTAAAAATAAGGAACGTAGGGATAAACTTATTTAAGTTAAAAGTGTTATCAACAGCGTTTACATCCATTTAAATAATAGATTCCTTAGATTTGGTACCCTTTAATTCCTTTGGCATTACTATGTACGCTTTTTCAAACAGCCTGTAATACCGTTTATATTTTCTTATACCTCATGGGGCTTTTACTAGGATTTTCTTATACTTGCTACCGGTTATACAACCCTTTATACTCTATTTGGTGAAATTGAAAGCCATACTAAGATCGTACGTAATCCAATTTAAAAGCCTAAAGTAAACGTTGAACTATCAATCAACCAAAGCATCCTAACAGTTTATAACCGAAACGCTTTTTATAAATATGGCGGATTGAAATAATATTTTCGAATCGATGGCGTCAAAGACTAGTTGACTGTCCAAATATATAATATTAATAATTACTTCATAATTAAATTCTATATCGTTCTAAAGGCGGGGTTTCAACCATTGTAGAGCCTATAAGTATGCCTGGTACTTATGGCAAAACTTTTAGATATCTTTAAATACGTTCTTTCTCATATCCGTATGGCTAGTAGCGTAAAATAGACGTAAAAAGCTTTTTATAACCGGATATCTGAATCTTCGGTATAAAATCCACAATTCCGGTTAAGTTAAGTAAACAAACTTGATTATACGTATTTTGGGGAAAAACTACAAATAGCTGAACATAAGTCGAACCGATACGAATAAACTATCCGAAATGCGGATAAATTAATTAGTTGTATTTCAAACTTTCATTGGAAACCTATTTATATTAGCTAATTAATGTGGGAAAGATATTTTTAAGTTTATTACGTAATAATTAACCGATCCGGAATTGTATTTACAACGACTATTCCGATCGATAAAGTTTTACCTTTATCAACTAGAACTTTTCGGTATTCCCTTATCCGGTTTCGCTAAAATTTCGGAAACCTCGCCGCAAACGTTTAGAATTTTCGTTTTTCGGCCGTTAAGATCTCGTTTATACTTGAATCGGGTATAATACCCTAAAACAGGTTGCTGTATTTGTTAAAAGACGTAAATTACAACTCTATAAAAAAGTAAAACACTCCGTTTAAAAAATCTAAGCTTGTAATATATATAAAAAAGACGTTCTACAAACTGGTAAAAATTTGTTGGGCGGTTTTATAGTCCGAATCTAACAAGTAAGTATCATTAACCTTAAGGTCTTTTTCTTAGAATATATATTTGTATAAGTCAATGTCAAATTTAATATCTGTTCTCAGGTACTTAGCTACGTATATTACAAAATTAGCTTTGATCCGGTTTTCGAATATATTATCAGCCTAAAATTGTCGTTTAATCTGAATTTGCTCGTAAGCGGGGTGGTTAGTAAATTAACAGCCGATTTTACCATATACGATACACTGCTTTTGTAAATACGCGGGGCTTCATATACTTTTTCGCAAGTATTACTATGGCCGCGGTAGGTTTCGCCCATTTCCGAACAAACTTTCTTATCCCTTATTACTAGGGTTCTCTCCTTAATACCTGTACTTTAAGGGTTTATTTTATTTTTAGGTAAACCTTAAATCTTCGATCCAAAACATAGTAAATAGTTTTAGCGAGGTTTACTTTAGTAATTTAGCCCTCACCTTTGGTTTTATTAGTTATAAATACTGATTCTAAACTCATCTATAGGCGTATGAAGGTTTCAAGCAAAGTTTTAAGGCTAATATAAAAGGTCTTCAAGTTCTTTTCCAGTTTAAAAAGTATAAGGTTGAAATCGAGGTTTCTATGACAAGCTTTTATCAGTACTTAGATAAAAAGTTTGTTCCCTTTATATTCTAGTTCAAGGGCTACCTAACACTTTCTAAAGTTAGCTAGTATACCAGTAAAGATTTCCTTTAGGTTTTTATCGGCGTTTTCATATTAGTTTTTTACGGATTCCTAAATTTTACCGCTTTAGTACCTATCGTAAAGTTCGTGATGAATTTCCGTATCGAAGGGAGATTTTAGGCGGTTATGATACTTTACAAATATATTTACCTACGTATAGTAGTTTCTGCACCATTCTTTAACTTATTCAAATAATATGCCAGGTAAAATAACATGAAATTGGGACGACTTGATATCTAGTTTCTTATATGTGTTGAGTATAGTACGTATCTTATTATCGTATATATTGTATAATTCGCCGTTGTAATTCTTGTCTTGATCCTAAAGCATAGCGAAGTTGGTAAACTTTCTAAAATCGCTCTTATTAGTGGAAAAGCGATGCGATAAAAGGTTACAGAAAGGGTTATAGTTGGCGGTAATTAATTCGTAGGGTATGTATTGTCGTTTTACGCCGTTTGTTAATTCCTGGAATGGGTTATTCTTCGTGTTTTAGCCGTTACCACTATAGCTGATCGGTCTATTTTTGGTATTTCAGCCGTTCTCGTTATAGCCGAAGGGGCTATTAACGGCAATCAAGGTGTGATTTTGTCTCTGTCTCGGTTAGAAATTATGTTTTAGGAAGGGTTCGCGTTTAATCCTTATTATAGATAATCTTTACGATACTTCCTCTTCTCTCATTAATTCCTACAGTTTCATTTTTTACTTCGTGGCGAGCGTTTAACCTTGTTAAATGCCTTATCTTAATCTACGGTATTTTTTCGTATTTTCGGACTATTATTTTAAGTAAACGTTTCTAAGGTTTTTTTTAGCTAGTACTTTTTTTACGAACTTTACTTCCATTACTTTATTGTTTTTCTACTTTGGCATTTATATAAACTATGTCGTTACTAATAGGCATTTTACGATGCGGCTATTGCTTTTAGCGGTTGTATCAATACTTTTGCTTCGTAGTTGTTTTCGTAATATTCTTTAAATCTTACTATCGACTATTCGCCACATATCTGGCGTCTAATTAGTAAAGTTCTCTCTGAAATCGTAGAATAAGTCGCGCCCTTAAATTTCGCCGTTACAATAGTAAAATATCATATTAATAACATACGTATTTACCGTATAAGGGTCTATATCCTTTATTAATGCCTCGATTATATTGTCTTATAGGTTAAGATCTAAGTGTTTTAGGATATAGTTGCCAAATGACGTATGTGCAAAGAGGTATTCTATATATTCGTTAACTTTTGCTAGATCCGTTACTAGTAAAGCTATCATGTGTTCGGGGAAGGTAGTTTATGTGTACCTATGATGTATGGAGCGGCGTGAATTAGTAATATCGCGCCGTGGTTGAATTCGGGTAGGTTTAGATTTCAAATTTCAAAGAGGTTAAAAGTTTGGAGCAGTTTAAAGTTTGAAGTAACTTAGCAAATACAAAGCAAATAAAATAATCAAAGCGTTCGAAATAGGGATTATTAGCGTTTGCTAGTGTAAATGAATTTCAAACAATACGCAAATAAGACGTAATTACAAGCTAATTAAGCGTTTTAAATTATTTTTGGTAACGTTTAGTAACGTTACGTTAGCCAAACGGTTATAAATACTTAAACGTCGTAAAAACTAAATTCAAAACATATAAGGCGAACGAGAGAAGACGAATAGGGTAAAGGAAGTGCAAGGCGAATAGGACAAAGGAAGTGTGATTATGGGGAGGTGTGTTATGTGGTCCGGTATTTGGTAATCGGTTCGGATTGGTGTGTCCCGGCCGCTTTTAGTGGAGAAAACGGTTCGGATTGTGTGTTCGTAACCGATTTTTAATTAAGCGAGCAGTTCGGATAGTATGATTGTGAACACTTTTGGTGAAGAGAGCGGTTTGGATTCTATTTTCGTAACTGCTCCTGTGTTTCGCAAGCGGTTTGGATTGTTGAAAGTCGAATGGGTCACAATTAAGGGTTCCGAAACTTAGTGGTTTTGACTTGCGTAGCTTGGTACGTTATAAAACGCTTTCCAAAAAGTGCCTAGGTACGTTTAAAGCGTTAATATAAGTTGACGGTTAACGTAACGGGGCTTTTTAATAAATGGGGTATCAACTAGTTAATGGTATTGTACTAAAAGTAGTTCTTTTTAAAGTTACTTAGTCTTTATAATATTTGTATACGTCGACGTATAATTTTTGTAAAAACGAAGTGTTCGAATACAAATAGTCAGGACCTATATAATATCCCATTATAGGCATTCAACTTATATTTGTTTCTTTTTTCCTATGCTATTTATAGTCGACCGAGTTGGCTACTAATTAGTATCAGTAGGGTCTAAATACTTATTTACGTAAAAAGGTAAGTAAAATAGTAATTATAAGATTAATATAGTTGTAATAAAAGATAAATTCGTATAGAGGAAGTATTCCAGAGAGGGCACGCTATAGATGAGAGGTTATATACCTCCTATACAGGTAGTGGCCCTTTTGTCGTACGCTCTGGAATACATATTCTAGACCGCTCCAGGTATTGCAATTCGGTCTGGAATAGCCATTCCAGACCGCTCCATTCATGATACACTTTGCGTCTTGCAAGAGTGCAGCCTGTAGTGTGATACGTTATCGTATACTCTGCAGGAGTGTACCCTGCAGTACAATGTAATGCCACTAGGTCTATATATACTATCTATAAGGGTATATAGTAATATCTACAAATACTACAATTAAACCCTCGCCTAACGGTGCCCTAAGAAGGTATTTAAACAGTAATACGTTAACCATATAAATCGAAAGCTATGTAGATCGCCCAATACAAAACGTGAAGAAATAGGGATACCCTAACAAATTAACAGACTACAAGGATAACGATGGCGATAACGGTAGTAGTAATAACGTGCAAGAAAATCATACTCAGATAAATTGGCAAATCGTATGCAATTGATGGTATACAATTTTATAATACATATAAAGCTATAGCGAAAGACTTATATACAGGATTTGACGAACGTGAGACTCAGAAACGTAAGGAAAAGGGCAGTAATTGAAGTAAATTTATACTTGAACCACGCCACTTTCTCCCTGAACAATATTATTGATACTATAAATTATACTATTTGCGATAATAAGCGGAAGATTCATCGTATAAAGTTAATGTATAACATTGCGGCTTAGGGCCTGGATACGCACTTTATTAACGCTCTTGAACATTATTTTACCTCCTTTATAGTTCTCTTTATTAATTAATACAATTGTATCACGGAAAACACGCGAAAGTTTTTATGTACAGAAAAGTGTTTAAGTTACTACACAAGAAAATATTGTTTGGTCTTGTAGATTCTAGAATACCTAGAATTTACTGGGAGAATCTTTTGATATATAATCAAGCGAATACTCATAGATTTCGATCATAACAGTCGAAAATTTATACTAGTAAATACTGGTAATTCTAATAGCTGAAACTAGCTGTAGTTCTTATATCGATGCCCTTATAGATTAAGAATACTACTTCTTAGGTTTCTGTTAGCAATTTCTATCTCTAGAATATTCATTGCATCCTTCTTGTTTTTTTTAGTATACAGATATTGTAGAAGCTATATCTGTTGTACTTCAAAAAGAAGAATATAATTAAACGTGAATTTGATTTTTTTACCTTTTCAAATTATATGATGCGTTAATAATTCATTAAAAGGGATAACTTTATCCTTTTTGCCTCCAACCTTCCCTAACCACGGTTATACTTCACTGAATTCATTTTCGTTTTTATTCTATTAATTTAATCAATATATTATTAATTTATGGTCAGATTTCACTTTATTGTTTAGTATCTTGAGAGTTTTTGGCAATGATAATGGTTTATAATAGACGAATATTACAACTTTTTTCTAATAATATGATACGTAAAAGTTTAAGCCTTGTACCACCCTCAATTTCAATTTTTTTGAAATGAAAAATCTTTTATTTGTTTTTTTAACACCTAATTTTATATTCTGAGAATTCGTTTTTGATTCATTCAACTTCTATTCATTTGAAGTCTTGACTAATAAAGGGATTTATCAATTATACTAAATAAGTGAAAACATTGAATATACGTTTGTTTTTGAAGATTACGAGGGATAGGTATTTTTTGGTAGAAAATGTATATCAATTTGGAGGAAAACAAACGTGTTAAAACCTTACATATGTATATTTATAATGGTTGTATGTATGAAATCCCTTATAAACTAGTATACCCGCTTTGGTAATGCTAAGCACATGCGTAAATCATTACTAAGGGTAACGATCTTGTAGATTTCAGTCGATTTGAATTCTATTTGATTTATATATTCATTAAAAGTAGTTTGACTAATGTAGGCAATTTAACGCTTTTTCCTCTAATGAAATTGATCATTAATTATAATTTTACATCGTTACCCACATGGACTCGAAATATAATCTTGAAGATTATAAAGTTAGTGATCATTGTGATTATAGCTGCTGTTATATTAATAGTTAAAAATATTGCGGTGGAATCTCCGCAGGTATTTGAAGTGGCGGTAACCTACCAATATACGATGTAATTCAACCTCAAAGACTCTTGAACAATTCATAAGTTATTGTTTAAACTAATGAAAAATCACATTACAATATTTAAGTAAGGTTGGTTTTAACTTTCCTAACCTCGGTTGTGCTTCTACTATTTTTATCCATGATGAAAGAGTCTATATTAGAGATACTAATTTTATCCCTTGATATTTCACGTAACATAAAACGTTTACTTTTTGAATATATTTATGTGTAGAGGTTAACCGGGGAATATTCATGGTATATTGCAGTTGCGGATGTTTATTATTATAGGGGATTTATTGATTTTATACACAATGAATATAAAATTTATATTATTTGATTGTATTATATTATCCACGTAGTCTCAATTTATAATTATCACCGTTTGAATCTATTTAAGTTGTAAGGTATACGGATTGAAGGATTGAATTTTTATGTGTTAAGTCGATGTGGAAATTTATCATTAAGTTTAATAATTCTTTTTATATTTGATAAAGGGTAATATTATAAATATAATTACGACAATCTTCATTTCTTCAAATAATCACAGTTATTATAGTAAAAGTCTAGATTCTTTCCTTCTTATTTTAGCTTATTTAATTCATCAAATTTTCGGCTTTACATCTCTTCAATACTATTATTTTCCTATAGATGGTTCTTTCTGCAGCGATGTTTGAGATTTAAGTCGTTTGTCGAAAGAAAATATAATAGTGATAATGTCGGTAAGATCTCTGCTTATTCATGTAAACGTAAATGAGTAGAAGAGTAATCGTAAAGATTGGTATTGTAGTAGTAAAGTTAAGATGTTAAAGGGAGAAGAAGCATTCGGAGAGTACTCGCCATAGATAAGAGGTTATAAATCTCTTATCCGGGCAATAGCACTCTGCTATGCACTCTGCTAGTCTCCCTTTTGGGCCGTGCCACGCATACACTCTGCAAGAGTACAATTTGTAGCGTGACACGTTATCATGTACTCTGTAAGTGTACAGCCTGCAGCGTGACATGTTATCGTGCACTTCGCAGGAATGTACCTTGCAGCGTGATACACTTCCACTTAACTTACGTATACTAATTATAGTGATATATAATAATATCTATATAGGCAATCTTTACCACTCTTTTTGTGCGCTTCGTATTTATAATATAGCAGTGATAATATAATAATAATGCTGTTCATATCCATAATATAGTAGTGATAGTACAATTTGTTAATACGGTTCGTATTCATAATTTAGTAGTGAGAATATAATTTGTAATGCGGTTCGTATTAGTCGTTTAGTAGCTATAATAGTGTAGGTTCTTTTTCAATTGGTAATAATAGTAGTATATTCCATAGTTTTAGGTAAAACCTCTTTCTTTTTCTTTTTCCGTTGCTTAGAAAAGTAGGGGTGTTGCGGATTAGGTTACGTGATTTTTTTCGTAGCGCTGTTGATGGTAATAGCAATCAATAGTACCGTCTATGTTTCGAACGTGTAATCCAAAGCGTTTAACATAGGTAGGAACGGTATTAATACGTATTCCTTAGCGTTTCATTTCTGTAGGAGCGCTTTTAATACGAATTTTGGAACAATTTGTTTTGACAGGATCGTTTTTAAGTTATTTATTATCGCCGTAAGGGGCGTTTCCAATGCGATATCCAGAGCGTTCGTTTTTTTTCGGGGGCCAAGGCCTATAATGTTATCGTGGCACGTTTTGTTTTTTAGGTCGCGTTTCAAAGTGTTATTGCAGCCCGTCCCTTTGTTGAGGTCCAGTTGCATATAGAGCATTTATCCATTCCTTCTTTTGAAGTTTCAGCCCAAATTTTATATCCAGCCCTTTTCTTTGCAAAGGAATTCGTTGAAGCCGAGATGTTAATGCTAACCTTAATCCTTTTTCCTTCCAAGGACGCGATCTTGATGACGTATTTTGGTCATCCTTTTCTTTTTCGTGGAGGCGCGTTCTGGAGTTTTTATACAATCCTTCTTTTTCTTAATTCTGTGCCTCCAATAATGTTCTTGGCTATTTATTTTCCTAAAGGCACGTTTCCAACAATGTTCCTAGCTCGTTTTTCTCTTGAAAGCGCGTGTTAGAATACGAGTTCAGCCTTTCTTTCTCTTGAGGGTGCAGCTCAGATTGTTTATTTAGGCCTTCCGTTTCCTGATTCCGCGCTTTTAACAATATTCCTGGCCCGTTTTACTTTTGAAAGCGGGTGTCTGAATACGCGTTTGGTACTTCCTCTTTCTGAGGGCGCGGCTTAGATAATGTATCTGGGCTATCCTCTTTCTAGATTTGCGTTGCAAACCTTGAGGCTGCGGCCCAAACTATATATCTAGGCTTTTCTTCTCTTAGAGTTCTTTTTAAGGCCGCGTCGCCAATACTAATTCCGGTCTTTTCTCCTCTTTTTAAAGATGCGCCTCCAATAATACTTTCAGTTCCCTCCTTTGAAGGCGCGGTTCGAGTAGTATATATGGCCTTTTTTTCTTTTGGAAGACACGGTCCAGACTGTTTATTTAGACCTTCCTTTTCTTGATCCTACGTTTTTAACAATGTTTCTGGCGTTTCCTCTTTTTGAAAGCGCGGTTCGAATGTTGTATTCGGCTCTTCTCCCTTGCAAAGGCGTATTTTAGATGAAGTATATAGAACGTTTCCTTCCTTAAGGTACGCGTTGAATAGTGTTTCTGGCCCTTTTTTCTTATGAAGACGCGCGTTAGAATACGCGTCTAACCCTTTCCTCCTTTGAGGGTGCATCTTAGATAACGTATTAGAGCCGTTTTTTCTCCAAAGATGCAGCCTGGATTATCAATTTATGATTTTCTTTTTCCTTAGGATTCGAGTGATGGTTAGGCCTTACGATATATTTTCATAATTATACGAAGAATTTTTCGGGTTTTTTTGTCTTTTGTATGTGGAATCAGGAAACACGTTTTTCTTTTACCGTTTTCAAATGAGACCTCATAAAGTTAGCTTGTATTAAACAGTGCTTTCGTAATACAATATACACTATTGGGTGTACTAAGTTTTCCGTTTCGAAACTGTATACGTAATACCCTTAAATTGAAAGTATTTACCGATTGCTACATTGTTGACGTCCATCCTTGAAAAATATATCGAAAATCATTAAATGAATCAGAATTAGAAAAAGAAATACCCCGAGAATATAAATTACAATATCAACAAGTAATATAAATAACGTTCGTATTTGTACGTAAATGGTCAAAGTTTGCTACTAACGCCTTTACCTTATCGTTTTGCAAATTTAACTTAATAAATTTTGAATCTTTTTGTAAGATATTACCTTTAAAAAGAGAGTTTATGTACTTGCTGACTTTTGCCTGGTTTACTTCATATAAAGGTATAGCGAAAAGCGGCGAAAACAGTATATTTAAACGAAACAAAGTACTAAAATCGATTTGAAAAAGAAGAGAAAATAAAATAAATTAGTAACAAAATATCAAGAGCGATATAGATATTGGAATCTGACTATTCCTGAAGTATACGAGTGGTTTAGTCGTTAAGCTTGAGGTGAGGGGCGTAGTTGGTTATAGGATGTTCCCGAAGTTATGCTTAAAGCGCTATCGAATTTTGTAAACGGTTTGGTTGTTAAGCTTTTAGCCCCTCTTGAAGTGTGCGAGCGGTCTAGATCCTTCGTTTTGGCCGCTCCTTGCATTTAGATCGGATGGATCCCATAAAAAGGTTCCAAAACTTGGTGGTTTTGGCTTACATGGCATGATACGTAATAGGACGTTTTTTAAAAAGTGCCCGGGTGCTTTTAAAGCGTTAAAACAAGTTGGAGGTTAACGTAACGAGACTTTTAGTAAACAGGGCATCAATTGGTTGATAATATGGTACTAAAGTTGTTTTTTTCAAAGTCACTTTGGCTTTTATAGTCTTGCTACGCTTCGGGTTTTAAAGGCGTTCCCGCGTAATTCTATATTCCCATATGGTTCTTGTAAGCTGTAGTGTTAAAACACAAATATTTGGGACCGCTATAATATTCCGCTATAAGTATTCAACTTTGGTTTGTATCTTTTTTTCCGGCTATTTATAGTCGACCTAATAGGCTATTAATCAATATCATTAAAGTCTTTACTTATTCACATAAACGTAAAAGATTAGAGAAGTAATTATAAAGATTGTTATTATAATAGTAAAGTTAAGATATTTAAAGGAGAAGAAGTATTCGGAGAATACACGCCACAAATAAGAGGTTATAAACTTCTCATCTGGGCAGTGATAATCTGCCATGTACTCTGCTAATCTCTCGTCTGAGTCGTGCCATACATAAACTCTGCAAGAGTGCAATCTACAGCGTGACACGTTACTATACATTCTGCAAGAGTGTGCAGCCTGCTATGTGACACGATATCATACACTCCGCAGGAGTGCACCTTGCAGCATGATTAACTGCTACTTGATCTACATATATTAACTATAGTGATATATAATAATATCAACGGATGAAAAGAATACCTGATTCTATGCTCAAGAAACCGCTAGTTTAATTCAAATTAATTTATTATATGATAACTTTGATTGATATGAATTGGATGAATGAATAATTTATGATTTGTATATCAGTAAAATTTAAAAATTAGTATCATTCAAGTGAATTTCATATTACCAATACTAACGACTGTTTGTTTTTATGTACATACTATTACCAATATTTCCACTAAAAAACACCAATAAACAGGTTAAACTATAAACCTCTTACATAGCCCTACATTTAATTGGAATTTAAAATCAGTCATTGTTGTGAAACAGTCAATTACATAGTTAATAGAAATTGCTGCGAGTTGATTCTTGGGTGCCTGTTTAACAAAGGTAAAGGGGACAAGTTTTGGTCTACATAAATTAGTATGCAGGCCAGCTAGCGGTCTATATAGTTTATATTCTACAATCACCACTTAAAATTACATTACCATCTATTACTTCTACTGCTATTGAAACCAACGATTTATTGTAACTTCCCAAAACATAATCCGTACTAATCAGTAATTAACAGTAAATTGAGCATAGATGAGCTAGGTAAAAGAAAACACTACTTTCAAGTTATACTTTGCGCAATTAAAAAATAGAGGAAAGAATTTTACGAAAGGACCTTATAAATTACGTCAGTCTTCATAGCAGCATATACAAAAGAAATCTTGAATTACGTTAGTTTTCACGTTAATCTGACAAGTGGAGAAAGTATTATAAAATAATTAAAATATTTTTGTTGAACGAATGTTGTATCAAGCGTTGGAATTAACTACTTGTAATCTTCAAAATATTAAAAAACGACACCAACATTACTAGTTTCTCATCGAATAAATCAAAACCACTAATTAATCAAATCATCAAAACCATACAAAACACGTTGATTTAATATTGAAAATAGCCAAAACCATAAGAATACACCAATTCTACGCGGAGAATTGTTAAGTTGCGATTAACGAATTAATCTCCCAAAGATAACAAACAGAAAAACCACGCCAAAACCGTTAAGTATCAAGTTCTACGTTATTAGTTCAAATTGATACTATTAAACTATTTACATATAAGTTGAATACGAAACAATATGGAAAATTGAAGCGTTTGAACCCCTTATCACTAAATGATACGATAAGATCTTGCAGTTTAAAAACGTTGTAAAATATTAACCGCAATACACTTGACTAATTTCGAGGATTGATCGATTTTGTACTTGGATATTGACGAAAGTTTTGGTCGATAGTTTGATCATTCCAAAACTTCTTGGGTTATTGAATTATTGATTAATTAAACTATTGATATATAGACAATTGTTTTAAAAAAACTTACAACCAAACAAAAAGTAAATATTTGAAGAAGGAAAATCTTTATCCGCGAAGGAATTATAAATATATTAGCGAACACTTTCTTTTAATTGGCGTCAATGGAGGAATATTTTTTGGTTTTTAAATACGAAGTCCTCGAGATAAGGGGAAAAGTGTTATTAGCGTTGCTGGCAACAGTTAATAACATTATACGAGTTCTAAAATTCCACCTTCCAACCCCCAAATGAAAGAAATACCCAAACACTCGGATGTTGATTTCTTATACCTTAGTTGTAGAGAGATACATTTTAATACTATACGTAGTTACATCCTAAAAAGGGGCAGTCTTATATACGTATTTTCAGGAGGACAAACACCCAAATCAAGTACTGTTAACGCGGCTCGAAGAATTGACTCTAGCACAATTTAACGCTTAGTTTAGGAAGATTACCATGGTCAAAGTCGTCAAAACAGTGAAGTAGTACATTAGAACTTTGAAAATCGGTCAAATCACTATCTCTATTATATATTAGACAGCATAAATGAGGGTTTACCTCTACATAGAAACCAACTATAATTCTTTCCACAAGAACTTACATATAGGGCTTAGCTTTTAGCTATTACCATTTTTACTAAGATTTAAAAGGGCTTAAAACTGGAATTTAACCTGTAATAATATCCAATTCTGATGATTATTGAAACCTGCCTTCCAAACTAGGTAAGATGATCAATATTAATTACGAACTCTTTACGGATTTGACCAAAATATGGGGTGATATGAAAAAGTATAACGGGAAAACTTACAATTTGTTTAATACGAAAATAATATTCTTCTTTAATATCTGTAAAATAATAAAGGTTTATGTTTAAAATTTCCACTCACTTTTCTAATAAATCCTTACCGGCTATCCTAGAGAGTATTACCTAACCGTTTTAATTAAATCCCTTCACTATTGTCAAATGTATAATAAAATAAAGAATCAGTTTGTATCAGACGTCTAACCTACTTATATTTAAACAGATTGAGTTATAAGGCGTTGGATTACAATAATAGCTAACAAGAAAAAATACTAATAGATATCCTTAACTTAATGCTTAACAGGTTGATGATTTTCCAGCAGGTAATAAGGAATGCATATATTAGGAATGCAATATTACTCGATGAGGTTCTAGCAGATATTATTAGCGTTGGGGAGTTTAAATATGTTTTATAAAGCCTAAATTCTATCCATAAGGGCTTTTTCAAATAGTTACGGTCCTTGTTTATGACCTCAATAAACCGTACGTAAAAATATTAAAATATCTCCCTAAGTTGACGATTTCCGCGATTAGTAAGATAAAGACCTCCAAATTGCGTACTAAATCAATCGTAAATACGGAAGTTTTCAATACTTGTGACCTCATGGAAAGGGTTTTCAATTAAAACCAGAATTAATAACGCAGATAATATTTACAAGGATACAGCGACTATGAAAATCATTGTGTTAACATTGATGAAAAATACTAAAACAATGATAAGTTAAGTCATAAATTAACTCAACACACTATTTCTAAACGTTATCAATACCACATAATATATTACATATACTACGATTTTAATTAAAATATAATTCATCCTTACTATCTATCGGAATATTAGGAATGCATTGATTGAAGAAACCATTAAATATAATCTAAATGGTTTCTAGATACAAAGCAAGATGTAGCTAATGAAATGAAAAGTTTATGTTAAAATTATGAAACCTGTTTAAATTTCTATTCAAACAACAATGAAAACAGTTAAAATAAAGAAGAAAAAAGTTCAAGTATTTTAATATCAGTATATTGAGGATGATGAAATGGAATGGTCGAAAATGAGGATGTAGGAAAACCCTAGTCAAATAAATATTTAAATATTCTTTAAGAGCTTACTTTTGAAGGTTACAATTAAACCAATTATTATTGAGGAGAATTTTAACTTAAATAATACAACTTCAGGTTTTTAAAATACGTGTTATACCCTTAATAAACTTTTTTTATAACAAGCGACTGAAAAATTAGGCTTAGTCAGGGGTTGAACACATTTTTAAACCCTCAAATATTATTAAAGTTATTATCAACTAGAAAAAAAATCATTGTTTTCTCTAACCAAATTCAAGATTATTTTTTTCTTTGTTTTTAAACTTTTAAAATGTTATCGCTATATCTGCAACTAATAACGAAATGAATATTGGATTTATTTACATTGATTTCATTAAAATAAACATCGAATAAACTAATGAACGATTGAAATCGATGAACCTAATAGCGTCGAAAGTAGTGATGCGCATCTTGAAAGAGTCTGTGGTTTCAATATATAGACAGGTGGAGCTGTAAAAAAAAAAGAGGAAGGCACGGAACGGGTAGATCGTTTATCTTTTCGTTTAGCTTAGGCTTTTCATTCTGAGATATAGGTCCAACAGCTTTAATTACAGTGAAAAAAATTTCAAGTATGATTAATTTACGTAGCTAAGAAGTTTTACACATTATCCTCTTTCGTAGTAGCGATTTGTATTTTGCTTAAATAATTGTCGATAATTATGCAACGTTATATAATACAACATTCTTCATTTATAACCTGTTGAGTAAAGATTATAATATAGATTTTGTTATTAATGATAAATATAGTGATGAGACCTTTATTGAAAATATTGTTAATATTAATTTTTTTGAATAATTTGATATACATTTTATGAAGAATTCGATATACATTATAATAAGAATTGGATGTCAATTCAATACTAAATTGAAGTAGATTGGAGTTAAAACTACGTGCGATAAAACCAAGATATTGAATTGTACCAAATGAATAACTACTAAGGGCTATAAGGGTAGTAGAAAAAAAATTACTTCTCAATTATAGTTGTACGATTTGTAGTTAAGTAATTGATTTATTTACTTGACTTAACCTACAAATACGACATTTATAGTAATAGAATACGTAGAATATTATTTATAATGGGGTTAAATATTTAAAAAAATCAAGCTTTATATAAAGTTAAATTATTATTTCATTGCCAAAAGTTATAAATGTATCTAGGAATTTCATTGAAGAAAAAAGTAATATTTGAACGGAGTAAATGAATTAAAAAATAAAACAGAACTTTGATAAAGTGATTGTATAATTTAAATAATTATTATAAAATTTAATAATAGTCATAATTGTTACTTATGATAAATAGAATATCAGAAACTAAAAAGCGAGGACGTCTTTACTTTTAAGGAGGGAAATAATTATTACGCTTTGGATATTCGCTAACCTACAAAAGACTGCTAACACCTCTTCATAACTAGTCCTATATACAAAATCTATAGGGGGGTTTATGATAAACCTTTTGAAATAGTATACCTATTAGATAAATCTGGTAAAAAAAGGTTTCTTCTTACTCATTAGTAGTTACCTCTTCTAGGATAAAACTAACTATTAGTTATCAATCATTTTGGAATTAGTCTTAGTTTTTTATACACTGAATCAACTACTAAAACACCAGTTAGTTCCTGGCTCTTTTACCTGACTTTGCTTCGTATATGACATTCATGATTAAAATTGAAGTGTTTGAGAAACAAATTTATATAATTCCCAAACTCAAGAGGTTTATCACCTGAAATAATACCAAGAAAAAAATAGTAAGGGATACTCAAACTTGATTCAAAGATTGATATAAAAGTTACTTGGGTAGATTACATACTATATTAAACATATTTAAATACTATTGAAAATATGTGAAAGTACCTAAATAATGTGTTTAAAAACCACATCTAACATTTATATTAGTCTTGAAAGACGTTGAAAATATTAAAAGACGAAATTACGTGAGGTTAAATCATAGGGAAAAGTAAGAGGCAAAATGTTAAAAGCTATAATTGAGTTAATATAAAATTAATTTCATGTAATTATCTTTGCAAATGATAGGTGTATAAATTATGAAATAAACAACGTATTATATAAAAAACATTTATAATTTTAGGCAAAAACCAAATCTTAGGACATTCACAACCAATTCTGTGACATTTTTATGTGAGGTGTTGGAATAGTAGTAATTTCAGTGCAGTAAGTCAACTTTACTGTAAGTAAAGTTGACTATACTGAATGCAAATTGAGTGTATTACTTTGTGGGTCTACTGTTTTAGCTGCAAGTCAAGTACAGTTTGCACCCACTTTATATAAGGGGATGGACCAAGCAATTGGCCATACAAATTACTGTGTAGATTAGCTAGGGGTCTACTAAACCTAGAACAATAAGTCTACCACTTGACCATTGAAATACCACTGTTATTTCGACCAATCTAATCGACAACGTTGCAACGTCTAAAAGATTACCAATACTGATTAGTATTTATTAGGTTAAGTACAAATAAGCTAAGTAAAAGGCTACTTTCTGGATACACTTTACGTTAACGTTAGGGTAAAGTAAAGATTTTTATTAAGGTTCCTATTACTAAGTCTATAGCTTACAGATAACGAAAAGAAAGATTTCTGGGTACGTATATAGTTTACAAACACTTAAAAGTAGAAACGGTATTGCTATTACCGAAAACACTGAAAATTCATTCCTAAATACATCTTAAAAAGCGTAAAAATTAACTGTCAAAAGTTTAAAGTTCGTCAGGTTAATATACGACTAAGTTCATACTATTATAGGGACTACTACTATAAATACTACTACTATGAAAACGACTAAGTCGTATGCTATTCAACCACAAATAACAAATGACATTTGACCTTACCCTTTACACCAAACCTTATCTTTATCACCAAGTTTTTCCCTTCACACCACTCTCTTTCATCTTCTTACGCTCCAAAACCGTTAACTTAAGCGAAAACGCCAAGAATCACCAAATTACGCAAAAAAAAAAACCCCCATATCGCACGATCCAACACTGAATCGTCAAATCCTCACACGACTTCATGCTACAACACTAAGTTTTTACGCTTCTAAATCGCCATGTTCACCACACACCAACCATTAAATCCCATACAAACCAAAACATTAGAATAGAAATCGAAAAAATAAGGATAAAAGCCGTTGAGGCACTCAAACCCCTCTTTGCCAAAAACGGAAATAAAAACCTTTAGTTTAAAGATATTAATATCAACTTAACAACAAAAACACTTAACCAATTACGCCGGATAATTCATAGTCAACTAAAACCTTAGCAAAATCAATCGAGAGATTGAGACTTTTAAAAAGTTTTACGACTACTTTATGAACTAAATTATTAGAATGTAGAACAAAACTCCAAAGAATAGTTAAGGGCAATTTGAATACATATCTTTGAAATCGTAAAGTTTCTGTTTTAAACAGGACAAAAGATATGTTATAAACCCTTTTCAAGTTATATTCATTCGAGAAATACCCATAAGATTCATAAAAAAGATTAAAGGAATTAAAAACCCTTAATTCCCTTATACCAGTTTCAAAAAACCTCAACTTAATACCTAATTAAGTCAAACCTCTTTACGCTTCGATAATGAAAAACCTGTTGATTTGCTTGACAGCTCAACAAATTCACGTAATAGAACGAAATACGCTTTTAAAGGCGGTAAAACGCGTAAAATACCTGCCACCAACGCGGCAAAAGATATTAACGTTGATGCTATCTACTAGTTAATTAAGCAAAAACGTCAAGCTCCACAAAACCTTCCTTATGGCCCAAATTTTCTTACCCTTTAATTATTCCCTTAAAATCTCGAAATCCCTTAAAGAGAGATTTTCCACAACAGGTATACCTATACGCGTAAGCCTACTACAGGTCTTACCACAAAGCTTTACCCTCGAATTAGGCGATTGATAATTACCTCTATAATTGCGACTTGAAAGCCCTAGGATTTAAGTTAATGGAAGGAAATACCATTAACGATTTGAATGAATATCGTGATTTTCCCCATAAACTTGTTAAAATAGTCAATATTAATTATAAACTCCTTACAAATTTCGTCAAAATCTGAAATAACGTAAAAAATATAGCGTAAAGTCATACAACCTCCTCGATACGAAAATGGTACCATTTTCAAATATCTTTAATTGAATGAAGGTCTCCCCTTTTGATTTTTAATTATTATTCGCTAAATTCTTGACCAAACACACCAAGACCTACTACCTAACTTTCTTAACAAAGGTAAAAATCGGCCTCGAAAATTATAATAATACAAAAAGTTATTTCAAATACGATGGTTACTTTACAAAACACTTTACAGATTAAGCTACGACGAGGTACACGACAATAATAGTTAAAAATAAAGAGGAGTAAATACTAATACATATTTTAATCAAATGTTTAATTATTAAATATTATACAATTATATAATGGAAAAAGTGTATATTAGTAAAACCCCAGTTCATAAATAAGTTCTCGTAGTAGTTATAGGAGAAAACAAGTTTGAAAACGTTTTACAATGCCTAAATACTATTTCTAAAAGCTCTACTAAATAATTACAATCCTTGTTTACGACCGTAATAGCACGTATAACAAATTTGTTTAATATATACCCCTAACTAATAACTTCCATAATCATTTTCAACCTTACATCAACTTTCGTGGCATGGGTGCACGGACCACATTGTTAAGGGAGGTAGGGGGCATACACTGTAAGCTCTAATAGTGCCTACTTCCCAGAAAAATTTTCAGGTCCAGCCGCTCTTAACACCATCACTTCACATGCATTTTATTCCACCACAACATCTTTAATCGGCTCCATCACCACTTGAATCTTTTCCGGCGACCCCTTTTTAGCTATGGAGATCGTCGTCGGTCCGGCGCACCACCCGTGAAGCGATACATCCAAAGAACAGCCCTTATAATCAAAAATTACATCCCTTATTACTTGTACTAACGTAGCCTATGAAACTTAAACCTACATACTGCAAGTTTGATTCCTTTTTAGTTTTAAGGTTTTAAAGAATGACTTTTATTATAAGTGTTCGTACTTAACGGCTGTATTAATTTATTTATTTTTAAGCTATTACTACTTACACTGGCGCCCTACTCGTTCAATAGAGCCTTCAACTATATCTTAGATAATTTTTTTTTTAGCTGTCTATAAAAAACTTTTTACGTCACACTACCCGCTTAGTGATATATACAATTTTACGATTCTTTTACACTTTTTAGGCTTGCGGTCTGTAGTAAAAAGGTGGCTCGGATTATGATTTTTCCACTGAGTTAGGATGTATATCATTTACCGAGTTGTAAAGTATATTCTCTTTACGGATACAAGCTTTCAACCAAGATACATATGTTTTATACACCCTTCACACTTTTAGAGCTATTAGATCCTTGATACGAGTAGGCGTCGAATGGGAATTGAAATAAGCGTATAATATATCCCGACCAAAGTTATAGTTTTCACGCCCGTTGTTACGCGTCTCTAAATTATAGAGTATCTTGAAATATTAATCGGAAGTCTTGATTAAGGTTCGATTTCTTGCTTAAAGTTTTATTTTTATCTTTTTTATTTTTTATTTTTTGAATAAAGGTCATAAAAGGTGTTTGATTTTTTTTACAAGTATATTTCGTCGAAATCCTTTTCCGAAACACCTATTGGTATTTACCCTCTTTTTTGTGGCACATGGAGAAACATATACAAATATGATTTATATCTGTAGTTTATATAAAGTTTGTAGTATGTAGTAAGGACCAATACAGTTAATTATAAGACTCTAACAGCATTGAACACATACGTACAATATATTGCCTAAAAAATGACCATAAATATTTAAGATCAGGTTTTGAACCTTGTGTATTTATTTAGTTAGGGATATAGCTTTCAATGGTTTATTTAACGGATAGTATAGTATAATTTGAAAATAAGAGAAATTTTCGAATAGGGTAGTTGTTATGGGTAGGAATATTTGAGTTTCGAGCCTTCCTGCAGGTATATGTACGCATTTCATATTATCGAGGGTCATACTATACTAGCTATATAGTGGGAGATGTCTGGAGATAGTAAATCTCAAAAAAAAAGAAAAATTATTCCGACATTTAAATGAAGCAAACAGTGTAATAATATACTATATAAATCGCAAATACAAGTATCTCTAACGTTTAAAATCTGATCCAAAATCTTCGGACTAAAATCTATAACGAAACTAGCGCTAACAAAAGGAATATTAAAATGGGTCTATTAATCACAAAAATAGTTGAGGTAAAAATGGTAAAATGTATTGTATTTGTAATAAGTCCAATGATTGATTAACTCATCATCCTTCACCTCAACTGAACAAAAAACAGAAAATATATCACCCAGTACCTTGTTATATCCGAGCAACATTACTTAAATTATATTATAAACTAGGGGGGTAAAAAAGGTATTAACGAAGACAATACTCTAAATAAAATCACGTAACAATAAAATAATAACTTTAATACGAGCTAATAAATAGCTGACCACGCATTTCTATATTGTTTAAACATCCAAAACCCTTACCTTTACCTTAATCAAACCTTTAACCTATTATATACCTTCAACCATTACGATCGTTACATAAACCACACTTTTTGAAGAATTATGACAAACACAAGGGCAGTAAAGCACTGAATGAAAAGAAATTCGCAATACATGATAATACGAAAGGAAAATACGAAAGTAAAACACTACTATTACAAAGATTAATCATCAAAATTCTAACAAAAGCAAAATTAATTTCGACTCGGAAGAATAACTATCATTAATAGAGATAACGGTTATTTAGCTTATTATTAAATCGATCACATTATATATCATTAAATCTTCTGCTCTTATCCTTCTTTATTAATAAGATATTGAAAACCTTTAATATCAACGTTGATATTAATATTGATGAACTGGTTAAAATCGGCTAAAGGTTTCCCCTCACCTCCAAGTAAAAACATTTGTGATTTTGTTTTTAAAACCCAGAAATACCGGTAGTAAACCAAAGAAAGTTAGACATACGATAACTATACCAGATTTTTAACTACCTAACCGTTAACAAGTTATAAAAATCCTAAAATTAGAAAGTTACGAAAATGTAGAATAATCTGTTCTAGAGGCTATTGAAAACCTTTGCCATTATTACCAAACGTATGCCTACACCCTACAAAAATTGAAATTTATATAATAAAACTATAAAAAATTCCATTACCAAAACTTTATGAATGTATTTTACCTGGATAATGAGCCTACTTTCTACGTAATAAACTTCGCAATTTCTTTTTAAAAATGAAGTTTTTAAAATCTCTATTAATAAAGAATTCGTGAAAATTTTTCATGACATTATAAATTAACAAGTACCTGAACCTACTTAACGTCTTCATTTAAGATATTAATATTAACTTTAAGTCGACAAATTTTTAAGAGGATATTAAAACAATAGAAATTTAATATGAATAAGTATTTGTTAAGGCCTATTGATATATTAGAAAAGTCGAAAAGATATACACGTTGCTTAGCAAAACGTACGACATCCTTAGGTTGAAGATCAAAAGCTTTACAAACCAAACGCTACGTCTTTAAATAGCGGTGAAAAACCTAAATAATATTATGAGACCTGATAGCCTAGTGTTAAAATTATCGGGTTTGAAAGTATACTCACGATTAACGAATAAATTACCACCGTTTATAAGTATATACTAAAGGGTCATGACCTATATCAGAACATTGATGAAACTACGAAAAGAATCAGCATAACTTTAAGTTAATAACACCCTTAGTATTAGAAATAATCTTACGATGACCGACGTATTTACTTTTCCGTTATGAAATGAACTTCTATTATAAAGAAAGTCAAACAAATTTAATACCTCATTCGACATCTTAAATATTGCTAATTCTAAATTAATTTTTAAAATTACTAAAAGCTTTCCAACGGTTCGTATAACTCGCGTTAAACCTGATATTAAAGAGAGAAACAATACCGATAACAACCTTTAAATTGCGTGAATAAGTTAACAGAACCCCCTTCATTTGTAATCAATAAGCTAATTGAATTCTGCCAACGTAAACGAATATTAAAGAAAAGAAATATTAAAAACGATAATGATACACCAAGCAGAATTTTTGATATTGTATAGGTCAGCAGGAAAAAATATAATTAAGACTTGGCTGTAAAGCTCCAGGCATAAAGCGTTATTAAAACCTCTGATGAATCATTTGAAAAAAGCAATGGTATCGAGATTAATAGACTTATAACGCCAGAAGTTGTTTAATTCGTATCTAAAACCTATTTTAACCTTTAAATCCCCAATATTACAATATTCAGATCGAAAATTATATACGAGATTAAAGGTAACACCACGGAGCGGTTGTACGAAAAGTTACGTCTAATTGTGCAAATATATGGTAATGAAAGCAAAGACTAAATGCTTATATAATAGCCAACGATTTAGAAGGTAAGCCAACGTTTAGTGGTTATTTTGGTAATGGACTTACTAGCAAAGATTAAGGCGATATTCATCCTAAAAAGCTATAATATAATATAAATATATACGTAGTTAATAACCGATTTATAGCGGATTGTTCTATCAAAATTAACATAGAAATTACTTGATAAGTACTCTCTGAGAACGGTAATACGATATATTAAGCTACTATACGAATTGAGAAGAACAGACGTTCATTACTTGCTAAATTATCATTTATATTTTAAATTAAAGCTAGTGTTGGTAGGACCTACGATCGTTGCAACAATGTCGATTCGATTGGTCGAAGTAATAGGAGTATTGCATTTGTAAGGTGGTGGATGTATTGTTTTAGGTTTGGCAAACCACTAGCTGGTTTCAACTGTAATTTGTATAGCCAATCGCTTGGAACATGCCCCAGAATGAAGTGCAACGTACTGCACTTGACTTATACCCGATGAAGTAAGTCTGTATAAATAATACACAAAACTTGCAGTACAGTATAGTCAACTTTACTATAAGTAAAGTTAATCTATTGTACTGCACGTATTACTATTACAACATTGTCGGTTTTTTAGTTTTTATGTGCACGCTAGTATGGTTAACCAATTTTTTCCAGTTAGCATTAAACAGCAACCTTATTAACTTGCCAACCTCCTGTTAATTCCAATTGACTTCTATACTAATGTAATGATCACGCTAAATACCCGTGAATAAATAGAAAGTATCAAGGGGTTTATGTTAGCAATAAGGTAGCAGAGGTAACAAAGGTGCAATATCAAGAAAATGTTTGTTCGTGTTGTAGAATGATCACTAGCCGTAAGGCTATTCAGGTGTGTAGACTGAATACTTAGATTGACAACTGAAGAGCTATGAAGGAAATACTATCTATGTGGTAATGACTGTGTCCTTATATCCTATGGCCTTCATACCATCTTCAGTACTGGACCGTTGAAGTCGCTGGTCGCTTCCTACGGTCCTATATAGTATCGACTGGACCGCTCTTCGGTCCTTGCGGTCTCAACCCTAACCATGGGTCCTTACATAAGAGATATCACCGCTTGATGTGTTGGATATCAAGCTTCTGATGGCGCAGCTGGCCGCTGACTTTTTCCGTAGTCTGCAGTTGGTTTTTGGATTATAACAACCAAATTGCGTCCACTTGTATGCAATTTAACCCCATTTGACCTCAATTTCTCCGTTTCTCTAAGGTCCAAGTTTATTAACTCCTATAAAAAGTTTTTTTCGCTATAGGCTTTCGTAATCGCAAACCTTTACTTTATTAGAGTCAATTAAACAGGTCGCTATTATAGCCTTCACCTTCACTTACCTAGCAATTTTTTAGTTTGCCAACACAGCTCTGGTTGTCATCACGTGACTTGGGACTACCAGGCGGCCTATTAACGTAGCCTTCGATACGCATAGTTAGCCTATTGTTGTTCACAAACCTTTTTAGGGCCTTGTTTGATATTACCTTTATTATAACATTTGTAAGATTTTCTTTGCCGTTATTCTGTCGGAATTCCTTAATCTCCCTCCCTTTATACGCTTTATATAGTGCTATTATGTCGATTATCAAGCGTTTTTCACTAGTGATTCCGATGTCATGACCCAGACAGCGGTTGGATCAGGAAACGGGCCAATATGCAACTGCACCACTGAGAAGCCTGAAGTCTAACACATCAGGCGAGGAACATCTATTATGTCAGCTATGATGACCAAACAAAGTCACGTGATAGATCATGAAGGATTATAGCGATCTAGTATGATCCAACTCAAGACAGTACTGAAGATGGTATGAAGGATAAAAGATATAAGGACACGGTCAGCACCACATACATAGTATTTCCTTCATATCTCTTCAGTTGTCAATCTAAGTATTCAGTATCAGTATATTCTGAATAGGCTCACGGCTTTTGATCATTATTTGCACGGTTGCGATATTGTTTACTCAGCACCTCTGCTACCTTCTTGATAATATAAACCCTCTGACACCTTCTATATACTCAAGGGTATTTAGTGTGATCATTATATCCGAGCTTCGAAAGGTATTCGAATAGACTTTTCGAGTTAGTACAGATTACTATCGGGATAAAAGGAATTTTCAGTTGCCTAACAATAAAGTTAAGTGTTTCCGATAATGTGATACCTATATTAAAGCTTATTATTATACCGTAGACTTTCGAAGTTAATACGCTTCCTGTAATCCTTTGATACTTGACAGAAATTTAGTAAAGTAGGTTGTCGATAATGTTAACTGGTTTTCCTGCCTATCTTTGTTAACAAGGGTTATTCAAAAGCCGATTTGTAAAGACAGGTAGATTTTATTTATAAAATACCTATTTGTAAAGATTATTAACTTAGCCTTCGATAAATCGATTCAAATTATATTAATTCCGTCGTCCAAGTTCCGTATCTACTACTCTAGCATTTTATTTAGCCAGTTAAATTTTTCATTTTCCGGATCATGTGTTTATTTTGCATTAAAGAGGTCGTAAAAAGCTTTCGATTGGTATAAGGTAGCAATATAGCTGCCACGAGCACGTTATTACAAATACCGTTAAGCTTTAGCTATATTAATCTTGTTAATTATAGCTAAAACAGTATCCTATCCCTTTTAGCGAAAGCTTAGATAGGTATTATTACCAAGTATACGAATGAAGAATTTATTAAAGTTAAATTAATTACCTTCCATTAACGTTGTTACCGTTTCAACGAAAAGTGTATCATAAATTTACACAATTACCACATCTAAGTCCCTTTTTTACGTTACTAATAAGTAAGGGTCGTATATTGAAAACTTTATCGTTAGCTGTAATTTGAAGTACTATTAACAGGTTAAAAACTAATGAATGTTTACTTTAACTTATCCGTATAATAGTTTAATATACTGTATGATCGTCTCCGAAAAGTAAATATTACGTAGTTCTTATAGCAGTTTCAGTAATACGATCCTTTATAAGTCCGTTGTTAATTACATATAGGCTTACGTTATATTATAGTTATTAAGTATAAACTTCCCTTTAGTTTTAGTTAATAAACTTGTTACTAAATCGATCATTAAACGTTAATTGTTCTTTTAAATCGTTGGCTATTACGTAAAAATCCAATTCTTACCTCTATCGCTGAATCTTTAAGCGATTGGGCGTAACTTTTTATATGGCTGCCCCATAGTCTTGTCCTTAACCTTGTAAATAATCCTCGACTTAAAGATCGTAAAGTATATATTTTAAGGGTTAAAATCGGGTCTCGACACGAATTATGTAATTCTTTAAGTTAATAAGCCGTCAATTTCGATTTTGTTGCTTTCTTTAAAAGGTTTAACGGAGGTTTTAATAGTCCCTCATACTCGAAACTTTAGTACTAAGTCTTTATCGTCCTTCTCTTACCTATTTACCCAAATAGTATTATAAATAAGACCCTGTTTGTATTTTTTCTTTTTAACTTTCCTTTTTCTCTGCGGTCGTCCGCGCCGGCGTTTTTTTATCGGCTTATCAACAACGGGAAAAAGAGGTTTGTATTAACTCAGTCGTTTGGTTTAAAAATCTTTATTGTTAGTAACCCTAATTTAAGGCATAACTTGTGTGATTCGAAAAGATATAGAACCGTTAACAGTTTTAACAACCACTTCGGAATACGCGATAGTTAAAATCCTATATAGGACTTCCTATTTGCCCGGCTTCCGCCGTATAAGGACTTTACTTTATAACGTCAAAGTAAATACGTAGATTATTATGAAGCTGTTTTTGGTATTAAAGGTATTATCAACCTGGAGACATGCTGATTCCATTCATAGTTCACTTAAAGTTTTGCTGTATACCATAATATGCTTCTAAAACCAATAAAGTTTATATTAGGCTGTTAAGGTACACAATTTTATTTAGGCCTTTTACTGTCATTTATAGGCATGTCTCCGGATCCGTAAAGCCTTTAATTTCCAATATCAAGATATTATACGCTTATCTAAATAATATATATATCCTTTTAATTTTTTTAATACTTTAGTTAGCTTTTCCAAGTACCTATTGGTACTTAATATCCATTATTTTGGTATTATTCGGAAACTCCGTTGTCGTAAAGTCAGTACCGGTATCATAGATGACGACGATAAGTAGGCAGATGTACGTATTAATTTACAACATCCTTAACGTTTCCTACGTATCCTTTGCCGAAAGGTACTTTAAAAACATAGCCCTATAAAAGGAGGTTGTAAAATTAACGATATAGAAATAGGCTTGTTATTTGAGTAAAATATATTGATAAAGATGTCGTCATTAAAATCCTTATCGTCTCTTAATTCAAATTTAAATCTATGGGTGGCTTAAGCATACGTATGACAATAATAATAAAGCTTTTTAATAGCTTTGAAGGAAAAGTATTCCACATCTTTATTCCTTATAAACTCTAGGACTTTTTATAGTCTATCAACGGTTAGGTAATTAAAACGCCAGTATTATTAACGTATTTACGGCTTCGTTAGGATTAATATTACTATTTCCAGAACTTAAAGATAAAATCATAGATACCCCCACTTAAAGGCGAGGAGAAACCTTTCGCTAGCTTTCATTAGTTCGTTTACGTTAACATTGACGTTAACATTAAGAGTTTTTATATCCTTCAAATAAAGAAGGAAAAAAGTAGGAGACTTAATGATATGGAATGTAATTACTCCTATAACAGTTTAAATTACCGTCATTCCTATCAAAGATAGTTTTTCACTTGGTTTAAATCTAATTTTGGCTTGATTAATATCGTAACGATCGATTTTAGTAGCTAAAATAATTTCCCCCAGTAATGCCATGTATTGCGAATTGTTATGGTTCGACCTATGATGGTAAGCCAAGTAGGTGCTAAATGGAGTTTACTATTAGGGTACAGCGGAAGACTAGAAGGGGCTACCATGGCCCCTTGTGCGAGACCTAAGGGCTTGGCCATTTCCCAGCCCATTACGTGCCCTTACACGTACCGTGAACGGACCTCGACTGGTCCGCACTTGAACCATGCCCGAACCGAGCACTGTACATTTCGTTACATGTATTATCATGTAACCTATAAACTTAATAACTAAAGGCCTAATTTTAGAATATGTTTCCCTTTTCTTCGCAGGTAATAAAGGCCGCGGTATCCCGCTAATTAAACGTGGGACATGGTTGTTGCCCGCTTAATACGTGGACTAGGCCCGAATTTACGAAGTATTATTTAACGCACCGAATAACACATTAACCGGTTTTACTCTATATTGCCAATACCATACAACACACCCCTTTTACATACTGTATAATATATCCTTTTATTATTACTATCATATAACGTAATTTTAACGTGTCATATAACATATACTTTTCGTCACCGACGTCGTATAACGCGTCTTTTAATTTTTTTCATTATCAACGTCGTATAACGAACCCATTTACCGTATCGCGTAATACGTAACCCTCAATAAATCCAATTTACGTGTATTTATGAATATGGATTTTAACGTTATCTTTAACACTTCTCTTTTCATTTTTTATATTTTTAACCTCCTTCTACCATTTTTCTGCCTTACCGTAAATTTTGATAATAGCCCTTTTATTACCCCTTATATTTAATCCATGAACTAGCTATTGATATCCCGTAACTTTTTCGCCTTTTTCCTTGTTTTTATAATCAATGTTTATAATAGGATTCATTTAAGTTATACCGTTATAAATACTCATAATTAAAAATAACCAATCGTTTTGCAAAGTATATTACCCCGTTACAATGAATAATTTATCGTTAATCTGATTTTATAACCTTTTGGCGTTAAAGAAAATGAATCACTTTTAGTTTAAATAAAAATAAAAATAAGCTTTCCCTTTTCTAGGCGAAAAACGCCTATATATTGTATATTAATCGCTCTTTTAAATTTGGACGTTCCTCTTATTCATGTTCGAGTTAATTACGCGTAGGGTTATTATATTTATCGAATAGTTTATGATAAGGTAAATTTATGAATTAACTTCGTAAAAAGTCCAGTATAATTGACTTTATTTTCATAATATATTTAGGAAATTAGTTTATTTATGTCGTAGCCTAGTTTATGCTCCCTTTCACGTTAATTACTTACCGTCATTAAAAAAAGGTGCTAAATTTTATTTCCTATTCGTAAACGATAAAAAGATATCCCGGATTACCGGCCCGTTTTTGCCCCCGCCTTTTACGAATTAATTTACTAGTTCATTCGGATTCGAACTGTCTTTCGGTATAAAAATCTCTATTATATTAGCCGTATAAGTTATTACCTCTTTTGTTATAGGTCCCCGATATTCTCTTTTACTGTATTGGTTTTCCTTTAAACCTTGTCCGTTACCTTTTACAATTTCGCTTATTTATCGTAACAGGACTTTTTTTTTGGCCGACCGGACATTAATATATAACTTTTTTACGTTAACCTTCTTGAACTCTCGTTATATACCTTTTTATAAAATTAATTTTATTGACCAACATTATATGAACATATAAGTTACGGCTTATAAAGTATAATAAACAATATTTAAAGCCTAGCCGTATAAACTCCTTTTTTGTATTTTATTCGCTAACTTTAATTCAAAGCAAGTCAATTAAGCTAACCGCGAATAGAAGAATGATTGTATCTGGGCCGACCGTATCGTCTGGGTTTAAACTGATATATTATAGTTTTTAGTAACCCGCTTAAAAAGTCGCTTTCCCCGCCTCGCCTTTTGCCACACCTTTCGTTTTTCGTTATTGTCGTCCTCCTTTAATAATCGTACCTTCTAACTTTATTCACCATCATCGGCCTCCTTTGAAGTTCTTCCTTTTTAATGTTATCCGTTATTTTCGACATCGCTTTGCGCTCGCCCCGCCTTTCATTAGCCACCTTTTTCGACGTTTATTAACTCCTGTTACGCTTTTCACCATTTTTTCCTATCGAAGACTTTCAATATCCTAATACAGTGATAATAAAGCGTTTAATATTAATAACGTTATTACTCTTTGAATATTGATAAAGATAATAATAACGAATAGGTTAATCGGTAATAGGTTGTAATAAAAAACGTTCTACGATTGGATATTTATCCGAAAAAGTCTAATAATATACAACTGGTTGTATTTTTCGTATCGTACCATGATAATAATAGATTTCATTTTTCTTATAAATATTATATAATTTCCATGGTATAGGCGCTTAGTTGCGTATAATTTGCCTAATATATTTTTAAAGTTAACGTTTAATACTGGGTTATTACGCATCCATGTATACATTTATTTCAAGTTATAATATATAAATAATTTTTCAATAATTTGTATACAGGTATATTATAAGCCTTTCATTCAACTAATATAATGCAAACCTCGCCTTGTCCCGTTTTTACCGTGAAAACATTTCACACTTCAAATTCCTAATATATCTCCTTTTTATATCGTTAACAATAAGTATAAATCCCGGGCGAATATCGGATAAAACTAAAGAAGAAAAGGGGTTCTTAAGCGTTTATTTAACTAAATCTACGTAAAATACAAAGTATTTATTAAAAATACCCAAAATGATATTAAATAGGTTCGAAACGTCGATAACTCAGTATTAATTATAAAAATAACGAAACCTTCTACTTGGGCGATTAATATTAATATTACGAAAGCTAAGCTAAATTGGATCTCCCACTTTATACCGTTTCTATAAACATCATTTATGATTCGCCGCCGTTTTCATTGATCATTAAATATATATTATCTTCGCCTAAATTAGCTTTGTACCCTTATGTAACTATGTTAAAAACGTAACGGTTCGTTCCGCCAAATGAATTGACGACTTTATATCTTTATTTACCCTCAAAATAAATGTTATTTCATACATATTTACCAAATGGTTTATGTTAAACCGAGTAACCGTCCATTTCCTATTATTTAAAGTAAATTTCTAAACAGGTAAATATAAAACTTAATTATATTACAAAAAGGCGACGATAATACGTAAGTACTTTCAAACTTCCTGATTTATACGTTTAATACCGTGATTCATTTATAAATAGTACGTCGTAAACAAAAGTTATTCGAATTTTACTCAAATATGTAATATGGTTTAAAATATGTCTATCTAATCTAACCTGCAGTTATTAATAACGAAAGCCGGAAATCTATAAAATTACTACTATATATCCCTAAAACGTTCCATACATGTATCGGCAGTAATAAACCATATAACCTCGAGTTGGATGAACTTGAAAAAGCGGTCTATAATAACTAATAAATACCGAAAACTACTATCAATAACTGGCAAGTAGATTATAAAGTCGACGAAAATATATACCTAATACCGATTTCAAATGAAAAAGGGTTAAAGGTAGCCTTATCGTAAGGTATGACGAGGTTTCGTATTATTACATTATATCTTGGTAGGCCTTAGACGTTGCAACATTGTAGGTTCGATTGGTCTTTGAAGTAACAATAGTATTGCATTGATCAAGTGGTGGATGTATTGTTTTAGGTTTGGCAGACCGCAAGCCGGTCTGCACTATAATTTGTATAGCGAATTGCTTAGCCCGTGCCCTAGAGTGAAGTTCAGTATACTATACTCTATTTACACAAAATGCGGTAAGTCTCCATAAAGAAATACACTAAACTTGTAGTTTAGTATAGTTAACTTTACTGTAAGTAAAGTTGATCTATTGCATTGTATGTAATTCTATTCCAATACTGACGTCTTTTTAGTTTGTACGCGTACGCTAGTGTAGCTAACTAATCTTTTGCAGTTACTAGTGAATTGTTTCCTCATCAACTGGCTGAACTCCTGTCAATTCCAGTTGACTTCCATATTAAATTGCACCCAATTGCATAAAAATCAACCCTATTTAGCCTTAGTTGCGCCATTGCCCCGAGGTCCGAATTTATTAACTCCCATAAAAAGTTCTTTCGTTACAAACCTTTACAGGTCTCCCTTTGAACCGTGTCAATTAAATAGATCACCATTATTAATCCCCTGGAAGTCTTTCAGTTTGCTAGTATACCCTTATGCACCTTCACGTGATTCGTGCCTTTTGGAGAGTCTATTAACGTAGCTCTCGATTCGTATAGTTAGCTTATTACTGACTATAAACCTGTTTAAGGCCTTGTTCGGTAATACCTTCATCATAGCGTTAATGGAGTTATTTTTGCTATCAATCTATCGGAACTCCTTCCCATTCCTCCCTTTGTAGGCTTCATAAAATGCTATTACGTCGATTATCAGGCGTTTTTCACTTATAGTCTTGAGTTTCGAAAGGCATTCGAAAAGACTCCTTAAATAAATATAAATCATCACCAGGATAGGAGAAATATTTAGCTACTTTTTAATAATATTAAGGGCTTCCTCCAGTGCTATACCTATATCAAAGCCCGTTATTATACCGTATACTTTTAAAGCTATCACTCTTCGTATAATCCTTTTACATTTAACAGAGGTTTAGTAAATTAGGTTACCAATAATATTAAACTGGTCTTCATTTTTGTCTTTATTAATAAGGGTCATTAGTAAGCCTATTTGTGAAGACAAGTCGGTGTTATTTGTAAATAACTCATCCGTAATGATTATTAAATTGGCTCTCGAAATGTCAATTAAACCCACATTTATTCCGCAGTTCAAGTTTAGTATGTTCTACTTAATCCTTTTATTCAACCGGTTAAAATCCTTATCCGTTGGCGTTTGTATTTGTACCGAGATAGATAGGTCGTAAAAGGCTTCTGGTTAACATAAGGTAGTAATATAGCTACCTCGAACACATTGTTTCAGGTACCATTAAGCCTTGGCCTTGTTTTTCTAGTAAATTATAGTCAAATCAGCGCCTTAGCTCTTTTGGCGAAATCTAAAGCCGGTAATAACACCAAATATACAAATTAACGATCCATTAAAGTTAATTTAAGTGTTTTCCGTTCAGGTCGTCACCAGCTTATAATTCCAAAACTTATAGTACTTAATCGCTCGTTGTTTTAGTGTTATAAAACCAATCGTTCCTATGAAGAGGATATCGTCAGTTTGTATACATACTATATTAAAGTTCTTTTTCTACGTTACCAGTAAGTACGGGTCGTACGTTAAGGATTTTATCGTTAACTATAATTTAAAATACGACTAATAGGCTAAAAACCAGTAAAAGCTTGCTTTAGCTAATTCGTATAGTAGTTTAATATAATGTATAACCATACGTAAAAGGTAAATAACACGAAGTTCCTATAATAACTTTAGCAATACGATTCTTTATAAATCAGTTACTAATTACGTATTAATTTACGTTATATCACGGTTTTTAAGTGTAAATATGCCTTTAGTTTTAATCGGAAAACTTACTATTGGAAAGACTACTAAACATTAATTAATTATCATGATGATTAGAGATTACGTAATTATTTAATTTTTGCCTTTATCACTATATATTTAAACCATTAGACGTAATTTATAGTATAGCCGCCCCGTGGTTTTACTTTCAACATCACAGATAATCCTCAACTTAAAGATCATAAAGTTTAGGTTTTGGAGGTTAAAATCGGTTTTCTACACGAAATATATAACACTTTAAGTTAATAGGCCGTTAATTTCAACCTTATTATTTCCTTAAAAGGTTTGCCGAAAGTCTTAATAATCCTTTACTCTCGTAGCTTTAATGCTAAGTTTCTGTTATATGTTTTTCCCCTACTTACCCAAGTAGTATTATAAGTGCAGCCCGATTTATATTCCTCCTATTCAACGTTTTTCATCTTTAGAGGTCGTCTACGCCGGCGGCGTTTTATCGGCTTATTGATAACGGGTGGAGGAGATTCGTATTAACTCCATCATTTGGTTTAAAAGGCTTAAGGGTCTTTATATTTAGTACCCCTAATATAAGGCTTAACCTAAGTAATTCGAAATGTTATAGGGCCGTTAATAATGTCGATAATTACTTCAGAGTTTGTGATACTTAATATCTTATATGTGCCCTTCTATTTACCCAGCTCTCATTATATGATAACTTTACTTTATACCGACAAAGTAAGTACGTCGATTATTAAAGGGCCGTTTTCAGTATTAAGGTCGTTACCGATTTGGCAACGTGCCGATTTTCTTCGTAGTTCCTTTAAAGCCTTGTTATAGGCCGTAATATATTTTTAAATGCTTGCCGAAGGTGGGGATTCACTCTTCAGGTGTAGGTACGCTTTAAAGATTTGGAATGTTAGTATTAAGCCGTCAAGACCCATATGTTATGACTCAAGAACATCGGAGGGTCAGAAAACAGGCCAGTATGGGGCTAAGCTACTAAGAACCTGATATCCAACACATCAGATGGGGATATCTCTTATGTCAGCAACCTTAGGGTTGGGGTTACGCACTAAGGATCATTGAGATCATGTTTCGATCCAATATGATCCAACACTGAAGGCGTATGGAGGATTAAAGATATAAGGACACGGTCAGCACCACATAGATAGTATTTCCTTCATAGCTCTTCAGTTGTCAATCTAAGTATTTAGTCTCAGTATATTCTGAATAGCCTCACGGCTTTTGATCATTATTTGCACGGTTGCGATATTGTTCACTCAGCACCTCTGCTACCTTCTTGATAACATAAACCCTCTGACACCTTCTATATACTTATGGGTATTTAGTGTGATCATTACACCATAATTTCGTTTAGACTTTTTAATGCTATTTGTAAACGTGCCTCCGGATTTGTAAAGCTTTTAATTTTTAACCTAAGGATATTATGTATTTGGAGAAGTATGGAGTATACCCTTTTAACCTTTCTAATACTTTAGTAGGCTTTTACAGGTACATATTTACACTAAATACCTACTATTTTAATATCATTTTAAAACTTTACCGTAGCGAAATTGGTACCGGTATCATAGACGACGACGTTAGATAAACCTAGATACTTATTATTTCATAATATCTTTAACGTTTCCTACGTATTTTTTGCCGAAAAGGATTTTAAAAACTTGATTTCGTAAAAAAAGGTAATGGAATTAACAACGTAAAGGATAGGTTTATTTTCCAAGTAAAACATATCGACGAAGATATCTTAATTAAAAAAAATTTCGTTTTTTAAAGTAAACCTCAATCTCTGGAGGGTTTGAGCATACGTTGAACAATAATAGCAAGGTCTTTCAATAGCTTTTGATATAAATTATTTCATATTGTTATACCTTACTGGTTTCAAAAATTTATATGATCTATTAACGTCTATATAGTTAAAACTCCGATGAAATTAACGTATTTTCGGCTTCGTTAGATGTAATACCACTGCTTTCGAGCTTTGGGGATAAAATTATAAGTACCCATATTTAAGGGCAAATGAAAACCTTCAGCCGTTTATAACTAGTTTATTTACATTAACATCGATATTAACGCCTAAAAGTCATTATATTTTCTAAACAAAGAAGGAAAAAGGTAAGGCACTTCAGGATAGGAAATGTAATAGCTCCAATAATAATTTAAATTACTTTTATACCTAATAACGATAACCATTCTCCCGAGCTAAAGATAACTTTAGCTTTATTAGCATTATAACAATCAATATCAATAGCTTTGGTGCTTTCCTTCTGCAACGCTATATATTACGAATAACCTCCCATTAGGTACTTTGCTACCCCTATATTTGGTATAATACCCTAAAACGTGTGGTTTGCGTATCAATCGCGAAGGTTAAAGGTATGTAAGGGGTTAGGGGCTTGATTAAGGTAAAATTAAGGGTTTTAACTACTTAAAAGGTATAAAAAATCGTGGTCGGCTAGTTATTTAGTCTTATCTAGAGTAGTATCTTTAAGGCACTTAATTTATTTAGGGACGTTAATAGCGTTTATTTGCTTGTCGGCTTTAAAGTATACGATCTGATCAAAGTAGTCCTATTCTAAAGAATTAGGTTATTAGGCGTAGTATACTAATTTCCTATTGTTAAGTTCGGCGGGGGGTACCGAGTTAACCAGCAGTCAAACTTTCCACAAATCCATCTTTTACTACTATTACAACGATAATACTAACGGTTAGCAAGTCCGTCTAAAGCTTGGTCTTATTAGCCTTGACGTGGTTACTACCTTTAATTTTAGGCCGAGGTCGATAGGTCAGACTTTAGGCATCATAAGAGTCTGTACTTGCGGTTGCCGTAGTTAACTACTGTAAGGTCTTTTTTATCTATGTTAATAAAGTTGTCAGCTTAGGAATACATTCGAAGTAAATATCGTATACGCGTTATTACTATGGTAAACAAGAAACGCAACTGGCTAAAAAAGCCTTCGTAAGTGGTATGTATGCGTTATAAGACGTATTCAAATTCGTTAACGTTCATAACTACTACTCATACCTGCTCGCAAAATGTAGCTTCGTTAACGTAAGCTTTTCCTATTACTTCTTATATAATATTAACTTGTTAAAAATTTAGTTAAAAACGTTCATTGGTATTTCCTCCTCTTTCTTCTTTATTATCATTTTAATCCACTTCATAGTAGCCCAGTTTATATAACATTAAGTAAAGTGAACGTCGTGTTCGAAATATTCCTTTATGCCATCGTAAATTTCGCAAAACGTAGTGATTTAGGTTAGGAAGGTTAAATGGTAATTCTTAACGTACCTTATAAGGATTCCAGAAAATAATGAATGAAAATTGAAATGAAAAACTTTTATTTACTTGTAAATATTTAAAAAGGGTATTATCTTGGTATTGCGGAAGTTGTAAGGCTTTCCTTTGTACTTTTTTATATTATCTTTAATTTTAGCGATGTCCGTAAAAGATTTGTAGTTAATGTTAACTATCTTAATAGGTTTTGGGGGATGGTCGCAATAGTTATCCTATCTTAATAGGTTTTGGGAGAAGGTCTTGATAGTTATCCTAGTTTTCAATAGTATTTCTTAGTAGTTTAAGTTTTGAAGCTTTTAAGGTACGGTATTAAGGTTAATTACTAGTCGTTTTGCCCGTGGGGTAAAATCCTGTAGTAGGATTTGTGGTAGGTTTTCGTATATAAGCAAATCTAAAGGGGGAAGGTTTTTAAAAGGCTTGACGATTAAATTGCTAAAGAGCGATAAGTACTTAAAGGTTTTTGAAGACTTAACGCTCCTATTTCATTAATCATCTAAAGTTCCAACGTTAATCCCCTTGGCCACGTTGGCAACCATTGCTTTACGTGCCCTTTCGCCGCTAATGGAGTACTTCACGCTATTACTTAGGAGTACTAAACTACTGAATAAGTTAATAGGTTTTTTATCGCCAACGTATAAAAAGGATTAACTTAGCTAAAGGTAGGTTAAGGGTCCCCTAAATAGCGTTCGGGGACGTTAAGGTTTATTTACAGCCTTTCCTTTAAACCGTAGGCTTTAAAGGTATTTTTTAAGTTGTGCCAAGTCGAAAAGGTCTTACGCCGGTTTTGTATTTTCTTAAATTAACAGATGAACCCCTTAGCGCTTAAGTTCTATCTTAACCTTCATTTTAACCTCTTTTTAAACTAAAGTCTACATGTCTGTGGTCTGGTATTTAAAGAAGTTATGAAAGTTGATAAAAGCATCGTCAGGGTCGTTAGTGTTACAGTGTTTAACGATGTAGTAAACAACGAAATTGGTGAGGTGTTTTCGGTGGAGTCTTTATCAACGTCTTGTCGCCAAAGGTTTTAGTTGTAATTCTTGGTAAAGAAGTGTCTAGGGGCCTTAATTTCTTCTTTGCTGGCAGGGTTGGTGATGGTTTCAAGGCGTTCGCTTTCGGTAGCCATCTTAACGTATTGGCTTGTGTAGGGTGAGGGACTTGGTGATTTTGGGCGTAAAAACTTGGTGTTTTGACGTAAATTCGCGTTGGAACCTATCGATTTGAGTTATGTGGGGAGTGAAAAAGAGTAAATTAGGGTAAAGGTCTTGGTGTGGTGGATAAGGTCGGAGGTTGTTTGATGTTGGAGGTTGTAAGTAGAGGGTGAAGGTTGTTTGTTATAGGCTATGTGACTTAGTCGTTTTTTCAATAGTAGTACTAGTAGTAGTACTGACTTAGCCGTTTTCCAACTTTCCGAAATTTAAGACTTCTGAAAGTCAATTTTAGCGTCTTTAAAAGAGATCAATAAAGATTTCTTGGTGTTTTCAGTAGCGATACCGTCACTACCTCTGGTTTGCTGTAGAGACTGCACAGGCCAAAGATCTTCTTTCTATACTTCCGTAGAGATAGCACAGTAGTAAAGGCTCTTCGCAAGAATATTTCTTCTACCCTGACGATAACGTAGAGCGTAACCGGAAAGTAGCTTTTTCTTCTACTTAGATAATCTGTACTTAACCTAATAAGTACTAATTATTGTTGGTAGGCCTTAGACATTGCATAGTTGTTGATTCGCTTGGTCTTCAAAGTAACAGTAGTATTACATTGGTCAAGTAGTGAATGTATTGTTCTAGATTTGATAAACCGCTAGCCGGTCTGCACTGTAATTTGTATAGCCAATTGCTTGGCCCATACCCTAGAGTGAAGTGCAGCGTACTATACTCGACTTACACCCAATTCGGTAAGTCTCCACAAAGCAATACACCCAACTTACAGTTCAGTATAGTCAACTTTACTGTAAGTAAAGTTAATCTACTGCACTGCATATAATACTATTCCAACATTATATATATATTCGATATAAAAGTTGAATATTTATGACTATCCCTTTTTCATAATAATATTGTTAAAGGATCCGAGATAAAATATTTTTCCCTTAATGACCTATCATAAGCAAATCGTAAGTTCATTATAAAATATTCGTCGTTAATAATTTCTAACATGGTAATTATCATCGGTTATAGTAACGTAACTTACCCCGCGAATCAATTTTAGAATTCGTAATCTACACAAATTATCCTTCTTTAGTCGAAAAGCATTTAACGCCCTTAAAAAACGCTAACAAGAGAATCTTATATAACGGGTAGTTCGTTATTACTTAATTTTATAATTTCGTTAAAGTATCCGGGTTAAGGAGTAGGTAACTTTTTGTTGTTAACAAAGTTAACGGGTTTAACGCGGGTTGGGTCTATAACGATACTATCGGCTCCGATGAACTGCAATCTTCCGGCGTTATCCTAGTTAACGACCCGGACGCGAACCGGGCCTGGGGTGATCCTACCTACGTTAACTTTTCGAAAACCTTCAACTCGCTTTTAGGGTATATACCGTCGTAATCAAATAGTTGAACCTCTGTTTCTACAAATTTATCTGTATAACGAGCCACAATATAGGTTCCTATAATATATAAATTCATCGTTATTATATTGAATATAATAATAAAAATGGACTAAAAGACCTACAAGTAACGCTCCTTAACTTCGGGCTTATTTCACAATTTACGAGTTAACGTATCCTAACGAGTGCCCTAAGTAACGGGCTTATAGAGTAAGTGATGTTAAAAAAGCGAAAGGATTTGAGCTTATTTAGCTTAGCGTTCCGAATTCAAGCATAATAAAGAAAAATATTATAATTCCGTATAATCAGTTAGGATCGTAAACGGGGTACGAACGTAACGTAACTTTGAAAACAACGTTTTTAAATAAAATATTACCGCGAAAAGCTCCTTATCGTAAATATTATAATTACGTTTCGCGTATATTAATCGTGTAAAATGATAAGCCACTAGCTTTCAAATACTATCCTTATCCAGTTACGATAAGTATCTTTTTACCTTCGTTCCCGAATATTCGGTTTCCATTACTGTTAGCCGATTTAAATCCTAATATACCAAAATATAAGCCGTAATAAAGTTATCCTTCAAGATTTGGAATATGTATTCCTCCTGCTCTATTCAAGCCTAATAAATTTCATATTTCGTTAGTCGAAGAAAAAAATTACTCATCTTGGAAAAAGTTATAAAAAAATATAATAAAAGTTAGCAAACTCTAAAAAAACTTCGAACCTTCTAATTAGTACGTGGTAACTTTCATTGGCGTATTACACAGACTTTCTCAGGGTCGTCCCAAATACTTACTCCAATCATTATAATAAAATCAAAGTATTTTACCTTTTTAACTACGAAATTAAACTTTTTTAAATTTAAATTGAGCCTGTCATTATACAGGCGTTTTGAAACCACGCAAAATTTAGTTACATAGTTACATTTGATATTGAAAAAAAAAACCGTAAAAAGTCTTTTAAGTGAGCTATGACAGAATTATTTAACATATTCGCCATAACATAATTAATATATCGTTAAAATATCGCCGGAGTTTCCACTAGCTTATAAGGAGTAACTAACTACTTAAATAACCCGAACCGTATACGAAACGCCGTTAATTCCTTTTATTCGGATATAACCTAGATATGGTAAAAGATCGCTCAAATATCTAATTTCGTAAATTACGTTAACTTCGATAATTTATATAAGGTTTTTTCATTTAAAGGTAGAGGAACAGTATTTTATTCGTTAATTTGGTTTAATAACCGGTAATCGATATAAAACAGCTATCCTCCGCCCGGTTAAAAAATAGGTAATACCGGCGCCGCAGTTCATAAGGAATTTACCCGAACCCAACCTTAATTTATCGACTTTGTAATCTGTTGTCTAAATTCGAGAAATTAATCCTTTAATATCGAGTATAATAATATTTAAAATAGTTTGAATAAAAATTTATTTTTGTTCAGTTTAATATAAATATAATAGTCGAATTTTTCCTTATATAAGAGTAAAGTTGTAATTTTATCTTTGTTAAATAAGTCGCGGAATTTTGCCAATTTTGGTAAATAACATGATTGATTCTCTTTTTTCTCAGTAATAGTCGGCGCCATCGTTTATAAAATCCGCGTTATCTCGTAAAAACTTATAGTAAAAGCTAACTAAAACTAGTCCCCCATACGCTATACCCTTTGATACAAACGCTTTGTTAAACTAATAAGGACCGATTTCACTATACTTCGTATATTCCCTAGGTTAAGGCGCGTTATTACTGCGTCGATAACCAAACCTTCTTAAATATAAATTATTAAACAGTTAACGCTAACTTTTCAAATAACCAATTAATATTATATCTAAGGTATCCTAAAGATTATATCCCGTATCATTTTGGGAAAAATATATATTAATATTGAATTCGACCATTTATTCATGTTTATTACAAATTTAAATATTTAGGTAATACGTATTTTGTGTGACCTTAATATCGTATTATGATTTCGAAAATTTAATGACCGAATTTTTTTTTATTTGTAACGGTTATATTAAAATCTCGTTTACAATATAATGATAATTACAAATAAAACCGACTTAAATATTTAAAAAGTAAATGTTATTAACAAGTATGGAGATAAAGGAGGGGTTCTCATTTATATGTATTTTAATTAAACTAAATTCCTTTTCATTCGATTTTGTAATTAAATCGTTACGGTTATATAACCCTTAAACAAAACTACATTTAAAAGTTAGGCTTTCCCTGTAGCCGTTAATAGGGAATCTTTATTTACCTTTTCGATTTAAACCATATACATTTACATCGAAAACAATGCCGAACGAAGTTTATAATCCTGTTAATAGTAATCCGTCGAACCATAACGTAGACAACGTCCCGTAACGAGTTTAGTCCGGCGTTCCTTGACCATTATTTACGTCGCCCTACGTTTTCAATCCTAAACACGAACTGAATGTATTTGTTAAAATAATTAACCACGATATTGAAATAACTAGCTACGATTAATACGATCCTTTGACGAAGATATCTAAAAGGTATAAACCCTTGTTATAACTATATATTCAATCGTTCGTTAAACTTATACGGGTTTCGATAATTTACAATTAAAGCGTTACTTTAAGTTTAAAGACTTGAATTCATTGGCGAGTTTACAGTACTTCCTTAAGGTTATGACGTAGTCTACCCGACTTACGTTTGTTGTAATGGATTTGTCGCAGATATGAACAGATACACGAAAGCATAAGTAATTATACTTTACGGTTGAAGGTTAATTTAATTCGCCCGCTTAAGCTAATAATATCTCGAACCTAATAGCGAATAGTATCCATAGGTCCTTGTCGCTTATAATTAATTCCTTTTATTAGACTAAGGTTTTATCCGTGCGATAAAGGTCGTTAAAATCATCCTTAATATAATCGAAAAAACTACCTATATTATATATACTTTTATAACCGCTGGTTTCATAATACCTCGTAACGGTTTATTTTACCGTCGCCGTGTAATAACCTTCTATGTAAAGGAACGTATACCGTCCCTTTTAAATTTAAATTTCATCAGTTTTCAATATAAATTCGATCATTTGATGCGTGGCCGATTATATAAAAATAAATCCGTCGAATTACAGTTAACTGTATCGTTTTTCGTTACCTTAAAGCGGTGAAAAGTTAATACGAACCGTTGTCAAGTCGGTCTCGAATTACTGGATTTTGGTTACAACCTAAATGAAGTCGATCGTAAGGTCGATAATTGAGATTGATCAACCCGCTTGTTATAATTATTTAATAATGAACGCAATATAACCTATAATATTTTTTAAATGGGAAATATTAGTTTTAGTCGACTTTAAAGGGGTAAAATGTATATTTATTAAGGTGGAGTTGTAGATATCATCCGATGGCTTCTCCTCTCTAATAACGTTAAAGTATAACGTGAAATCTATAATATTAGTTCACTATTTTCATTATAAGTAATAAACTTTTAAAAAATAAAAACATCCTCAATGATATATTATAATTCGACCTATGATGGTAAGCTAAGTAGGTGCTAAATAGAGTTTATAATTAAGGTACAGCGAAAGACTAGAAGAGGCTACCTTGGTCCCTCATGCGAGACCTAAGGGCCTGGCTAGTTCTCAGCCCGTCACGTGCCCTCACATATGCCATACACGGACCGCACCTATTCCGCGCCCGGACCGGGCCCAGACCAGGTACTTCATATTCCCTTACGTGCACAGTCACGTAACCTATAGACTCAATAGCCAACTTCTTGTGTCTATAACAGAATATCCTCCTATTAAGTACCTTTCTACTCCTGTATCTGGTATAATATCTTAAAACGTGTAGTTTCCATAAAGATTGCGAAGGTTAAAAGTGTATAAGGGGCTAGTAGCTTCATTAGGATAAGTGTAAGGGCTTTTACTCCCTAAACAATATAGAAAGGCGTGGTCAACTAGTTACTAGGCCGTATTAAGAGTAGTATCTTTATTCCATTCAATCTGTTTAGAGGCATTGCTACCGTTAATGGATATATTTTTTTCGAAGTTTTCGATTTAATTTAGGTAGTCCCGTTTAAAAGTGGTAGGGTACTAAGTACTAAGTATAGTATATTACCTTTTTGTTGTTTCGCTTAGCTAGAGGGTACCGAGTTTATTAATAGCCAAACTTTCCATAAATTCAATATTTCTTACCATAATTACGATGATAATATTTACGGTTAGTAGGTTCGCCTAAATTTTAACTTTATTAGCGTTAACATAGTAATTGCTTTTAGCCCATAGTTGATAAACTAAACCTTAGGCGTTAGGAGCGTCTGTAACCGTATTTGCAATTGATTTAATTACCTACCATAAGGTGTTTTTTATCTACGTTAGAGAAGTTATCGGCTTAAGAGTATATACCAAGCGAGTTAAGTGTATGCGCCATTATAATAGTAAGCGAGAAACGTAACTAGCTAAAAAATCCTTCGCAAGTAGTATTTAGGCGTTATAATGCGTATTCAAACTCTTTAACGCCCGTGACTGTTATCTGTACCTGTTTGCATAGTGTGGCTTCACCAATATACGTTTTATTTATTACTTTTTGGTATAACATTAATTTATCAATCATTTGCTTAAATATATTCATTGGTACTTCATCCCTTTTTTTCTTACAAATTATCATTATCTACCCTGTAGTGGCCTAATTTATATAGTATTACGTAAGGTTGAAGTTTTATTCGAAATAACCTTTTATAAAGTTATAGATTTCACCAAAGGTGGTGGCTTAAGTAAGAAACATTAAGTAATAATACCTGTTGTATCTTGTAAGGATTTCGGAAAATAATAAGTAAAAACCTAATGAGGAAACCTCAATTTACTTACATATATTTTAAAAAGGCATTATCTTAGTATCTAGAATGTTATAAGGCTTTACGTCATACCTTTTTATATAGTTTTAAATCTTAACGAAATCCGTAAGGAATTTGTAGTTAATGTTAACTATCTTGATAGGTATTGGGAGTAGGTCGCTATAATTATCCCAATCTTAATTGGTATTTCCTGGTAGTTTAAGCTTTAGAGTTTCCGAAACACGGTATTAAAGGTAATTTTCGTCGCCTAGCTCAAGGGGTAAAGTCTTATAATAGAACTTGTAATAGGCTTTTTTGTATAAGTAAACCTGCCGTATAAAGGTTTTTAAGGGGCTTATTAGTTTTAAATAAATTGTTAAAGATGAAAGGAGACCATACGGCTTTGGGAAGCTTAACAATTTTGTTTAATTAAGTGGTGTAGAACGCCGCCGTTAATACCTTTTGCCTTATTAACTATTGCTGTTTTACGCATTTAACTACCATTAAAGGCGTATTTCGTGCTATTACGTAGAGGTGTAGTTCTTAAAGGCGTTTTTAAAGTTAGATCGAAATCTTTTATATCAGCTTTATTATACCCTGTGGTAGCAAATAAACTCCCTATTGTTTAAATTTTGCTTTAATCCTTAACTTACCCCCTTTTTAAATTCTTATCCCCATATTAATAGTTTAGTTATCTAAAAGGTTACGAAATTTGTCAAAGGCGTGGTTTAAGCCGTTAGTATAACTGTATTCAACATGATATAATAGCTGACGAACTTAGTAAAGTGTTTTTCTGTTAAGTTTTTATTGACATCTAACGCCCAAAGGTCTTCATTGTAGTATTTGGTAAAGGAAGTTTTGAGGGCTTTAATTACCCCTATCAGCTTTTGGTTAGATGATATTTTATGGTTCAAAGCGATATGGAACTTGGTAGACGAAGGACTTGGGGATTTAGGACGTGGAGATTTTGTGTTTTAGCGTAAAGTCACGTGAAATATTGACGATTCGGCATAAAGTCGCGTGACGTGGCCTTTTCAACGCGACTTAGCGATTCTTAATTCTTTCGCGTAAAACAGAGACCTTAACGATTGAATTAACGTGTGGAAATTAAAAAGAATAAGGCAGGTGTAATAGTTTGATATAAAGGATAAAGTCAAAAGTTGTTATTAGTGGTGAAGGGCAAAGTTTATTTGTTATTTAGCCGTTAGACTTAATAGTTTTTGCAATATTAATACCCGTAATAGTATGAACCAAACCGTTTATCAACTTGCCGAACATTAAGACTTTTAATAGTCAATATTAACGTTTTTCTTCAACAAGGATCCATAAAAATTTCTTAGTGTTTTCGATGATGATACCGTCACTAACTTTTAGATTACCCTTATAAGACTGACACAACCCAAATGTATTCTCTATTTTCCTGCCATTGTAAACTAACACAATACTAATAAATTCCTTTCGCAAAAATATTTCCTCTACTCTAGCCACCGTAGCCATAAAGTGTAACGGGAAAGTAGCTTCTTATTCTATTTAAATAATCTGTATTTAACCCAATAAACACTGATTAGTATTGGTAGAGCCCTAAATGTTTGTAAATACATCGATTCTATTAGTCGAAGTAACAGTAGTAATGAATTGGTCCGGAGGTAGATATATTGTTCTAGGTTTAGCAGACCGCTAGCCGGTTTACACTGTAATTTGTATAGCCAATTGCTTGGCCCGTGCTCTATGGTGAAGTGCAGCGTACTGCACTCGACTTACACCCAATGCAGTAAGTCCGCACAAACAATAAGCTTAACTTTCAGTACATTATGATCAATTTTACTGTAAGTAAAGTTGACCTACTAGACTGCACGTAGTACTATTCCAACAGCTACGTATAAAGTGTTCAACTTACAACTCATATTGACTGGTAACGTAAAAAAAAATGAATTTTAATAGATATATAAATTAATAATACCTTTTTGGTTGGAATTACTAGCTCTATAGTAATGGAATGATAAGCGATTAAAAACTTAAAAATCTGTAATTTTAAGCCAGCCGTAACTTTGGTGAAAGGCAATCAACTTAACTTTAACAAATCGTTAATCTGTATTCTTAATATTGATATTTACGTTAGTTTTTGCTGAAAAGGTTAAGATTCTTACTTAACCACAATTTACACAATTAAAATAACTAAAGTTTAACGGTATTTGAGATAACGTGCCTGTTACAGCTATTTCGTTACCTCATACTAACCGGAAACCTTTTACGATTTATTAATTATAGTTTAAATACAAAACCTAACGAGTGACAACTTAAACCTGTTGAATAAAAGGTTAATGTAATAAATACATAATTTAAACCTAGAAATGAATATAATCCCGATTGATCAATCGAAAACCAAATTAATAATCTTTATAAATGGCTTCATGACGAATAATATAAACCTATTCTAACAAATCGGCTTTCTAATAACCCTGATTAATAAAAACAAATAAAAACTAGTTCAACATCGTTAGAAGTCAATTTTATTAAACATCTATATTGGAACAGTATTTCAAGTGTATTTCTTTGTACGGACTTACCGCATTGGGTGTAAGTCGAGTGCAGTGCGCTACACTTCACTCTAGGGCACAAGCCAAGCACTTAGGCATACAAATTACAGTGCAGACCGGCTGGCGGTCTGCTAAACCCAGAACAATACATCCACCATCTGACTACTGCAATACTACTGTTACTTCGAAAGAAACCATTCGAATCGACAAAGTTGCAACGTCTAAGGCTTATCAATACTGATCAGTGCTTATTAGGTTAAGAACAGATTGAGTAAGTAGAAAAAGAAAGCTATTTTCCGGTTACGATTTGTTAGGCAAGATAGAGGAAAAGTTCTTGCGAAAGGCCCCTATATGCTGTGAAGTTATTCGCGTCAGTTTATAAGTAAGAGACGGTATCGCTACTAGAAAACACCAAAAAATCTTTATTAATCCTTCTTAAAAGCGTTAAGATTAACCGCTAAAAGTCTCAAACAACAAGTTAGTAAACGGCTAAATCAATTACTATTACAGGTACCACTACTATAGATCGTAAGAAAAACGACTAAATACCTACATCAAACAAACATTCGACTCTACCCTCTATCACCACCAACAACCTTCAACTTTACCCTTTATACTAACCCTTTACCCTACTTTACTCTTTTTCACTCCCTACACCACGTTAATCATTAAGTTCGCTGCTTGTAGCGAAAACACTAGGAATCACCAAGTCGCGCCAAGAAAACCACGTCGCGCGACTTTATACTAAAATACTAAGTCTCTACGCCTTCGCATCGCCAAGTCCACCACCACCAAGACTTACACCAGTCAAATCGTCACGATGACTTTAAAACGTACTGTAATTAATGCCGTTAACGACCCCAAGCGAAAAAAAGGTAATTAAAAACCTCGGCAACATCTTCGAAATATACTACGATAAAGAGCTATGGTACACCGAAGCTACTAAAGACTTTACCCCAAAACACTTGATTAAGTTATCGGCTAATTCATTTTCGATATAAACACTATGAAAACCTATCTTAAACCCCTAACCCTCGACTATTCTTAAAAATAGTTCCGAGACTGAAGTCTAAACATGTGAAAAAAGGCAGAAAAATAGGCAAAAATAGGGCTAAAGAATAATCTAATAGATCGAAATATCGAGCTCCAGGCGAAAAAAGGAAAGGAAGGTAGCTTAGCCAAACTACTATACGAATACGCTATGGATAAAGACCCTTAATAAAACTCGGTTAAAGGTAAAAAGGTTGCTAACAACAGTAACCCATAATGACCATGCATACGTTCGTAAAAACTTGCCCGAAAAGAATCGATGGGTCTATACCCTTTAAGCTCTTAAATCCAACAGTCTATTAAGTAAAAGCCTCGTCAAACCCCTTAATACCAAAAGTATTATCGCCAAACTTTTTACGGCGGACAACAATAGGCACATTTCCCCTAAACTTCTTAACACGTTCAATTTGAACAGCCAAGTTAAGGAAGAACCGAATTTATACGTAAGCCGACTATAGGTACAACTATTGGCTTTTTCCCTTCAAATTCGGCTAAAAGTAATTATCATACCTACTAGCATTAATAACAACCTTAATATTTTTCCCGGTTAAGTAAAAAAGGTTTTTACGACTAGTATATTACATTTACCCCTTGGTGCGTTTTTATAAAGGATACGGATTATACGGTAATTACCTCATTCGTTAAGATCTAGGGAGTTAAGGAGAAGTATAATGGCAAGCCGTATAACCTCTTCAACGTCAGGTTGCGCCTATTCTTTAACATTTGTTGTTAAATAAAAGTTAAGTTATTAGGTTTTCACTCGTTGTTTTCTAATATCTTTACCGGTTAAGTTAGGGACTATAACCTCCAATACCTAACGAATTATGCTCTTTTCCAAGAAATTTACGATAATATAAAAAGTTACTTCGAATAATATATTGAATTTTCCTAGTATTATACGGATTGAAATATAATGAACTATTTTTATATGTTGAATTATAAACAAGAGTCGAAAAGTAAGATAGACCTTTTAAATTAGATATTTGACAGGCTAATACTTTGTCAATAGGTTATATAGAACGTGGCAACTGGCGAAAGTATTTTACGTTAGCAAGTCCAGCAAATAGTTAAGGGCTATAAAAAGTTCGAATACGCCTTATAATAATCTAATACCACTTATAAAGGGTTTTTTTTAGCTAATTGCGTTTCTCTCCTACAACTGTAACTGCTCGAGTTTCCAGCTCGACTGGTATGTATCCATAAGCTCCAGAATTTAGTAACGAGAAAAATCTTTCCAATTTGTATTACATTAATCGAAGATACAGACAACCCGATAAATATGGTTAATGAAGGGTCCGAACCTTTACCTATAGAAAAGGGTATCCATCCTTATTAAGATTTCTAAGTCGGCTAAACAACTTCAATTCAAACCATAAAGGATGTTGGATCTACGGCAAATAAGGTTATGGGTTAATACGTTACATTTCCGTTAAGCGTAACATAAAATAGGTGATGTATTATACGTAGTATCCCTCTGTTTTAAAATGAAATTACATAGAGCGTATTATACAGGTTAAAGGAAGTCAAGTTAAGGAGGATGAAAATAAGCCAAAGTTTATTGGATGGCATCAAGATACTAGTACTAATATCGGTACTAGCTCAAAAGCCATATAATAACTAGCTGACCACATATTTCTGTACCGCTTTATAGGTAAAGACCTTTATCGTCATTATAAAGATAAAGACCTTGGCCTTATACACTTCTTTACTATTTAATACTGGACACGAGGGCAGTACGGTACTTAATAAGAGTCTATTCGTAGTATATCGCATTACGGAAAAATACAGACATTGTTATGAAACTTAACTACGTGGATGTTAATAAGGCTAAAGTTAGCTTTAGCCTTAGGAAAAAGATATTTTTACTGGGATCGACGATAGTGAAAACTGTTGTTGGCCCTAATTTTCCATATCTTGGAATCTTCTACCCCCTTTTTTTTTTACCTTAAAGACACAAAAAATCTCGGCGTTAACGTTAATATTTAGACTAATAAGCTAATATATATTAAATCCGGTAAAAGGTTTCCACTTAGCCTTAAATAAGAGTATTTCTGGTTTTATTTTTAGATACCAGAGGTAATGGTATTAAACTTAACGAAGACATAATTTCGTTAATTGTATCATAGGTTTAATTACCAGATAACTAATAGGCTTCATAAGGTTTTAAAGGTAGTTAGTTACGAAGATATGGATCTATTAATACTGAAAGTAATTAAACGCTTTTGTTATTATTACCAGATATACTTTTAAACCCCTTTATATTTTAAGTTTACGTTAAAGGAAGACTAAAACTTTAACTCGGAAATTTTCATAAACGTGTTTCATTTGAACGGTAAACCAGTATTATATGTCGTAGACTTCGTTACGGCTTTTTCAGGCGTTAAGTTCCTTAAGACTATTACGGCGAAGGAAATATAGAAAGTACTGCGTACTTTGTGGATTAATACGTACCTTAATTTACCAAACGTGTTAATTTACGATACCGACACCCACTTTACTACGATGGAGTTTTAAACTGATATAAAGTTAATGGGGATCTAGTGTAAACAGGTCCTTATAAAAGTTTACTAGGTTATCGGTAAGATGGAAAGGGTATATATATTCCTACATAGGGCCTACGATATCCTTACGTTTTAATTGGAGGTTTTACAAGTTAAAAGAAACGTCTTTAAATAGCGGTAAAAGGTTTGAACGATATTATTAGCCTTAATGGACTTGTATTAACTTTATTGGTATTTGAAGCTTACCTACGTATAATAACTAAGTCGTTATCCTCGTTAAGCACCTAAAAACGTGTTATGATATATAATAAAACACTAAAGGAACTAAGAAGGTAATCGGCATGTCGTTATGTTAACGATACCCTCAATATAAGAAACGGACCTTTAATAATAAATGTGTTTTTACTCCCCTTTTGAAGTAAAGTCTTTACATAGCGTAAGTTAGGAAAATATGATAAACCGTATAATATCATAAGTATTACCAATTCAAACGTGGTGGTCAAAATTACTAACGTCCCCGTAACTTTTCAAATCATATAAGTTAAACCGTATAAAAGACCCCTTAAGTCTGATAAAGATTTTAAAGTCGATGACCTCCGAATTAAAAGAATTAGTTAATATAACTTTTCCGAGCCGACTGTTAATAAGCCGATGGAACGTCGATGGCGTGGAAGACTACTTAAAAAGAGTATATACACGGAAAAGTAGGAAGATAAAGACTATAAGCCTGGAAGGGTATATATAATAGTATGGGTATTTTAAAAGGAGAAGTTTAACGAAGAACTTACCTTTAAGTTACGTGTCGAAAACATTATTAACACACTAAATAAGCTTTTTAAAAAAGTAATTAAGTAGAAATTAACTACTTTTTATTATAAGGGGTTATATAATTTATACCTTTAACTCAATTTAAACACGGAAATATTACTATTTTTAAGCTAAGGATAATTTACGAGGTTAAGAGCAAGATTACGAATCGGCCGTACGAAAATTCACGGCTAATCGCCTAAAATACGGTAATAAAGGTAAGGATTAAATCCTTACTTAATCGCTTATAATTTAAAAAATCAGTTAACGTTTGATCGTAACTATTACTATAAGTTTGATTGATGGAGTAAAGGATATATTCACACTTAATAGCTGGGATATTACGTAAACGTACACTTAATTTACCACCGATCTTTAACGAATTATATTATTTAAACTACTATAAAAACTAAAGCACAAATTTCCGGCTAATAGGATGATACACTATATTAAACCTTTATACAAACTAGCTAAGGCTAACGTTTACTAATTTTTAACGTACCAAATACACTTTAAAAACAAGTTAAGTATAAACACTTTAATATTTAACCTGTACCTATTAATTATAAAGGGTAAAGACTTTAATATAGTAGGCATATGAACGAACGATACTCTTTTTTTCGGCGATATTATATTTGTAACAGCGGAAAAACGTGGTATCGAAAAATGAAACCTTTAAAAATATAAGCTAGTAAAATTATTATCTAAAAACATATAACTTAACTTTAACGAATAATCACTTTGTATTCATAATGTTGAAGCTAAAAGTAACACTTATATTAATCTATGCCAAAAAGGGCAAGTTTCGAGCCTTAAGATTATCAACAAAGCTAACGAGGTAAAGGTACAAAGATACCTAAAATAAAGGGCACATACGGCTTATATCGCCATACTGTATTAACGAAAGGAATTATACAACGTTTCTATTACAACACAAATATAGGACCCGTAAGATTAAGACTTTAATAACTTAAATAAACGGATTTATTAAAAAATAAATTAAGTAGAAAAGGAATTCATATGGTGTTTATAAATTTGATGAATGCGAAGCTAATAATTTTTACGAATGGGTTATTCATTAATATATTAACTTCATATCATAAATCCGCTTTTTAATAATATTTGTTAACAAGAATAGGTTTAAAAGGCAATTTACGATCATCAGGAACCTTATGTATTAGATAACTGTTAAATACAAACGTATAATTCGAAACGTGTTAACTTTCAAAGTTTACGATATAATGGCAGGATTTAATATCGGTATAATAACTAACGGCATATTAAGGATTGTTACTAAATAACTAGGTTTGCTACCGATACCTGTAATAGTATATACCAATTCCCGAAGCTTTTATGAATGCCTATTAAAACTAGGCATAACTAATGAAAAACGCCTAATAATAGACGTGATAACATTAAGGGAGAAATACGAAGCCCGGGAAATCGATAAGTTCCGGTAAATCAACGGCAAAAATGACCCTGCCGATACCATAACCAAGGTCACGCCTAATAGCGCCCTGAAAAGGTTTGTGGATAGCAATACGCTAACTATACGAATTGAGGGATACGTAGACCGCCCAGCACGTGACATGGAAGGCAAATTGGAAGACCGCCAGGGCAATGGTGGCGATAGCAGCAGTTTAAATTACTGGCAAAAGGTACGCAAGTGGTAGCGTACCTGATTTGCGCAGGTTTGTGGCGAAGGATCTGTACACAGGATTTAGGGAATGAAGGCCTCGGAGGGGTGGAGCAAAAGGGCCACAAGGGGCCGTAATTAAGGTTGTTTCCAATACAGATTGATTGGAATTGATAGGGGTTTGGCCTGTTGTTGGCTTGTGGATTGAGGAGGGATTTTAAAGATTGCCACTAATTAGTGACAGGCCACACTAGCGTGCGCGGGCACAAAAACAAAAAGCCGCCAATGTTGGAACAGTATTGTAATGGTATTGCATACAGTGTAATAGGTCAACTTGACTTGCAGTAAAGTTGACCGTACTACAAGTGTATTGCTTTGTATAGACTTACCGCATTAAGTGTAAGTCGAGTGCAATACGCTGCACTTCACTTTAGGGCATGGGCCAAGCACTTGGCTATAAAAATTACATTGTAGACCGGCTAGCGGTCTGCCAAACCCAGAACAATACATTTACCATCTGAATACAGAAATATTACTGTTACTTCGAAGAGGACTATTCGAATCGACAACGTTGCAACGTCTAAGGCCTACAAACACTCTTTTAAATATAAAAATATTATACGAAACGTATTAGTTGTAAAGGTTTACGCTATAATAACTGGCTTCTATATAGGTATAATATTGTGGAAAACACTTAATATTGTTACTAGGCAACTAAAAATCCCCTCTATTTCGGTAGAAATCTATATAGACTTAAAAGGCCTATTTAAATACCTTTTAAAGTTTAGAAATACCAGCAAAGAACGCCCGATAATTGATGTAATTGTTGGTAGGTCTTTATCGTTGCAACTTAGTCGATTCGAATCACTGTGATCGAAGTAACTGGTGTTGCATTGATATTGTTGATTGATGTGTGTAAGCTCTAAGTTTGGCAGACCTCTAGCTAGTCTGCACAGTAATTTGTATGGCCAAACGCTTTGGCTTATGCCCTACTTTGAAATAGGTACCTACTGCACTGCACTTGTAGTGTAGTCCTACAAACTACAGTCAATTTTCAGTACATACAATTAACTTTACTACAAGTAAATTTGACTTGATTGTATTTTATTTTACTGCTATTCCAATACTGGCAGCTTTTTATTTTATGCCTATCCCTCCACGTGGCTTACCATCAATTGGTGGCAACCTTTGAAATCCCTCGTCAATCTGTAAGTCAACAATAAGCCAGACCCCTATCAATTCCAATTAATCTATACTGAAATTATTATTTATTACGACTCTTCGTGGCCCTTTTTCTCTACCCCTCTGAGGCCTCCATTCCTCAAGTCCCATGTAAAAATCTTTCGCTACAAACCTGCGTAAATTAGGTACACCACTACTTACGTACCTTTTACTAGTAGTTTAAACTACTGTTGTCGTTACCATTGCCCTGGCGGACTTTCAGTTTGCTAGGGCGACCCTGTTCCTTCATTTTACGTACCGGGTAGTCTACGTATCCCTTAATTCTTATAGTTAGCGTATTGTTATCTACAAACCCTTTTAAGGCGTTATTAGAGGTGGCTTTATTTATAGCATTTTTAGGGTTGTTTTTACCATTAATTCACCGGAACCTATCAATTTCCTGGGTTTTGTATACTTTTTTTAAAGCTATTACATTCATTATGAAACGTTTTTCATTAGTCGTACCCAGCTTTAATAGGCATTCGTTAAGGCTTCGAAAGTTGGTATTTATTACTATAGGTATCGGTAATAATCTCAACTTTTTGATAATAATCCTTAATATTCCGTTAAGTACTTTACCGATGTTAAAACCTGTGATAATTTCGTGAACTTTCCAGGTTAATATACTTTGGGTTACGCGTTTAAACTTGATAGATATCCAATATATAAGGTTTCCGGTGATTGTAAATTGCTGACTTATCTATATTAACGAACATTATTATAAGCCGATTTGCGATATAAAATTGGTATTATGAGTGAATGACCCGTCCGTAAAAATTATTAACTTCGCTTTCGTTAAATTTACAAAGATCATATTAATTTTTCTTTTTATTTGGTTTATTTGTTACTAAATACGCTTATTTCATTTTTTGAAGTTTTTTTTTATAGGAATTATACCTATACTATAATGAAAATGATTTACGATGCTCTCGGTCAATATAACTTAGCAATATAGGCCGTACGAGACCTTTGTTCCAGATATTTTCGTGATTTTATCTCGTTTGTTTTATCGATAATCATTGGGCTTATAACTTGCCCCTTTTATCATAAGCTAATATAAGTGCCGTTTTTAGCCTTGATATTATAGATACGGAATAACGATTTATTAAAGTTAGGTTGTGTGCCTTTAGCTAACGTTTCGATAGGCTTATACTTTTAAAAGCCTAACTTCTTAATAGTATGTTATCTCTCCATGACAAATCTAACATCGCTAAGAAAAAGGGTATCATTTATTTACATAAATACGATACCAAAGTTTTTACCTTTTATAATTGATAGACACAGGTTAAAGGTTAAAGTTATTATACCGAGTTTGTTTTTGAATTACACCTAATATATTAAAATCCAATAAACGTCTACTTTAGCTAATTCGTATAACAGCTTAATATAACGTATTATTGTGTTAGCTAGAAACTTACCCTTTAGGTTTTTTGGTAATTTTAACAGTTCAATACATTAAAGATCGGTGGCAGATTACGTGTATGTTTAGGTAATTTCCCGGTTATTAAGTATGAATTAAACTATTACGCTAATAGTTAAATTGGTAGTAATAACGACGATTAATCATTGGTTAATTTTCTCAATTGTAGTCGATTATGTAAGTATTTGGTCCTTACCTTTATTACTATATCTTTGAGCGATTAGCCGTGAATTTTTGTATGGCCGGTTCATAGTTTTGCCTTTAACCTCATGAACTATTTTCGATTTAAAAAGATCAACGTTTTGGTTTTTAAATTAAGTTAACGGAATCAACTATATAACCCTCCATAATAGGAGTCCGTTAATTTTTATATAGTTACTTTATCTAAAGGGTTTACTTGATATATTGATAATGCCTTTGGAACGTAGCCTAAGGGTAAGTTTTTTGATAAAAATTTCCTTTTAAAATATATGTACCGTTATATTCTTCCTACCTAGCTTATAATCCTCATTGCCGTCCCCCTCTTCATTTTATATCTTCCTTTTAAATAGTTATTTACACCGCTAACGTTTTATTAGCTTATTAATAATCGACTTCAAAGGGTTGTATTAGCAAATTCGTTCGACTCGAAGGTTATCAACGTCAGGATTTTTATTAAACTTAAGGGGCTCGAAAAGTTTTCGATATGGCTTAACCTGTGTAACTCGGAAAGTTACGGCGCCGTTAACAATTTAAACTACTACATTTAAATTCATAATACTTAAAATTTTATACGGCCTATCATATTTGCCTAGCTCGCGTTACGTCAAGACTTTACTTTAAAGGTGGAGTAAAAACACGTTTGTTTTTAAAGGTCCGTTTCTAGTATTAAGTGCATTATTTACCTAGTAGCGTGCCGATTAATTTCTCAGCTTTTTCAAGGATTTTCTGTATGCCATAATACGTTTTTAGGTACTTAACTTAGGTGGCGACTTAGGCATTATACGTGGATAGGCTCTGAATACCAGTAAAATTAGTATAAATCCGTTAAAACTAATAATATCGTTAAAACCTTTTACCTCTATTTAAATCCATTCTTTTGAACTTATAAAGCTTTCGATTTATAGTGTAAGGATATCGTAAGCTTTTACCAAAAAATCGTATGCCTTTTGGATCTTACTATTACCCTAGTAAACTTCAACGGGAATCTATCTGAATTAAATGCCTATTAATTTTATATCAATTTAAAACTATATTATTGTAAAGTTAATATCGATATCGTAAGCTAATACGATTAGTAGCTTAAGGTACGTGTTAATTTATAAAGTATATAATATCTCATATATTTTCTTTATTGTAATGGTTTTAAGGAACTTGGTGCCGTAAAAAGCCGTGGTAGAGTCCACGACGTATAATATTAGCTTGTTGTCTAGATAAAACATGTTTACGAAAACTTCAGAATTAAAATTTTAATCTTCTTTTAACATAAACTTAAATTTTAAGGGGGTTTGGGGGTGTATTTGGCAATAATAACAAAGCCGTTCAACTACTTTTAATACTAAAAAGTTTATATTTTCGTAACTAAATACCTTCAAAACCTTATAACGTCTATTTGTTACCAGGCAATCAAACTTATGATATAGTTAATGAAGTTTCGCTTTCGTTAGGTTTAACACTATTACGCCTAGCGCTTGAAAGTAAAATCAAAAGTACTCTTACTTAAAGTTTAGTAAAACCTTTTTACCAGCTTTAACTTATATTAATTCTTTAGTCCAAATATTAACGTTAAAGTTAAGGTTTTTTTGTTTTTAAGTAAAGAAGAAAGGGGATAGGTGATTTCAAAATGTGAAAAATAATAAGGCTAATAACAGTTTTATCCATTGTTAATTTAAGTAAAAATAACTTTTTCCTAGGGCTAAAGCTAACCTTAACTTTACTAACATCCGTATAGTTAAGTTCCGTAACAGTATTAATATCCTTTCGTAACGCAATGTATTACAAATGACCTCCTATTAAATACCATGTTGCCCCCGTATCCGGCATAATCCCTTAAAAAAATTGTTTCGCGTAACGATTTTAAATGGTAAAGAAGCATATAAGGTCAAGATTTTTATCATTATATCGACGGTAAGGGTTTTTATTATTAAGGCGGTATAAAAATACGTGGTTGGCTTGTTGTTACATTATTTCCAGGCTAATATCGGTACTAATACTAATATCTTTATACTAGCCGATAATCTTTAGCTTATTTTCCTCCCTTTTATCTTTACGTCTTTCAAATTATAAAACTTGTTCGATATACCTTTAGTTAAAAGTAAAGGGAAATTAAGTATAATATATCATTTACTTTGCTTTACGCTTAACGGCAATATGCCGTATTAACTAATAGCCTTAATTACCATAAATTCAACATATTTTTACGTTTGATATAAATTTATTTAGCTGGTTTAAAGACCTTAAAAAAAAGGAATACTTTTGTTTGTAGGTAGAGGTCTTGATTTTATGTTAACCGTATTAATTGGGCCTTCCGTACCATCGATTAATGTAGTACGAATAGAGAGGATATTTTTCCTCGTTACTAAATTCTGGAGCTTAAGGATATATATTAGTCGAGCTGGAAAATCGAATGGTTATAGTTGTTAATGAGGAACTTAATTGGCTAAAAAAACCCTTCGCAAGTGGTATTAGGGTATGAAAAGGCGTATTAGAACTCTTTATAACCCGTAACTGTTTACCAAATATGCTGGTCTAAGGTACCTTCGCTAGCTTTCACGTTCACCATTGCTTATTGGTAAAGCATTAGCCTGTTAAATATCTAATTAAGGAGGTTTATTTTACTTTCCGACTCTTTTTTGTAATTTAATATATAAAACCACTTGATAATACTTTAGTCGGTATAGTACTAAGCAATATTGATATCGTACTCGAAATGGCCTTTTAGGCCATTATGAATTTTTTGAAAAAAAAAATCGTTAGGTACCGAAGGTAGCAATCTTCGGTTTGGCCGGTAAAGATATTGGAAAATAACGAGTGAAAACCTAGTAATTTAACCCTTATGGAACGGAAAATGTTAAAAAATAAACGTAACTTAACGTCGAGTAGGTTATATGGTTTACCGTTATACTTCTCCTTTCCTTCCCATATTTCAACGAACGTGGTAATTGCCGTATAATCCGTATTTACCATAGGAGCACGTCGAAGGGATAAGGTAATATATTATTCGTAAAAAACTTTTATATCTCTTAACTAGGCAAGATACTAAGGTTATTAATAGTATTAGTAGGCCAGATAATTACCTTTGGCTGAATTTGGAAGGAAAAAGCCAATAGTCGTACCTATAATAGGCTCTCGTATAAAGCCGGTTCTTTTTTCTTTTGGCTACTAAAATTGGACGTGTTGAGAAACTTAGGGAAAATTAGCTTAAGGGTTTTCGTTATGGGGGACTTGATGATAATCTTTTTGGTATTAAGGTGTCTGTCGAGGTTTTTACTTGATTAATTAATGTAAAGCGCTAATTTTAATACCTTTGGCTGCGTAAACCGCCGTTGTTTTACGTGCTTTGCTACCGCTAAAAACGTATTTCGCTTTATTACGTAAGGTTGTTAAACTGATGAGTAAGTTAATAGGTTCCATATCACTCCGACCTACGCTGGTAAGCTAAGTAGGTGCCAAATGTAATTTACTATTGGGGTGCGAAGAAAGACCAGAAGATATTACCGTGGCCCAACATGTAGGGCTTTTGGGCAGTGCCAATTCTCAGCCCGTCACGTGCCTTTACACATGCCGTACACGGACTGGATCCAGCCTATACCCGGACCGTAACCTGTCTGCGCCCGGACCGAGCCCAGGTCGAGCATTACCCATCCCGTTACATATATAGTCACGTAACCTATAAGCTTAATAACCAACAGATTAAATCTATAATATACCCCCTTTTCCCCGGATGTTGTAAGGATTATAACGCCCCTTTAAATAAATATCAAACGCGGGTCGTATCCGCCTAATACGCGTATTGAACGTAGGCCAGTGACATTACGTCTAACGTAGTGTATAACGCTTCGTCTAACCTACATTATATCGCCAGCTTCGTATAACATACCCGTTAACGTGCCGTGTAAAGCATCATTTTTATTACCAGAGCCGTATAAAGTACCCGTTAACGCGCCGTATAAGGAATTATCCTTACTGTCGACGCTGTATAGTATACTTTTTAACGCGTTATATAATATAATATTTTTTCCGTCGATATCGTATAACGCGTTATATACAGTTAAGCTTTTGCCTTTAGTGCCGTATAATGCGCCCCGTATAATACGTAACCTTTACCGAATCCGGTTTGCCAATCCCTATAAATACGGATGCCTTTACATAGTTTTTAAAACTTCCTCCTTTTCTCCTTTACATCATCGACCCCCCTTTCGTTAACCACCTCCATTATAACCTTTCGAACTTTCCTTATATATATTAACTAGTTATTCATTTTAATATCTTTTTACCTTGTTTTCTAACTTTTTATTATCGCTAATATATATAACGATTTTAACCGAAGTTATGTTATCGCCAACGCTTTTTTTAAAAGAAAGAGTTTTCTCATAAGGTATATTACCTTATTATATAACAATAACCTATTATTAATTACCTATTATAACCTTATCGCGTTATAAGAGATCCCTTCTTCTTTAAAGATAGTAAAGATAAAAGTAAACTTCTTTTATTATAGGTTAAAGACGCTTATATATTTTATATTGATCGTCTTTTAGACTTTAGCGTTTTTCTATTCTACGTCCGAGTTTATCGGATATTGGGGTATTATGTATATCGAAAAGTTTATAATGAAGTAAACTTACAAATAAGCCTTATAAAAGGTTTAACTGTTAAATAATTCCTTTTTGTAATATATTTTAAAAATAAGTTTATTTATGGCTTAACCCGGTTTACATTCCTTTTTACGCTAATCAATTATTACGATGAAGGATAAAATTTTTATCCTATTCTTTACGAGTAATCGGTAAAGAAATATCCTGGTTATCGACCGGTTTTTACCCCCGCCTTTTTTAAGTTAATTAATTAATTTATCTGGTTTCGTAATGTCTTTCGAACGTAGGGAATTTTTACTATACCGGCTATATAAGCCGTTACCCCTTTAGCTATATGTTTACGCCGCCCTTTTTTTCTGGGTCCGTTTTTACTCCAGACTCTTTCGTTACCTTTTATTATATTTCCTGTATATAAAGATAGAACGCCTTCGGCCGACTGGGCTTTAACACGTAACGTTTTCGCCCAAACTTTTTTTTTTGCTACAGTTATATATCTTTTCGTAGTTTTAACCTAAAAAAGCAAAATAATATTACTATACAAGTTATATATTTCATAGGTAATATAAGTTACGGCCTATAGAATATTAAAAATAACGTTTAAGGTTTAATTATACGATTTCCAATTTTACCTGTATCCTTTTTATTAACTTTAAATAAAAAAGAGTTAATCGGGTCGACCGCGAACAGATATAGGATCGTATCCGGACCGATTGCGTTACTTGGGCCTAAACTAACGTTTTATAATCTTTAATAACCCGTTTAAAAGGTTACTCCCCCCGCACCGCTTCCGGCTATATTTTTAGTTAACCTTTATCATCGGCTTCCTTTAACGCTCGTCCCTTTTAACGTTATTTTTTATTGTTGGCCTCTTTTAACGTCCGTCTCTCCTCGTATTATCCACTATCGGCCTCTCCTAACACCCGCCCCTTTTCGCGTTATCCGCCCTCCTTAACGTCGCCTTGTATCCGTTCCGACTTTTACCAGCCCCTTTCCTCGACGTTTATTAATTCCTGTTATACCTTTTACCGTCCCCTTTCTTTAATACCGCCTAATATTCGAAAATAGTCGTAATAAGGCCTTCAAAGTAAATAACGCCGATATTCGTTAAATTTAAATAAGGATAATAATAATAAGTAAATAAATATTTATTAGAATATAATTAAAACCGCTTTATAATCGGATACGTATTCAAAATAATCGGGTAATATTTACTTAGCCCTATTTATGATATTATAACGTCGTTGAATAATAAATTCTCATTATCATTTATAAATGAAATATTATTTCCAGGGTATAAGCTATTTGCTCCATACCTATTGTTTAGCTTAAGTTTAACGTCGTCGTTGAAATACTAGGTTATTATAAACCCGAATATTTCCCTGTTTCGCTTTGAATTTATTTAAAATTATAACATATTAACAATTCTTTAGTCATTTTCACTCTAACCCATTATAACTTTTTTACTTAACTAATATGTAACATACCCTATCTTTTTCTATTTTTACCGCGAAAATATCTTATATTTCAAATTCATCGTATTTACTGTTTTCTATATCATGAATTACTAAAACTAGTCCCGGATAATTGTTAAATAAAAAATTTTGAAAAGGGGGGGGTTGAAGTTATCCTTTTAATTAAACTTATATAAAATACCGGATATTTATTAAAATTATTTAATACAATATTAAACGAGTTTAAAATACCGAACACCCGATATTCATTATAAATTTAATCAAATCTTTTATTCAGACGGTTAATTTTAATATTACGAAGGTTTATTTAAACTTAATCTCTTATTTTATATCGTTTCGCCGAATATCGTTTATAATTCGTCGTCGTTTTTATTCATTATTAAATATAAGTGATTGTGGCCTAAATTAATTTCATCCCTTTATGTAAATAAATTAAAAACGTGATAACTAGCTCTACCGGACTGGTTAACGACCCCGTATTCCCTTTCATTCCTAAATTAGGTAATATTTCATACTTATTTATTAAACGGTTTGTATTAAACCCAGTAACTATCGATTTACGGTTATTTAACGTAAACTAATAAGCGGGTAAATTTAAAGATTAATTGTATTACCAAAAAGCAATAACGATACGTAAGTACTTTTAAACTTTTTAATTTATCCGTTTTATATCGTTATTTATTAATATGTAATACATCGTAAACAAAAGTTATTCGATTCCTATTAGGGAATAAAGTGTTGTTCAAAATTCTCTCATTTAATCTAAACCGTGATTACTAAAAATAAAAGCTAAAAACCTATAAAATATTTACTATATATCCTGAAAACGTTTCATGTATGTATTGGCAGTTATAAACTATATAACTTTAAACTGTATAAATTTAAAAATTCTATTTGTAACAATGAGTCAATATCGAATGCCGTTATCAATATTCAATGAATTAATTATAAAGTCGATTAAAATTTACGTTTAATACCGGTTAAAAATAGGAAAAGATTATAAAAGGCGTTACCATAGAATACGATGAGGTTTTGTCTCATTATACTATATATTTATTCGATATAAACGTCTAATATTCACGACTATCCTTTTTTAATAGTAATTTGGTTGGAAAACGCGAAAAAAAAATATTTTTACCTAGATAACCTATAATAAGCGAGTTGTAGATTTATTATAATATCTTCGTTATTAATAATTCCTAATTCGGTAATTACAAACGACCATAGTAACTTAATACCCTTTGCGAGTTAATCCTATAATTTTTATTTTATATTAATTATCACATTTTAAGTGGAAAGCGTTTAACGTTTTCGAAAACCATTAAAAGACGAATCTTATATAACAAGTCGTTCGTTATTATTTAATTTTATAATTCCGTTAACGTACCCAGACCGAAAATAAGGAAACTACTCGACGTTAACGATACCGGCGGGTTTAACACGGGCTGGGTCTGTGAAGGTACTATCGATACTGTCGTATTAAAATCCCTTAATATTATCCCAGATAATGACCTGAACGCGGGCTGGATTCGGGGCGGTATCGCTTTTGGCGACCTTTCGAAAGCCTTCGACCCCCCCTTAGGATATATATCGTCTTAATTCAGTAATCAGTCCTTCGTTTCATTAAACTCTATTACATAACCCGCCGTAATCTATATTCCTTTAATATATAAGTTTATTAATATTATATTCAACATAATAATGAAATAGGCTAAAAAACCCACTTACGGAGTTTTTAACCTCGGGTTTATTATATAACCTATGGATTAATGTATTTGGACAGGTGTCCTAAGTTACGGGCTTATATCGTAAGTAGTATTGAAAAAGGGAAAGGACTTCGACTTATTTAGCCTAGCGTTCCGAAATTAATTGTAGTAAAGAAAAATACTCCAATACCTTATAATCCGTTAAGATCATGAACGGTGTACAGACATTACGTAATTCAAAAAACCACGCCTTGAAATAGGATACCACCCCAAGGAGTTCCTTATCGTAAATAATATAATTACATCCCGTATCCATTAATCGTATGGAGTAATAAGCTACTGGTTTTAAAATACTATCGTTGTCTCGTTATAATAAATACCTTGTTAACGCTGTTTCCGAATAATGAATTCTTACTTCTATTAGTTAATTGAAATCCTAATATACCAAAATCGGAACTATAATAAAAATATTCTTTAAAGTTTAAAATATATATTTTTATTTCGTTTAAATTTAACTAGTATTTCGTTTCATTGAGCGAACGTGATAATTCGCTAACTTTTAAAAAAAATTACCATAAAAGTTAATAAAACCCAAAAAGCTTTGAACCTCTCGAACCATATGTAGTAACTTTTATTCGCGAATTACCCGGATTTTTTCGGGGTCGACTCGAATGCTTACTTTAACCATTATAATAAAGCCTAGGTATTTTACCTCCTAAATTATAAAATCGCATTTTTTTAAATTTATATTGAACCCCATATTACGAAAACGTTTTAAAATCACGTAAACTTTCGTTATATAATCCAATATAGTATTTAAAAAGAACCAAAAGATCGTTTAAATACATTATAAAAAATTATTCAAAATATCCGTTATTATATAATTAATATATTGTTAAAATATCGCCGATGTTTCCGCTAGCCTAAAGAGGATAATTAACTATTTAGATAATTCGAATCGCGTATGAAACTTCGTCAATTCTTTTTACCTGTATATTATTTAAATACGGTAAAAAGCCGTTCAAATATCCAACTTCGTGAACTATATCGACTTTGATAATATACGTAAAGTCTCCTTAATTAAAAGTAAAAAAACGGTTTTTTTTATGATTTTTATAATACCCGATAATTAATATAAAACAGTTATTCCCCCTTAAATTCATAAATTGAAAATAACAATACCGCCACCAATAAAATGTTTACCTAAATCTAACCTTTATTTATTAACTTCGTAACCTATCGTAAAAATTTCAAAGGGTAATTTCGTAATATCGAGTATAATGACACCTAAAATAGTTTTAATAAAGATTTATCTTCGTTAGATTCAATATAAATATAAAAATCGAGTTTTCCCTTATATAAAAATAAAGTTATAACTTTATCCTTATCGAATAGTTGGCGAAATACAGTTAATTTCGATAAAAGACATAAATAATTCTTTTCCTCCTTTACCGTAATCGTTACCATTACTTGTAAAATCCGCGTTATTTCGTAAAATCTTCTAATATAAATTATCTGAAACGGGTCCCCTATATGTAATACCTTTCGATACAAACGTTACTTCAATTCGAAAAAAGCCAAACCCATTACGCCTTATATATCTCCCGTTTTAAAATATATTAACATTACGTCAACAATTCAACCTCCTTAACTTTAAATTACTAAATATTCAACACCCGCATTTAAGGTTACCCATGAAGATCGCATTGAGAACATTCTAAAAATTATATCCCGTTTTACTTCAGGAATAATATATATTAATATTGGGTTCGATCATTTATTACCATTTATACGAAACTGAATCATTTAAGTAATATACTTATTTTCCTGTAACCCTAATATCATATCGAAATTTTGCGAATATAATAGCCGAATTTATTTTATCCTGAACTGTTATACCAACAACTCGTTTATAATATAATAATACTTATAATTAAAATCAATTAAAGTATTTCAAAAGTAAGTATTATTAAAAATTATAAGGATAAAAATAGTTTTTCGTTTATACGTATTTTAATTCAATTAAACTCCCTTTTACTCGATTTTATAATTACTTCGTTAAAGTTATATAACCTTGAAGCGAAATTATATTTAAGAATTAGGCCTTTCCCATCGCTATTAATAAAAAAACATTTTTTTTACTTTTTGAATTAAGCCGTATATATTTACGTAAATGTTAATACTGGCCGGAAATCTTAACTACATCAATAACAATCCGATAAGTTTTAACGTACATAACGCCCCGAAATAAGCCTAAACTAACGTTTTTTATTTATCGTTTACGTCGTCTTACGTTTTGAGTTCTAAACGTGTATCGAATAGGTTTATTAAAATAATCAACTGCGATATCGAAATAACTAACTGCAATTACCACAACTTTTTAATAAAGGCGTTTAAAAGGCATAAACTTCCGTTATAACTGTATTACTATCTAATTATTGGGTTTAAACGGATCCCGTTAATTAACGACTAAAACGCTATTTTAAATTTAAGGACTTTAACTCGTCAGTGAATTTGCGGTACTTCTTTAAGGCTACGATATAATTCACTCGATTAATATTTATTGTAATAAACTTGTCGTAGATACGTAAGGATACGTAAAAGTGTAAATAGTTGTACTTTATGGCCGAAAACCAATTTAGGCTACCTATTTAAACCAAAGGTATTTCGAACTTAATAACAAATAATAACTATAAGTTTTTATAACTTATAACAAAATTTTCGAGTTTAATTAATATTTTATCCGTGTGATAAAAGTTATGGAAAACCGCCTTAATATAATCAAAAAACTTCTTTATATTATATAAACTTTAGTATCTTTTCACTTCGTAATACGTTGTAACCGTTTATTTCACCGCTACCGTTTGATATCCCTATACGTAAAAAAAATGCGTACCGACCCTTTTTAATTCATATTTTATCTGGGTTTAATAGAATTTTAATCGTTCAACGCGTCGCTGCCCACGTAAAAGTAAATCCGTTAAATTACGGTTAATTATATCGTTTTTGTCCGCTTTAAACCGGTAAAAACCTAACGTGAGTCGCGGCTAATTTAGCTTCGAATTATTGAATTTTCACGACGACTTAAGCGAAATCGGACGTAAGTTAATAGTTAAAATCGATTAAACCGATTATTATAATTATTTAATAACCGATGCAATATAACTTACAATATCTTATAAACGAAAGATATTGGTTTAAGTTGGCCCCGAAAAGGCTAAAAGTATATCTATAAAGGTAAACGATTAGTTATTTACCAATAACTTATTTTTTTCGATAACGTTTAAGTATAACGCCTAATTATCAACGTTTATTATCGATTCGTTCATCGTAAATAATATTTTTTCGAAAAAAATATAAATATAAAACCTCAATAATATATTATAATCCATCCTATAATAATAGGCCAAATAAGTACCAAATGGGATTTACTATTAAAGTGCGAAGGAAAATTAAAAGATATTACCGTAACCTAACATATAAGGCCTTTAGGCAGTGCTAATACCTAACCCATCACGTGCCTTCACACGTGCCGTACACGGACCGTATCCAGCCTGTACCCAGACTATGCCTTATCCGTGCTCGAGCCGGGCCTAAGCCGGGCGCTACCCATCCCGTTACGTGCATAGTCACGTAACCTATAGGCTCAATGGCCAATGACCTGAGTCCATGACAATCGCTAACACGTAAAAAGGCTTAACTTAGCTGAGGGTAAAGTAGGGGTCCCCTACATCGCATATAGAAGCGTTAAAGTTTCTTAATGTCTTTTCCTTTAGGCTGTAGATCTTAAAGATATTTTTCAAATTAAATTAGGTTGAACAAAGTTTTTGCCAACTTAGTAGAACTTTTCTTTTGTACGTAAATTCCTCGACGTTTAAGTTTTTCCTTCAATATAAACTTAATAGTTTTTCGAGTCCTCTTTTACATATTAATAATCCACTCATTGAAAAACTTATGACATTTACGAAAAATATGGTTACTGCAATTGAGCTCTTCGATATCGTTTTACTTAACGATGTAATAGACGACGAAATTAGTAAGGTATTTTACCGTTAAATCCCTATTAACATCTAACACTATAAAGTATCGTTGTAAAATTTGGTAAAAACCAATTCAAGAGCTTTAACTTTTTCCATAAATGCCTGACTTGGAGTTATTTTAATAGTTTGGCTTATGAAGAATATGTAGGACGTATAAAACGCGTATAACGAGGCATTTGATGATTTTGAGCTTGGGAGATTTGGCGTTTTGATGTAAAGTCGCGTGGGAACTTAGCGACTTGACGTTAGGTAGCGCGACGTATCTTTCTTGGCGTAACTTGGCGATTCTTGGTGTTTTCGCTTAAAGCAGCGAACTTGACGATTGAATTAGCGTAGGGAGTGAACAAAAAAAGCAAAGTAGGGCAAAGTTTTAATGTAGAGGGTGAGGTCGAAGGTCGTTATTGGTGGTAAAGAACAAAGGTTATTTATTGTAGTTGTTTAGCGCAGAGACTTAGTCGTTTTTCTACAGTTGTAGTACCTGTAGTAGTCTTAACTTAGCCGTTTGCCAACTTACCGAACTTTAAGACTTCTAATAGTTAATTTTAACATCTTTATGAAAGATTAATAAAGATTTCTTGGTGTTTTCGATAGCGATACCGTCGTTACCTTCAAGTTGTCGTAAAAACCGACGCAATTTAGAAGTCTTTTTTACTCATTACTATGAAAACTGACGTAGCAGTAGAGGCTTTTTATAACAATCTTTCCTCTATCTTAGCCGTCGTTTGACGTAAAGCGTAACTGGAAAGTAGCTTTTTCTTCTACTTAGTCAGTTTGTGCTTAACCTAATAAGTATTAATTAGTGTTGGTAGGCCTTTATCGTTGCAACGTAGTCGATTCGAATCATTGTAATTGAAGTAACTAGTGTTGCGTTGATATTGTTGATTGATATGTGTAAGTTTTAAGTTTGGCAGACCACTAGCCGGTCTGCACAGTAATTTGTATGGCCAAACGGTATAGCCTATACCACACTTTGAAGTGAGCACCTATTGCACTATATTTGCAGTGCAGTCCTACAAACTACAGTCGATTTACAGTACATACAATCAATTTTACTGCAAGTAAAGTTGACTTGACTGTACTGCATTTGACTGCTATTCCAACAGTAATGGTATTTTTTAAAATCTACGAAGGCTGGGAGATTAAAAAGTTTTATTGAATCGATGGTAAAGATAATCCCGTTAATGTTATAACCAAGATATCGCTAAATAGAACCCTTAAAAGGTTTGTAAACAATAATGAGCTGACTATACATATCGAAGGCTATATTAATAGGCTACCTGGTAAAGTCAGATTATGTGCTAGCGAACAAGGATACCCTAGTAAACTGGAAAACTGTTAGAGAATTGAGGACAATACCTTGTTTGATTAATATAGTTAAGTTTAAGGTTTGCATAAGTTTGTAGTGAAAAACGATTTTGCGAAAATTAATAAAGTCGGAACTCGAAACCGTAAGGAAATGATTGTAAATTTGGCTGTGGAAATAATAGGGGCTTGGCTAGTTAACGAGGGCGTAATTTAATAGTAACCGGAAAAGATTGATCGACCATATTGGCGTACGCATACAAAACAAAAAGCCGCCAGTATTAAAATAGTAGTAATTATAATGTAATAAGTCAACTTGACTATAAGTAAAGTTAACTATACTAACTGCAAATTGAGTGTATTGTGTTGTAGGTTTACTATATTAGCTGCAAGTCAAGTACTGTATACGCCCACTTTCACTAGGGCACGGGCCAAGTAATTGGGCATACAAATTACAGTGCAGACCGGCTAGCGGTCTGCCAAACCTAGAACAATACATCCACCACTTGACCATTGCAATACCACTGTTACTTCGACCAATCGAATCGACAACGTTGCAACGGCTAAAGCCCTACCAACATCAGGGATGATATGCGGGAAATTTGGTGTGGATCCGCTTCCTCGTTATATTTGTACAATTCAGCCTCCTTTGCACACATATCTGTTTTCATCGCCTTGACTCAAACACGGTGGGATGATCTGTGGGTTGTGTGTCGATCCCGGTCTTTGGTTTGACATATGGCCTGCACTTCAGCAAGGTGCGTCCTGCGGTGTGACGGCGATGTGAGCTGAAGCTTGGTGCTGGTACTTGCTCGCACCTTCGGTCAAGGAAGCGCCACTAAGCCAGACAGACAATGTGCATTTGGTGTGGCGCTGGCAAGCTACTGGACTCTAGTAGCAAGCTGGCTCCTACATAACACCCCGGTGTAAGGCCTGTCTTTTGTATACAGTGTATTCGACGCACCTCTTCCGCCGTCCCAGTGTTTGCAGCGCGTAGGCTGGCTGTTACAATAGTACAACATCCTGGTGTGAGGCCTGTTTTCTGTACACAGTGTACTCGACACGCCTCCCTCGTCGTTCCAGCACCTGCAGTGCGTAAGCAAGGCCTGTCTTGTCTTCTATACACAGTGCACTCGACGCACCTCCTTCGTTCCAGCACCTGCAGCGCGCAAGTTGGCTCCTATATAACACCCCGGTGTGAGGCCTGTCTCCTGTATACAGTGCGCCGTGCCAGCGCCTGCAGCGCGCAAGCTGTGCATCATAAGCCGGTGTGCGCACCACCTCGCATGCGATCATCGAGTTGTGCGTTGGCCGCCGACGGTTTTTTCCACCATGTCGATGCCGAGGTGTCTACCAAGTACATTTTGTACTCAACGTTTTTGCCTTGTTTTGTGTGGCTAGCCGGGTATGTTGCGACGTAGCAATTCATACGGAGATACAGAAACATCGTCTCTATACGTAGTAGATGTAGCTCCTGATTTGCCTCCTGCTTCGCTACCTTTACCCATCGGCACCGATTCGAAGCTTCCAGGACAGAGTGCAGGCACATCTTCTTGTCACTGATTTATTCTCTCCTTGTGTCTGGTTCTTTGAGGCCTCGCCTCACAAACTCCTCCTTCTCACATCAGCCACGCACTATATCACGAGCCCAACCAGTCCTCCTTCCTTGGAGTGCTGCCGGTGATGCTTCACCTTCAACATTCGTCCCACACAACCGTTGTCCAGTTGCCAACTCACAAGCTCAGATTTTGCTTGCTGTTCCTCTCACCCAGCCTCTCTTGAAGGCAATCCCTGTGTGGCCTCTTTCCTTCTGTCATCACACATTCACATACCCAGGCAAACCGCCCCACACTCGCCCAGCATGTCCAACCCGCCAAACGCAGGTGCTGCGCAGAACAGCGCCTCCCGAAGTCCACCTACGCGGGACCACCACCCCGACCCCGACCCCGACCCGGGCGAGACGGACAGCGTGCTGGCCGGCGTAGGAGCCTGCCACCACGACTTCCCCGGCAGCGCCAGAACGCCGACCAGCACCCCCGCATACCCAGCGAACATCCAGCTCGGCGGCGAGGCCTCGGGAGGCGCCGGCCGCACCGAGACCACCCATCCCACCACCAGCACCGCCGCTGCTGCCACCCCGCCCGGACACACCTGGGAAGGCCAGCAACCCCAGCCTCCAGCGCAGCTCGCCGCGCGCCAGCTGACGCCCGCCGCGCTCGCGGGCGCCCGCCAGGCCGAGCCCGCGAGCACCCGCCGCCCCGAGCTGCTGTGCGCCTGGGTGCCCCGGCCCGTCGGCGCCCGCTTCGCCAGCCCCGCGGCCAGCCCCCGAGAGGCCCAGCCGGGGGCGCACCCCCTCAGGGCGGCGGCCCCGCCGCGCAGCAGCAGCAGCAGCAGCACGTCGAGCGCGGGCTATGTCGTGGTCCCGCCGCCGCCGCCGCCCGAGACGGCTTCGTGCAGCTCCTGGGCTGGCGTAGGCCACGCGTCGGAGCCCGGAGGAGAATGGTGGTGGTAGCTCGTGGCGAGCGCGCGTGTCCATGCCCCGACCGCCACGGGGGGGGGGGCTTCTTTCTGTTCCTGTTCGCTCGGGTAATGAATGCATGCGCGCGCGTCCAACACCCCGAGCGTCGTAGCATCGGGAAAACATGCTGCCACACTGCCCCCGCGAGCTCGTCAACAACGAGCAACGCCAGGCCTCGTGCGCACTGCTTATAGCAGGACGCTGCTCCACGCCTTCCCGTTTTCCTGGTCCTTGAACTCCCGATCTAATCAAGCTTGCCCCGGCACGCAACCCAGCGATAAGCTGACAAGGCCGGCCGGGTCGCCCTTGTAGAGTAGAACAATTAGTACAGAACCAATACCGACCAATCAATACGTGCTTTGTGCTCAACCTGTTTTGATCCCAGTCTAGTCCTGGATGTGAATCATGTCATACCAACAGCACCGTTCAGCCTTATTGCTTGCTGCGTTGTTGGGTGGTGTAAGCCAGCGGGCCCAGCCTGCGAGTCCAGTTGGGTGATGGAATGCCGGCTCGCGGGCAGTTCGACTTGAACATCCTCCGTTTCCTCCGTTTCCTGATGATTTTCCATTTGCTAGGAACAGAAATAAAATAACATGAACTACCAAAGAAATGGAAACTGAGCCCGACGTGGTGCTCTGCGATTGCAAGCCATTAGCTTTCGATGCAAGAATAGCGCAAGGAGAATCTCACACGCTATTGGTTGAGCAAGTCCAGGCGAGCTGACTAATCTTGGTGCTTGGCTTGGCGCCAAGATGCCCCGCAGCATGACAAAGCTGCCCCTCCGTGCACCCTCCTCCTCACCTCTCACACACACATACACACACACATACACATACACACACAAGACCCTCCCGTCACACCCACACACCCACCACACCACAGAATGAAAGGCCCCACCCCCGAGCAGCACGACGGCGCCGGCTTGCGCATCGCCATCGTGCACGCCCGCTGGAACGCCGCCATCATCGACCCGCTGCTCGCCGGCGCCACCGCGACACTGCTGGCCCGCGGCGTGCGCGAGCGCGACATCGTCGTCGAGTCCGTCCCGGGCTCGTGGGAGCTGCCCATCGGCGTGCAGCGGTAGGTTTTTTCCTTCTTTTGCTTTGCTTTGCTTTGCTTTGCCTG
>JASMMZ010000004.1:7599631-7779351 GCA_038502455.1 Anisogramma anomala | reverse complement strand
TCGCCGCCTCGCAGATCCAGTCCTCCACCACTTCCACCTCGTCCGCGGGCGACCTGCTCGGTGGCCCGCCCACCGGCAACCTCGCCGCCGCCGCCGCCGCCGCCGCCGCCCCCTCACAACAAGCCTTCGACGCCATCATCGCCATCGGCGTGCTCGTCAAGGGCGAGACGATGCACTTCGAGTACATCGCCGACAGCGTGGCGCACGGCCTCATGCGCGTGCAGCTCGACACCGGCCTGCCCGTCGTCTTCGGCGTGCTGACCGTCCTCGCCGAGGAGCAGGCGCAGGCCCGCGCCGGCGTGCTGCCCGGCTCGCACAACCACGGTGAGGACTGGGGGCTGGCCGCCGTCGAGATGGGCGTTAAGCGGAAGCGCTGGGCGAGTGGCAAGGTCGCGTCGTCGTAGATGTAGCAACGACGACGGGCTGGGGAGACCGTGTGTCATCAGATGAGAGGACGGAGCCGCGCTGTGCTTTCGTATTCTGGGTTTGGATGGGGATATCGTCTGCACTCAGAAAGAAGAGATGTGCTCGCTGTTCACGGATTCGCCGTCCACTAGAAACAAGGGCTTCATGATAAGGGGCCAGGAGTGTCAGCCCCCACAGCTTGGATATCACAGGCAACGTCCGGTCTTCCGACCAAGGCAATGCCACCAATTAGAATTATTCCCAGTCAGGGGGATGTCTATCACGAAGCCTTGTTCGTCCCTGACCACGTTCCAAGGCATCACGCCATTCTGTGCAACCTTGCTTCGTAACGCCGCTTCAGTGCAATGTCCCATTTGTTGCAGTATCCAAACAATTTGCTCCCCTGCCTTTGCATCGCCCCACCGTGAATGACTGTGATGAGCTCCAGAGATGTGATGCCTTTACTTTTGATGCCGCTGATAGATGCATGCTCGCCAAAATGCTTCGTAGTTCAAGCTCGTACCAATTACTTCCAATCACAGACTGGCAGGACTTGCTCACGGGCCGTTTGTCTCTCACGTGATGAGCGAGCCGATATCGTGGTCACCCGCTGCTAGCGCCTTCTTCATCCTCCATGACGATTTCTTCTTCTGCTCCCTCTTGGCCTTCAAGACTTCCCAGCCTTCGTCGTCATCCTCGTCCGCTTCGTCCTTGGCTGACATCATCTTACCCGGGCTCTTCTCAGCCGCCCTAGCCGTTCTGTTCCCATTCAGAGGGCTCAGAGCGCCGGTCATGTAAGATTTGCCAGCCGGTTCGGGTGTCGAGGAAGCTGGCGGTGTCATACTCGAGACAGGACGATAGCGCCCCGGAAGCCCAACATTGCTGCGCTCAGAAGGCGCAATAGATGAAGCGTACCCGTGGCCTCGAACCGATCCTGCATAGCCAGCTCCTTGCCCAGAAGACTGGAGCCATGACGATGAGCTTGGTTGCACCAAAGACATTGTCCGCCCATCAACTCTCCCTTCCATCATTGGCGGCTCGAGGAAGGGAACCCGCGCTGCCGGGACCATTCCAATGCCACCACTCATGCCCTCAAACTGACCAAGCGACTGGCTTGACAGGTGGCCGGCTGACCGAGGGGGTTCCAGTCCTCCTGTCGAGTTGTTGGCAGCCATCATCTGCATGATCTGCATCTGTATCTGCATGAATTGTGACATCTGCTGGGTCAGCTGTATTTGTGCTTGCTCGCCAGGGCTCAGCATGTTCTGTTGCATTTGCATTTGCTGCATCTGTTGCATCTGCGCCGGCATGCCCTGAGGATACATCTGTTGTGGAAAACCGTGATTGGGATCGAAGCTGCCTGGACCCATGGCTGCTGAGCCTTGGAAGCCCTCCACTGATTGCACCTGGGGACTTCCGCGCCTCAGCGACCGTGCTCTCTCCTCGCTGGCAATGACGCCGACAAGTCCACCGTGGTTGGTAGGGGGGCCGGCAGGCGACACGGGCGAATTCTGCCCGGCTGGGATGCCACCTCCAAGATGAAAGCTCTCGCGGACTGGGGCATTGACCAGCCCATAAGGATCCGTGGGTAGACCCCTAGCAAAAGGTGGCAGCTGTCCGCCTGCTGATTGCGTATAACCCGCCGCTGAACCAGGTCTCTGGTAGCTTGGCTGAGCTGCTTGTCGTAAGTTCGGGTTTGACATAATATTGTTGAGCCGGGTCGGTGGCCTGGTCTTGTTGGGAAACCCGTGAGCCGCCAAGATTGCTAGGGGCACCTCTTCGTCATCTTCAGCGTCCGACGTGGATGTCGAGGTCGAGGTGTTCCTCGACAAATCGGGGACAGCGAGGTTGGGAATGCTGAGAGACGAGGGCATGGCCGGACGTGGTTCATTGTCGCCCGTGACTTTCATCATCTGCTGTCGGTAGACAGACATGTGAGCCTCCTGCTTTCTGCGTTGCTTCGCCAGCTGCCTTGACTTCTCAATCTCAATCTCGTCGTCATCATCCTCGTAGTTGTCTTCTTCATCTTCGTCATCTACAACATTGTCTCGAATCTTGTCCACCGCTGCGCGGCGAGATTCCACCTCCTTGTCCTTGCGGTACTTTTCAAACTCCAAAGGAGTCATGACTTTGGTCTGCGCTGGGGCCTCCGGCGCCTTGCGCTGCGGTTGACGCGGGGTGTTGAGCCTCTCAGAATGCAAGGGAATGTTGTCAAACAGGTCGTCTTCGTCAGAGTCGCCCTTGGCCGGAGGGGACTTCCGAGGAACGATTGCGTAGCCAGCGGCTGTATCTTTGGATTTCTGTTGCCGCCCACCAATCGCCTCAACCGGAGTGGTGCTTCTGCTGTTTTGGTTGGACATGAAGCGACTCACAGCTAGTAAAGAACTGTCCAGGTCGTCACCTTCATTATTGTCAAGCGCAATGACGGACTTTCGCCGTCCACCAAATATCGCACTAGTCCTCTTCAGGAGGCTGTCTGACGCAGCTGTGTTCGACACACGAGGCCGGATCGGAAGTTCATTGTGTTTCGGAACCGGCGGAGGCGTGTTCTCATTTGCTCCAAGTAAGTCATCGTTGGATCGGTGGCTTGCCCACGAGTGCTGTGGCGGCTCGATGTTGGACGACCTATCGATCTGGATAGGCGAGGGAGCTTTGACACGGCCCCCCGTCATGGCTGATGGTTGTAGAACCTGCCTCTCGTTCTCGTTCTCATCTCGCAGAGTCACATCGCTATTCTTTTTGTCAAATCCGAGGAGCATGTTGCCAAAACTTCCGCCCAAGTCAAGTCCCAGGTCTTGGGCTGTGTGATTAGGGGTGATGGTGGCGTCTGTAGATGTCGTGGTGGCTCTGGCTCTTCCGGGTTGGTATTGCTGAGGTACTTGCGGTGTATCCGGAACAACTTCTTCCCCGACAGGTGCCGGAGGCTGATGCTTTTTTGAACCGCCGAAAGACCAAGCTCGTCCAGGTTTTATAAAGGAGGATGGCCTAGTTGTTGATTTAGCCAGGGCTTCGCTGTGAGATTTCTTGTTCAATCTCCAGTCCTCATGTCCACTCAGATCTGCGGAGGAGGGTGCAGTTGACGCGTTGCTGTGTCGGGAAGAATCATCGGTTGAGGTGGTTTTGGTAGTGTTGGACGACCCACTGCCCCTAGTGACAGAGTCAGTGCCGGCTCCACATAATACTCCAATTTTGCGCGATGTCAGGTCGAGACCAAAATTGCCGGGGTAACCAAGACTGACTGGCATTGGCAGCGCCCCGGCAACCTTCACCTCTTGAAACCCCACTGGAATGCAACTACGTACCTGTTTGTTGTATTGGGCTTGAAGCCAGCAAAGAGGTCGTCCTCATAGGCAGCAATGTCCGAGGCTGTGGTCCTTGGCAAACCCTGCTGTTTGGCAGATGGGCTGGCACCACCGTCGAACGTCTTTGCACTGCCAGCAGTCACCTCGGAACGATTCAGGACACGAAAGGACGGAGGAGCAACGTCATTGACACCCTCGGCGTTCGGCTTCCGCTTTCCAAAAGCGAATCTAGGCATGTGCATTCAAGGGCTGCCGTAGTTGACTCCCACAGGATCAACCACAGCCCAGAAATGCTCGAAGCGTGATCAACAAGTCTGCTAGTCGAGCACAGAGCTTCTCAGGTCTTGTCGACGAGGATCACAGGATGCAATTGTAAGGCTCTTTTTTGGTCGACGGCAGAGGCTGACTGGACCTATAATACGAAGCGGGGCAGCGGGGCGGCGTGGCGTAGATCGACAGCCTAGTTTTAGTGGCAAGGAGCTGACAATCGGAGTCGAGCGGGCAGTCAAGGATGGATTTATGTTTCTGGTTTCGATGCAAGTAGCCGGTTGACTGCATAACCAGGGAACTCTGACGTTAGCATTGCTCTGAGCCATATCATACCGATGCCCGATTGCTGCCCAGGAGTCTGCTTGATGGGATGCACACCACACGGCAAACACATGGCCTGGGAGGCCATGCTTGTCCATTTCCTCGACTTTCAACAGTCAAAGTGTGTGCTAGATGAGATGCGATGTGAAGCGGAGCGGAGCGAAAGGCTCCATGTCGGCAACTGACCCAGAACCGTGAAAGGCAGAACTCGGAACTTCCGTGACTCTGTCATCTGCTACCACAGAGCATCTAGAGATGGATTTCCGGCTCCCGGGCTGAGCGCCTGGTGAAGGCCACCCCGGACAAGTGACACCAATAAGGACAATGACTTACGCAAAGAGCATGTGATGCTAAGCAAGAAGACGAATACAGTTTCCGCGGGCTGCCAGGTCGTACCCAATGATAACGAACAAACCGGAAGACAGAACCCAAGCAGGCGCTAGAAACGAGACAGGCATTCGAGAGACGCTGCTGAGACAAGATAATGCTGGATGGAAGCGCCGGAGTTGTAACGATCGATGGGGACGGTACGGTAGTGTGGTGACTCGGCGATGCCGCGCGGTCCTCTTTCATGAAAAGTTTCCTCGAAAGGCGATGTGTCGAAGCAATCGGCTGGGAGACTCAGGTAGCAGGCAGGCGGTCCAGAAAAAGGTCGTACAGGAGCAAAGAAAGCCAAATGATGGATAAGGACCGACCGAAGAATAGGCCAGCGCGGGCGGATGTGGCAAGGAAAGCCAACAGCGAGTCGATGCAGTGTAAGGTACAGGACGAGGAGCTGGATGAGGGGAACAAAGAAGGCAAGGCAATGCGCAACAATGAAAACCGAACGACGAGACCTAGCCTAGCAAAGGAGCGAAGAGGTTGAGTCGGCAACTGACGCAGCGGCAAGGGCGTGGAACCGTAAGTGCAGGAACAGAGGTCCAGGCTTGGAGCGTGCTCCAGTGGCTCCAGTGATAGGTTGGTGGCTTCAGTGATAATGCGCTGGAGCTTTGGCTGTGGACATGGATCCTGCTCTCCAGGGCTGCTTCTAGTCCACTTCTCCGTGGTTGCCTTATTCTACCTAGGCTCCCCGTATTGAACGGGCCCTAGGCCTGCCCCGGAGCAGATGGACCATGGACCCACAAATAAGGTACTTGTGTACTTACCCGTACCAGGAGTATTCCCATGATTCTGGGGCCTTTTGCAGACCTCGAGCCATCGAAATGGCTAAATGGCTTGACCTGTTCTATGGAGGCCCATGGTACAGGACGCAGACAAAGCCCAACCAACCACCACCTGCTGGACCTGACACACAGTCATAAAATTGGCAGCTCCCAAAAATATAATACGCAGTGCTGCTTCGTGTTCCACAATGACCTGGTTCTAGAACAGGTCACCCGCACGGTCAGCCTTCAAGACAACCTGACACGGCAGCAATCTTGTGTTGAAGAAAACAAATATCATGCACCCGATCTCTTTGTTGCTTTCCTCCGACACATCATCCTGGCACGTTCCCGCCTCCTTAGACCGTGCCTTGAAAGGTTGGGTTACATTCTACCACAACTCTGCCGCGTACCAGGTTGTCGTTGAACTTCCCATTCCTGGGCATCCAATAGCGCCCGTGTCGCCCACAAACTCCAATGGGATTTGTTGGAAGCACTGAAGAATCTGACTTACATAGTACAGTAGGTACGACTCCATTTGTGCATCTGAAACGAAACGCATGCTGTCTGGTTCCGTGCAACGGCACCTACCTCATCATCCGTACCTGTCCGCACTTCGCCTGTTGGTTGCCTCATCAGCCCCTTCACAGCGGCCAGTATTCGTTACCAATAGTAGTAGTAGTTAGTTTCAAATGGCCCTCCACCGTACGGTGTACAGGGCATACGACTCCATACGACGGCAGTGCCATCACAGCAGTTCCCAACCACGCACGCATGCGTTGGCCCGCATCGCAGCATGCCTCGAGCTCGCCGAGGAAGGGTGTCTAACCAATCCAACAGCGTTCCGGCACGCAGGAAGCTTTCCGGCTCCCATGTCCTCAGCTCCGTCACAGCTTCCGCTTGTCCGGCTGCAAACACTGAACGAGGCTGATGAAGCATGCTGCAACGCCCCCAATGCGGCCTGTCCCTTCCCTGCAATGGAGGATGGAGGAGGCGCCGCCAAGCTGAGACGGGGGCTTGGAAATGTATGCAAACCCCGCAAATAGGACCACATCCCATTTGACGCATGGCGCGGTCCTCTCGCCGTCATTCGGACACAGGGCCCTCCAAAATCATGGAGGGGGCTTGCGCAGCGACCAAGACCGCCTCGACATCCACGCAATCCGCGCAATCCGTCATACAGCGGACGAGATCTGAAGCACAAGCCCTGCAGCCTTAGGAAATTCATGGTCGGGCAGCCTTTGTGGAGCAAAGCCACGGGGCCCAAGGTGGATGGACGTGGAACTCGAATGGCATGACTTCAGTTTGCCAGCTTTCTCCGACCTCTCCTGAAGTTGCTTGTTGGCATGTCTTGTCCGACCAGCGTGGCCGGGGACGCCTGCGCTCGACTCGGGCTCGACTCGGACTGAAACACACAAAATTTTGAATTTCGCAACATGCAGCGCCTCTGGTCTTTACTGATCTCATTTCTCATTTCCAGTAGTAACAAGTCCCCGGAGGCATCGGATTCTTTTCTTTTTTTAATTTTCTTCAAAAGCATCTCCCGGTGTGAATCCTTCATTGGATATGCAATGTGGTGGGCCGCACACATGCGATTGGCCACGTGCAATGGGACGCCCCACGGGTCCCGTGGCCCTATATACCCTTCTATAGGGTAAATAAAAGTATACTGGTCAGGTGTTTGGTCCGTGCGCCACACTCGCCAAGAATGCTAGCCCCGCCCAAAACAGTACGTAACTAACATATTCAAAGAGTCAATTCAATGAAGCCATCACCATTTAAAATGCATCCCAGTAGCAGCAATTACATCTTTTCACCGCTGCGGCATTGACTGTAGCAGTTCCTCTAGGTACTACATGTGGTTTGCTAGGCCAAATTTGGTCAAGTTCACATACTAGGGTGGCACAGACCAGGTACTTGAAAGGGGGGCTTTTATTTTAAATTTGGAAGCGTACACGGCATAACTGGATGGCCGCACCAAAGATGACCCTATCAATCTATCTTATTAATCAACTAGTTAAAAAGGTTAATAAATATCTTTACAAATGAACAAGGGTTTCAATGTTTTCATAGAGTTTTATATATATATAGGTACATGAAGTATAATATTTAAAGTATATATTTCAATTAATTTAACTATCAATTTGCCCATTTCATTTGTTGTAGAAATGGTTAACTTTTTGGGGTTTCAAGTGTTGTGAAATATGAGAATACATATATCTATCCGGATAAACTTTCGGATTGGAAATTACGTTGGTTACATAATCGTCGACCAATGTTAGTAGGCTTTTATTGTTGCAACGTAGTCGATTCGAATCGTGGTCAAAGTAACTGGTGTATTGCATTGAAAATGGTGATGCGTTACTTCTAAGTTTTGCAGACCGCTAGCTGGTCTGCACACTAATTTGTATGGGCTACTGCTTAGCCCATACCCCATATTGTATTAAGCATTCTACTGCTATTGACTGGCAGTTAATGCAGTCAACTTGCAGTGAGTATAATCAAATTACAGCCGGTACAGTTGACTTGACTGCACTGCAATTAACTGCTATTTTAACGACAAAGTGAATATTTTGGGTGAAACCATTCAAATAACCAATATTAATAACAAGAATACTTTTAATCGAAATTAAGAAGTATTATTTTCACAATTATTTTCATTGCTAGTTAAATCGACACTTTATTAAAAAGTACTAAATCTTAGAATGATTTTTTCTCGTTGATAACCTTGATATTAATAAAAACAAATGTAGTATGTATGCATTAGGCTATGAGATATAATATACTTAATGTTATAAACAATGATAATAGAAATACTTCAACTTTGAAAAGCTATATAATATTGGAAAAGAAGATAGTTTCATTATAAAATAAGTTGTTCGACATTATCAAATATAGCATAATATAATAACCAGTTTATAATATTTTATTTACAAAAACGGGAGTTGGTAAAGGTAAAAATGAAAGTTATACGAGTAAAGGAAACTAGATACTTTTGAGTACTTTTATAAGTAATGTTGGAATAGTATTACATGTAATGTAGTAGGTCAACTTTACTATAAGTAAAGTTGACTATACTGCAAGTGTATTACTTTGTGCGATAAGTCTACGGACTTACCGCATTGGGTATAAGTTGAGTGCAATACGCTACACTTCACTCTAGGGTACAGGCCAAGCACTTGGTTATACAAATTACAGTGCAGATCAGTTAGCAGTCTACCAAACCTAGAACAATACATCTACCATCTAACTATTGCAATACACTTGTTACTTTGATTAATCGAATCGATAACGTTACAACGTCTAAGGCTTACCAACACTAATTAGTGCTTGCCTAATAGGTTCAGTACAGATAAACTAAGTAGAAAAAAAAGCTACTTTCCGGTTTCGCTTTAAGTTATAGGACCGTTAGGGTAGAGGAAAGATTTTTACGAAGAGCCTTTACTATTACATTGGTTTTCATGACAGTAAGTAAAAAAGACTTTTAGATTGCGTTGGTTTCTACGGTAGCTTGAGGGTAACGACGGTATTGCTATCAAAAACACTAACAAATATTTATTGATCTTTTTTAAATAAAAACGTTAAGATTAACTATTAGAAATCTCAAAGTACGATAAGTTGGCAAACGACTAAGTTAGTATTACTACGGGTGCTATTATTGTAAAAACGACTAAGTCCCTACGCTAAACAACCATAATAAATAACCTTCAACCTTTACTACTACCAATAACCTTCAACTTTACCCTCTATATCAAAACTTTACCCTACTTCACTCTTTTTACTCTCTACATCACCTTAATCGTTAAGTTCGCTACTTTAAGCGAAAACACTAAGTCGCGTTAGGAAAGCTACGTCGTGCGACCTTACGCTAAGTCATCAAGTTACCACATCGCCAAGTTACCAAGTCCCTACGCGACTTTACGCCAAAACACCAGGTTTCTACACCCAAGATTACCAAGTCACTCGCTCTACACACCTTACATAAGCCGAATCGTTAAGATAGCCCTAAGTTAGGAATATATAAAAAAAGTTAATGCCTTCTGATTAGTTTTCTTAAGCTATTACGACTAGTAACTTTAGATCAAAGACGTTAATAAAACCTTAATCAAAGCTTACTTAACAATTACATTAGCTAGTATATTATCGATGCGGATCATAGTAATAAATACGGTCGCGGTACCCGCATTTTCCAAGACTTTCGTAAATTCTTTAGCTACTAAACTCTTAATATATAAAAGACAATTTAACGTACGGTTAAAAGAAAGTTAAAAAAGGAGGTTATACGTTGTAGTATTTACATTCCTAACAAAATACTGGTAGTATTGGTAAAAACTTTTTTTAAATTAGCCTAATAAAAAGACTGCCTTTAGGATCTTAATCCTTAAGATATTTAAGGAAAAAGGAAAACTGTTAAAGCACATTAACCCTCCTATACACAATTAAAAGGACCTCTCTTTTACTCTTAGCTAAGTTAAGCTTCTTTACGTGTTAACGATAAGGAACCTATTAACCTGCTCGGCGGTTTAACACCACTATGTAACAGCGTGGAGTACGATTTTAGGGGTGGTAGGGCACGCAAAGCAATAGTCGCTAACGAAGCCAGAGGCATTGACGTTAACGCTTCATACCAATTGATTAAAAAAGACCGTTAGGCTTCCCAAAACCTTTAAATACCTATCGTCTCCCAGCAAATACACTACCAAAACCTTTAAAAAACTTTTCCCTTTAGATACACCTATACGCATGAACCTACTATAGACCCTACTATAGGACTTTACCTCTCGAGCCAGGCGACTGGTAATTACCCTTAACACTGGGCTTCGAAACCTTCAAAATTTAAACCGCTAGGAAATACTAGTTAAGTCTAAGATAATTATCGCGACCTCCCTTTAAGACCTATTACGATAATTAATATCGACTAAAAATCAATAACAGACTTCACCAAGATCCAAGATAATAAAAAAAAGGATAACAAAAAGCCTATAACCTTCTTAATACTAAGATAATGTTATTTTTAAACATTTATGAGTAAATAAAGGTTCTACCTTTTGGTTTTCACTTACTATTTCCCGAAATACTCACAGGTTACGTTAAAAATTATTACTTGACTTTTCTGATGAACTTCACCACGTTTCGCGATATTTATAATGGTATAAAGGGTTATTTCGAATACGCTATCCATTTTGTGTAATACTATATGGATTAGGTTACCATGCGGTAAATTACAATAATGATAAAAAAGAAGAAAGAGGAATCACTAATAGATGTTTTTAATTAGATGCTTAACAAACTGATAATATGTTAAAGGGTAATAAGAAAGGCCTACGTTAACGAAGCTATACTTCGCGAACAAGTATGGGTAGTAATCACGGGTATTAGTAAATTCGAATACGCCTTACAACGCTTAAATACCACCTGTAAAAGCTTTTTTAACCAATTACGTTCCTCGTTTGCCACCGTAATAATACGTATTCCAAACTTACTTGGTATATACCCCTAAGTCATCAATTTCCTTAACGTAAATGAAAAAGTCCTTACAGTAATTAACTACGTCAACCGTAAATATAAATGCCTATAATATCTAAGGTCTGGCTTATCGACCTCGACCTCGGCCCCGGATTGGAGGTAACACTTACGCTAACGTTAATAAAATACAGGCCAACCCGTCAACCGCTAGTATTATCGTCGTAATAATAATGAAAGATGTTAAATTTATTGTAAAACTAATTACTAGTTAACTTGGCACCCCCTTGCTGAGCGAAATAATAAAAATGTAATATATTACATTTAATACTCTATTACCTTTAATACCCTATTACTTTTAAATAAAAATACCTAAATCAGGTTATAAATTTCGAGGGAAATAAGCCTGTTAATGGAAATACCCCTAAAATAATTATGTAATACGAAGATACTATTCCTGATACAATAGCCTAATAATTAGCTGACTATATCTTTTTACACCATTTAGGTGGTAAAGTTCTTTAACTTTACCCTAACTATAACCTCAATCCATTATATATCTTTAACCTTCGTAATCGCTATACGGATCACACGTACCAGGGTATTATACCAGATATAGGGGTAGCAAAGTACTTAACAAAAGGCTATTTGTAGTACGTGACATTACGGAGAGAAAGTATTATAACGACTAAGATTAATCGTTATGATTCTGATAAGGCTAGAGTTAGCTTTGGCCTAGGCGAACAACTATTATTATTGGGAATAACGGTAATTTAAACTGTTATATAAACAATTATGTTTTAAATCTTAAATCACCTACCTTTTTCCTAATTTCCTTAAAAGATATGAAAATCCTTAGCGTTAATGTAGACGTTAACGAAGACGAGCTGGTTAAAAGTAGCTAAAGGTTTTTACTCGCTTTTAAGTAAGGGCACTTGTAGTTTTATCTTTAAGGTCTGAAAGCGATATTGTCAAACCTGATGAAGCCGAAGATGCGTTAACTACACCGTCGTTTTAACCACCTAACTATTAAGAAACTATATAAAGTATTAAAGTTTACAAGGAATAACAATAGGGACTACTTTATCTTAAAAGCTATTAAACAGCTTTATTACCACTATTGAACGTATAATTAAAGCTCCCGTAAATTTAAGTTTATACTAAAAAACAATAAGGATTTTAACTGAGAAATCTTTATTAATGTGTTTTACTTATATAATAAACCTATTTTTTACGTCGTTAACTCCGTAACCTCTTTCTACGGAACTAAGTTTCTAAAGTCCCTTTCGGCAAAGGATACGTGAAAAAAGTTAAGGATACTATAAATTAATATATACTTAGGTCCACTTAATATCGTCGTCTACAATATTGGTACCAACTTTACGGAGACGAAATTTTAGGAAAATGCTAAGATAATAGGTATTTAATACAAATAGGTATCTTTCAAAGCCTATTAAAGCATTAAAAAGATTAAAATAGCATACGCCCTCCTTCGCCAAACCTATAGTATCCTTACGTTAGAAATTGGAAATTTTACGAATCCGAAGGTACGCTTATAGATAGTAGTAAAGGGCTTGAACGACATTATGGGCCTTAACAGCCTAATGTTAACGTTGTTGGTTCTTAAAGCGTACTTACGCCTAACGAATGAATCTCTGCTATGGGAAAGTACTTAAAAATATATTACGACTTATAACAAAGATTTAAAGGAACTATAAAGGGAATCGGCACGCCGCCAAATTAATAATACCTTTAATACCAGAAACGGGCCTATAAAAATCGATGTGTTTACTTTAATACTATAAAATAAAGTCCTCGTATAACGGAAGCCGGGTAAATAAAAAGAGCCGTACAAGATATTAAATATCGAAAACTTTAAAGTAGTAGTTAAAACTATTAACGGCCTCATATCTTTCCAAATTACTTAAGTAAAGCATTATATTAAGGTTATTAACGATAAAAATCTTCAAATTAAACGACAGAATTAATATAAACCTTCCCCTTCTATTATTTACAAGCTAATAAAACACCATTAACGCAAACAACCTTTAAAGAAAAGGAATGTTAAAGAAGAGAAATATATACCAGGTCGTACCTATAATATTACTTGGGTAAATAGAAAAGATAAGGATAACGAAGACTTGGCAGTGAAATTCAGGGTATAAGGAATTATTAAGACTTCCGGAAAACTTTTAAGGAAAACGATAGGGTTAAAATCGACAGTTTACTAACTCAAGGTGTGGTATAATTTGTATCAAAGGCTAATTTTAACCTTTGAAACCCGAATATTACGATTTTCAAGTCGAGGATTATCTACAAGGTTAAAGGAAAAACCACGGGGCGGCTATATAAAAAGTTTTAGCTAATCGTTCAAAAATACGGCGATAAAGGTAAGGACTAAATCCTTATACAATCGCTAATAATTTAAAAGATCAGCTAACGTTTAGTGGTTACTCAAATAGCAAATTTGCTAATTAAAACTAAAGGCAAATTTACACTTAATAACCGTGATATTACTTAAACCTATATACAATTAGCAACGAATTTACAACGGATTATACTATTATAAATACTATAAAAACTCCGCGTTATTTACCTAATATAAGCGGTAATACGGTGTATTAAACCACTATATAAATTGGCTAAAATAGGCGTCTACTAGTTGTTAACCTATTAGTTGTATTTTAAGGCCCAGTTAACGATAAAGTTTTCAATATACGACCCGTATTTATTGGTAACGTAAAAAAAAGGACTTCGGTATGGTAAACATTTGAACTAATAATACCTTTTTCGTCGGAACGGCTAGCTTTGTAATATAAAAATAATAAGCGATTGAGTAATTTAAGTTTTGAAATTGTAAGCAGGTAACAACATTAACAAAAAATAACTAATTTGATTTTAATGGATCATGAATTTGTATACTTAGTATTAATACCGGCCTAAATTTCTGTTAAAAGGGCTAAAGCTTTATTTTTACTATGACCAACAAAATTATTAAGGCTAGGATTTGATGGTACTTAAAATAATGTATACGAGATAATTATATTGCTATCTTATACCAATCTAAAGATTTATATGACTTATCCATTACGATACAAGTATAAATACTAACTAATAAAAACTTTAACCGACTGAATAAAAAGTTGGAATGGTAAATACGGAACCTGAACCGCGGGATGAATATAATGCCCATCGATCTTTTGAAGGAAAAGCTAATAATTTTTACGGACGAGATTTTGACAAATAATATCGACTTGTTTTTATAAATCGGCTTTTTAATAACCCTCGTTAACGAAAATGAACGGGAAGATTAATTTAATATTATCGGTAACCTAATTTACTAAACCTCCATCAAATACAAATGGATTATACAAAACGTATTGGCTTCAGAGATCTACGGCATAATAACGGACTTTAACATATATATAACGTTATAATAAACCCTTAACCTTATTATCAGGCAATTAAAGATTCCCTTTATCCCGGTAATAATTTGTACCGATTCGAAGAATTTTTTCGAATACCTATTAAAGCTCGGAACCACTAGCGAAAAACGCCTGAAAATCGATGTAATGACACTCCGTAAAGCTTGTAAAGGAAGAGAAATAAAAGAGTTCCGATGGATCGACGGTAAAGATAACCCTACAAATGCCATAACAGAGGCTACATTAAACAAAGTATTGGAAAGATTTGTAGATAGCAATAAACTGACTATACATATTGAGGGCTACGTGAATAAGCCTCCCGGAAAGTCCAAATTACGTGACGGCGGATAGGGATATGTTAGTGAACTAGAAGATTGCTAGGGGATTAATGAGGACTTGTTTAAATAATGCAGTTGAAGTTGCAAAGGGTTGTGGCGGAAAATATTTTTGTAGGAATTGATGAACTTGGACCTCGAAACGACGAAGCAATTAAGGTCAAATGGAGTTGATTTGCATGCAATTAGGTGCAATAAAATATGGAAGTTAACTGGAATTAACAGGGGTCTAGTAAGTTAACAAGGAGGTAATTAAATAATAACTAAAAACAAATAGTTAGTCACACTAGCGTACGCGTAGAAACTGAAAAGCCGCCAGTATTGGAATAGTATTATATGTAATGTAGTAGGTCAACTTTACTGTAAGTAAAGTTAACCGTACTGCAAGTGTATTGCTTTATACGGTAAGTCTGCGGACTTACTGCATTGAGTGTAAATCGAGTGTAATACACTACACTTCACTCTAAGGCACAAGCCAAGTACTTGGCCATACAAATTATAGTGCAGACCGGCTAGCGGTCTGCCAAGTCTAAAACAATACATCCACCATCTGACTACTGCAATACACCTGTTACTTCGACCAATCGAATCGACAACGTTGCAACGTCGAAGGCCTACCAACAAGTAATATGTTTATGGAATAATGATGTTCTAATAATACTCGGTAATCGATTTACAAACCTATCTTTGTTTTCGTTAAGTTACCCCTAGAATATTCTCTACCTTTTCATCTTACTTACACGTATACAACAATTATTTCATTTTACTTACAGTTATAGTTCAAGTTTTATTACAGTTGATTTTTTTTTTTAGAAATTCACATTGTAGATCAATATGTTTTTACAATAAAAACTCAAATAACTTTATTATTGAAACATCAGTTCATTTTAGTACGCTCAATTTAACTATACTGATAGTTAGTTGATTATACTAACTGCAAATTAACTGTAGTTTGTGGTTTTTAATGCATTGGTTGCAAGCTAAGTGCAGTAGATGCTCACTTTAGACTAGGATACGGACCAAGCAGTAGAACATACAAATTAGAGTGCAGAACAGCTGGCGGTCTGATAAACTTAAAAGTAACACATCATTACTTTTAATATAATATACCAGTTACTTCAACCAGAGATTCAAATCGACTACTTTGCAAGTATAAAGATCTACTAACACTAACCAGTGCTTATTAATTTAAGTATAAATAAGCTAGGTAGAAGAAGTTACTTTCCGATTGTTACGCTTTTTTTTAGATAAAGTAAGGGAAATATTCATGCGAAGTACCCTTATATTTTTTGTAGTTGTTTTTGGCCGCAAGCAGAGAGAATTTATTTACTATGCAATTGTTCGTATCTATAAATAGACTAGTTCAAAGCTATCGTTTAAAGCGTTCGGATACTGTTTATAATCTTCGATAAAGAAAGGAAGGAGAAACTCCTGTTAAGGGGCTATTGTAGAGATTGAGAAAAGGGGTATCCCGATTACATAATAGGTGTAAAGGTATATTTAGAAGCGATTTTAGAGGATTGTGGGCGCATGATAACTATTATAGCTAAATATCTAGTAACTACTAGCTCAGGTACCAGCCTGTGACATTATACCTAGTTTACCCCTTTTTACAAAGGTTCTAGAATTTTATAAAAAAAAGTAAAAGGCATTGTTGTTGGGTAAAAGGTAGTGAAAGGTACCCTCATAGCGCAAACTGTTTTAGAAGGTTCGTGATAGTCATTTAGGAGCGGTTGAAAACGTTTTGGCAATATATAGAAGGTTCCTATAATCGATAGTTTTGGTATATCGTAAAAGGCGCCGGCATAAATCCTTTGTTGTCCTTCCCATAAATAATTCCCGTAAGCTCCCAAAATATTAAAACCTTCTTTCTTTAATAATCGTTTTTTCTTTTCGTACTAATGTTATACCCTCTTACCTAACTTTACATACATTTACCGTTTTAAACCCTTTTAAACCTTTTTTTATTATCATTTTACCCACTTGTGAAAATAAACCCTAGTATAAGTACCGAGGTTGATAAGGCCATCCGCAATATAAGTTTCGTTGTTTTAAAGCTATTTGTTCTTTATTAATTAATATGTTGTTATTTATATGTTTTATGAATGAATATCCTGATAATATTTGGAATTACACCCATTTCAAGTACATTTTTAAAATAGTGTATAACCTACATGAATTTCGTTCAAAAATTAAAGATAGGCATAAATTAAAGTAATGGTGAAGGATTTGTTAACAAATAGGTCAATACTGATATTAAATATCGTTTCTACGTTGTTGGCGTTACGGGCCAGAGTTTTGATTACATTTATACTCTTTTGAATCTTAATCTCAAGATTAATAAGTTTATTACAAAGTTTTGAAAGTTGGTTTAGCGTTTGATGCCTAAAACCGGAAAAAGTAGCCTGGTTTTAAAGTCGTTCTTTAAGTATTAATAAGCGATTAAATAATGTATAAGCATAGGTGGTCATCATTAAAAAGGTATAAAATTTCGTCGTATTATTTATCGTAAAGTCAATACGCGGAGTAGTGATGGCTTTATACCATTTACGCCCGTCTATTCATATAATTTTCACGTTGTATCGTTTTTAAATAAGGAATATTGTTGGTATGTGTTGGTAGGACTTTAAACATTACAACGTTGTCTATTCGATTGGTTGAAGTAATAGTAGTATTGTATTGGTCAAGTGGTGGATGTATTCTTCTATGTTTTGCAGACTGCTAGCCGGTTTGCACAGTAATATGTATAGTCAATTGCTTGGCTTGTACTCTAGTATAAAGAGTATACTTTACTTGACTTGCGACTAATATAGTATGCCTACAAATAATACACTCAACTTGTAGTCAACTTCACTGTAAGTAAAGTTGAGCTACTATACTGAAATTACTATTATTCTAATACTTGCGGCTTTTGGTTTTATACATGCACGCCATGATAGTTAACCAAAATTTTCCGGTTACCATTAAATTACATTCTTGCCAACTAGTCAGACTCCTATTAATTCCAGTTTATTTTCGCACTTCAATTGACCTTAATTACCTTTAATTTCCCTACGGCTCCGAATCCTGACTTTATTAATTCCCGTATACAAGTCTTTTGCTATAAACTTACGCATATTGCCTTACCACCGATATTAGCCATATTAACTTATATGGGTTAAATCGTTTGCCACTTTAGTTTACCTATGTGGGTTCACTAGATTATTACTGCCCTTACTATTACTGGCTATCTTAATCAACGTGTATTAAGCCACTAGTTGATCTTACTTAACCTACATGAGTCAACTAACTCAATATTACCCTTAATTTAACTGTGTTAGTTAAAAAAGTCTCTAACTCTAGCTTTATATCTTTGGCAATCTTTTAGTTTTCCAGCATATTGCTATCCTCTAGTACGTGACGTGGTTTACCAGGTAGCCTGTTAACGTAGCCTTCGATACGTATGTTTGGCCTATTATAGTTGATAAACCTTTTAAAGGTTTTATTTAGCGATAGCTTTTTTATGATCTTAGTAGAATTGTTATTTCTATCTATCTATCGGAACTCCTAGATTTCTCTGCCTTCATAGGCTTTATGAAAAGCTATTACGTCGATTAATAGGTGTTTTTCACTAGTGGTTCCGAGTTTGAAAAGGTATTCGAATAGGCTTCTCGAGTCAGTACAGATTACCACCGGGATAAAGGGAATTTTTAGTTGCCTGGTATCGACATTAAGGGTTTTTTATAGTATTATATTTATATTAAAACCAGTTATTATATTGTAGACATCTGAAGTAAATACGTTACGTAAAATCGTTTGGTATTCAATGAACATCCAATGAATTAAGTTGCTGATAATGCTAAATTTAGTCTTTCCGCCTATCTTTACCGACAAGGGTTATTAAAAGGCTGAGTTGTAAAAATAAGTCCGTGTTGTTGGCAAAGAATCTATTTGTAAAAATTATGAAATTGGCATTCGATAGGTTGATTAAACTCATTTTCATCTTTCGATTTAGGTTCCGCATTTTCTATTCAAACCTTTTGTTTTATTGGTGAAAGTCTTTATTTATTAAATTTTACTTTCATGTTGTAATAGATAAGTTATAGGAGGTTTTAAGCAGATATAAAGTGGCTATATAGTTGCAATGAATGTATTGTTTCAAATACCGTTAGATCTTCGTTACATTCGTCTTATCAATTGTAGCTAAATTTAAATCTTAGCTCTTTTGGCAAAAACCAATGCTAGTATTAATAATAAATATGCGGATTAATAATCCTTTAAAATTAAGTTAGTTGTTTTTCGCCAAAGTTGTAACCGGCATACAATTCCAGAACTTGGAATTTTTAATCGCTTGTTATTTCAATACTATAAAGCTAGTAGTTCCTATAAAAAGGGTATAGTTAATTTGTATATTTATAAAGTCTAAATCATTTTTTACGTTACCAGCAAACACAGGACGTATATTAAAGACTTTATATTTAGTTATAACTTTAAGTACGATTAATAAGTTACAAACCAACAGACGCATGTTTTAGTTAACCCGTATAGTGGTTTAATATATCACATGACCATAGTCTAAGGGTATATATCACTTAGTTTCTATTATATATTTATTAATATGATCTGCTATAAATCGGTCATTAATTACATGTTCATTTACATTATATAATAGCTATTAATAGTGAATTTCCCTTTAGCCTTTACTAGTAAATTTACCTTTAAGGCGATCATTAAACGTTGGCTAATTTTTTCAATCGTTAGCGATTTCATAAGAATTTAGGTTTTGCTTTTATTATGCCCGTCCCGTGGTTTTATCTTTAATCTTGTATATGATTTTCGACCTAAAGATCATGATATTTTAGTTCGTTGAGGTTGAAGTTGGCTTGGAGTACAAATTGTATAACTTCTCGAATTGAAAGGCTGTTAATCAACTTTATCATTTTCTTCAAGAGGTTTACTAGAGGTTTTAATAATATTTTCTAACCATAGTTTTAACTTTAAGTTCTTCAATTCTTTTCTTTATTATTCACCTGAGTAGTATCGTAAATAAAGTTTGGTATATATTTCTGATCATAAACGTTTTTCCCTTTTCATAGTTTTCTGCGTCAATGGCGTTTTATTAGCTTATAGATAATAGGTGAAGGAAGGTTATATTTATTTATTCGTTTAGCTTAGAAGCCTTTATTATTATTGTTAGTTGCCCTTATATAGGGCTTAACTTGAGTTATACGAAACGTTACGGGGTTGTTAGCAGTTTTAATTACTATTTTAGAGTTTACTATACTTAAGATCTTGTATAGAGTATCCCATTTTCTTAGCTTTTATTATATAAGAATTCTATTTCATAATGGTAGAGTAAGTCCGTCGATTATCGTGGAGCTAATTTTAGTGTTAAAGATATTATTGACTTAACGTCGTGTCGATTCCTTCCGCAGTTCTTTCAGTGTCTTACCGTAGGCCACAGCTTTCTTCTAAGTATTTACTAATAGCTGAAATTTACTTATAAGACATGGATATGTTTTAAAAACAAATAGCGTTGGTATCAAGCTGTTTAGGCCCATATTACTATTTAAACCCTTTACCTTTATTTCAACACATATTTTATAGTTAGTAAAGCTTTTGACTTTTAGTATAAGGATATCGTACGTTCGGTGAAGTAATGCGTGTATTTTTTTCGATCTTTTTAATACTTTAGTGGGCTTTTATAGGCACCTATTTGCATTAAAATCCTATTGTTTTAGCATTTATTTACACATTCGTCGCCGTCAAATTAGTATAGGTATCGTGGACAACGATGTTAGGTAGACCTAAATACGTATTAATTTACAGAATTTTCAATGCTTTTTACGTGTTCTTGGTCAACAGGGACTTTAGAAATTTGGCATCGTGGAAAGAGGTTGCGGAATTAATGACGTAAAAATAGGTTTGTTATTTAAGTAAAATACGTTAATCAAAATTTCGTAACTATAATCCTTATCGTTTTAGTGTAAATTTAAATTTTTAAGGGGCTTATGTATACGTTTGGCAGTTATAGCAAAGCTTTTTGTAGATATTACTACATACCCTTACAGATAGTATACATAGGCTAAAGGGCAGTGCACTGTATTGCAAAGTGCACTTCTGCAGGGTGCACGATAACATGTCACGCTGCAGGCTGCACTCTTGTAAGACGCAAAAGTGTATCATGCACAGATCAGTCTAGAATGCTATTCCAGGCCGACGACAATACGTGGAACGGTTTAGAAGAAGTATTCCAGAGTTATACACTCTGGGAGAGGGCTTATAAGCCGTTACCTGTAACGTATACCTCTGGATACTTCTTGATCGATATTATTATCTTGACTTTTATACTTCAACTACCAATCTAACGATTACTCTTTCCACTTACCTTGTTTTACGTGAACAGGTTTTTAAAACTTACCGATACTGATTAGTAGCCGACTCGGTTGACTACAGACAGTTTAGGAAAAAGAGACAAGCATTCGTTGAATACTTATAGTGGAATATTATAACGGTACCAACTGTTTGTGCTTTAACATTTCGTTTTTATAAGAATTACATACCGATATGTATAAAGACTTTAAAGACTAAGTGATTTGAAGAAGGAAAACTTTAGCACAATATTATTAACCCCTATTTGGCGCTTTGACGTATTCGTGTACTTTTTGGAGAGCATCTATCACGTACCAGGTTACGTAAGCCAAAATACCAAGATTCGGAACCCTTTATTGGGACTTAACTGAAACCAGGCTACGTAAGCTAAAAGTCATTAAGTTTTGGAACCCTTCGCTGGGACCTATCTGATTTTTTTTACGAACCACTCGCTTCAGTAAAGCTACGATCGGTTGTATATAAACAAATAACCCGATCGCCTCACCAAATCGGTTACACACTAAATAGTCAACCGACTCCCTTTACCATGTTCTGCTAAAACACGTCAATACGGACAGATTACCACACCTCGGAGCACACAATAATACGATATTTCACTTGTTTAACTCAATTTTCCACAATTGCCTTATTTATTCCAAGTTTACCTAAGTTCGCCCTATTTATTCTAAGTCCGGTACCTGTAACGTTTTGAGTTTTCCTAGCCGCTTAGCTGGTGTAACGTTACTAACGTTAGCAAAAACTAATTTGGGACGCTTAATTAGCTTATAGCGTTAGTAAGAACTATTTTAACTATTAATTACTTTATTTGCTTTGTATTCGTCAGATCATCCTGAACATTGGATATACCCAGATACATTACGAGATTACTAGACTATAGCATATCGTCCAACCGCCTTAATATAATCGTTACTATGGCCCTGAATCCAGCAATAATGGAGGAGGTTAGCGTTTCCTTTATTATCCTGGTCAAATATATGAAAATTAGAAAGGTTATGATATAGGAAATCGACCTAGGTCTTTGTGACGATACTATCGATTTACTAATTAAAGAACTAAAACCCTATATCATAAATACATATATCTTGGCCGCCAAGTACCTTTATTGGAAGTAGTAAATCCAAAAACCTGACTCATTGAACGAATTCTATGATAATTTCTCGGTTTGGATGTTGAATATGTGGTATAAAGTAAACCTTACCATTGCGAAAGCTTTATGGATTCACCTAAAAATCAGAGGAATTAATACCCTAGGAGGTAGGAATAGGCGCCTTATAGAGGCTTCATTCGAAATAGTATAACTTACCGATATATCAAACTGTGAGGAAAAAGATTTGTAGCTTACAGACTTTATAAAAAATTGTTACCTTACGGAATAAAAGAGGCTGATGTTAAAACGAGGGGTGCTACAAGTAAGACGATATAGCTTTATACCCTAGACTAGGAGCAGGAACCACAAGGAAAGCGAACGCCTACGATTTTTATTTACCATATAAGTACAATATACCCCTATACTAACCTATACCGTAAAATAAAACCAAACATCAAACCACTCCCCAAACGTAGAGAATAACCCGACCGGCTATAACGGAGTCAGCCGGAGCGTAAAGAACAACCCGACCCGTTATAACAGAGTTAGCCGGAACGTAAAAAGTAACTCGACTAGCTATGGCAAAGTTGCTCGAAACGGAGAGAATAACCCGTCCTAGGAATCGAAAATCGGCCGGAATACAAAAAACCTAATCTGGGAAATAACGAGTAACGAAAATCGCCAATACCTATTATATGAAATAATGCCTTTTAACTACGACCCTTACCGCAATTTTCCACCACATTGTTTCCTTACGAATAGGAACGACTTTATGAAGTTGATCAATTGTGTCAAGTTATGGGAGAGGAATAACAACTATATTGGCGAGCTATACGATGTATTAGATAATGAAATACGCGTTATATTTAACACATGTAAAAAACTAGAAATTAAGTTATTACAATTTCACGTTATTGTGCCTCAAATATTTTCCGGGTAAATTAAAGAGTGGTATATATATTCGCCGAGTGTTATAAACGCTTTAAATCCCATTTTAATACCGATATTAACCACGAGTTATAAGATAGGGATTAAAGTGGTACGACGTAGGAATTTATGAAAAACTAGTAGGAAAATGCTGATAAAAACCCCTAGGAAATCCTTACTGCCTTGTTGGCGAAATTCCGGAAATTCTAAACAGCTTTCGGACCGGAATACAAAGGAGATAAACTGTTTATTCAAGCAATTAAAAAAGCCTGCCGTGAAAACCAGGATTTTGACTTTGTACTTTTTAAACTAAAAAAGAACTTGGAAGCCTTTTATACAAGCCTTAAAACGTTGTTCAAAACCTTTATACACCGATAAGCAAACTTTGGATTAGTATTTGTAACTGATAAAACCAAAAGAAAAGTCTAGATTACCAAAGCAAACCTTACCGAGACAATTTACCATGTTTTAAACCAGAGATTTAAGGATTACCCGAGATAAAACGAGGGCTTAAAGTACAAATATTAAGGAGGAAACATTGATACCAAAATACAAGGACATTCGTTCGGAAATGGAAGAAACGTACTGAGACTATAACAATATTTATTGAAAAATATACGACGCCTTACAAGTTTGTAAAAGCGGTGTATTATCTACGGCAAAGTCAGTTACTGGTTTATAAACCACCTCGCCTACGAGTAGATTCGAATTGAACGATAATTTTAGGCCGAATGTAATTTTGAGGATTGGATAGAAGCTAATTTTGTAGTATACGCAGCCGAATACGAAGGCATAGATAACGGATTCGACGTATACCCTTACGAAGACGTATCTAAAAAGGACGAACTTAGATAAAACGATATCCACTTGTCGGCCTACGACGATGAAGATGTTTAGCATATTTTTGCCGGCTTGTAGGATGCCTCTTTTTTGTATATTATAGGTCTAGAATACGTAAATAAAGTGTTTAACGCTAATATAACGTCTTAATTCACCCTTTTTCATAGGTACGAATCCATATTCCAAGGTATTATACCTGAAATTAACGTAGCCTAGATTTCGACGGCCGGGAAACGATAATTCGACGTACTTATAACGAAATTTCCAAAGTTTAGGCTAAATCGGATAGGAAAGTACCGAAAATCCTATTTGGTAAAGGTAGGGCGACGTCGCTCAGAACGGTCGTTGTAAATACGAGTTTCAGACCAATTAGAATTTACGTAATGGATGTTGAAATGATATTTTTACTTTTATTAACTAATAGAAATTAGTTTGAAATTAAGGTCCAGAATACGACTAATTAACTTGTCCACGCATTAGATAGCATATATATATCATTTAAACTTAAATTCGGCTACTTGTGGTTTTTCCCAGAAGCACGTATAATTAAGGCTATTTATTTGACTTAATTAAAATTACGAGTTTTATATAGACGATTCAAACACCTAGCTGTAAAATGCCTTTTACGTCTGTTTTATGTCATAGGTTACATAGATGTAGGAAAAAACGTATTCAAGGCTATCGAAAAGTTTTGCCATAAGTACTAGCTCCACTTATAAGCCTCATACCAGTTTAAATTCCTCATTTAAAACGATGTAAACTTTAATTACGAAGGAATTATTAATATTATATACCTAAATAGCTAACCGGTCCTCCATGTTATTAATATAGATATATTATTTCAGGCCGCCAAATTTATATGAAGCGCTTTCACTTTAAACTATTAGGACGCTTTAGTTTATTATTATTTAAACGTTTACTTCGGGCCTTCAAATTGAATTACATACGATGTCAGCACGGCGTTTAATTTTACTAAGTGGTGTATAAAAGCTCGGGTAACCGGTAACGAATATAAATAATATTATAGAATATAAAAAAAGCGTATATAGCATTGGTAAAAAAACTAAAGGGTATTAATTCCAAGGAATCTATCCTTTAAATAGCGGTTAACGCTGTTAATAATACTTTTGGCCTAAGTAGGCTTATCTTTAAGATCCTTGTCTTTAATACCTATCCAAAAATCTATATAAACTTTGCCACATTACTATCTACAGTATAAAGGGCTAATGCTATAACCAAAGCTATAGCAGCCTTACCGTTATTACGAGTAAAAAAAAATGTGTTTAAGGCGTTGGCTACAAGGAATAGCCCACATAAAACTAGTGTATTGGACCTACTATTGTAATTATAAGTTTTAGTTTGAAAAATGAAGGACAAGTAAACTGGCCTTTACAAGATCAACGAATTTAGGGGTTATAATGTATTCGTTAACTTACTAAACGAATTGAGTTCGTTTCGCTGAATAATGGTACAAGAATATAAGATAAAGGCAAAAAAACGACCTGAACGCATAAATCGAATAAAACCGCCTACATAAATATCACCTAAAACGACGAATTTAAACTAACCCTAACTTTAATCTTACTCCTAAAATACGAACCTAACTCTACCTCGCCATATGAAATCAGTCTATTTATACCAAACTCGCTAAAACCTCGATGCCGAGGATGCCCCCTCGGTTTTAAAATTAAGAAACGCCCCAGAAACTTTGCCACGAACTTCTTTATCACATAAAAGGAAATAGCAGGTTACGAGCTCAGCCTGAAACTTCGTTACGAAGGTATTATCACTACTCCAGGTACCTTATTCACACAATTTACTTATACGGAAATCTTTGCCCTTATCGAATAAGGCGTATTTTGCTTTAAACGTTTTAACCCAGATATTTACTGCGTTTACTGGATTTTCCTAACCCTCCTTATTTACGAAATGAAAGATAAAGCCGAAAAGCATTATAAAAAGACCCGCTTAATTATAAAAGGTTATAACGACGAAGGTAAAAATGCTATGATAAATGAATTACTTATATTATAATGGGTTGGCTATCGCCTGATTCTTATATTCGCGGTCTCATTTAATAATTTATATAACTTATATATTAAACTTCGCGACGTAACGTAAGCCTATACCCAATCCAAGTAACGGCTAAAATGACGGATTTATACCGACATGCCTAAAGACCTCAGGTTATATTATCTACCTAGGATGATCTTACGTATTTTAAAATTACTTTACGGTTTAGCCGAAACTGGTATCTACTAGTACGACTCCTATTAAAGGAACCATAAGGAACGGTTTGAAATAACTAACTTCACTTTCTACTTATACCTTTTAGCATTAACAGCTCGTTCGGAAGGCTTTATATTGACGGATATACAGATAGACGACAAATTAATGTTATGTAACTCCTCGTCTTCCGCATCTAAAAAGAGGAAACTTTTAGAGGTCGGCTTAAAAGCCGAACCTAAGAAGTTTTTGACAAAAAACAACGTAATCGACTTTAATGGTACTACGATTACCTTCCTGGACGGCACTTTAACTTTTGAGTAAAAGGGGCAGTTGGTTCAAGTTTCTCTCGTCACCTCAGATAACGTAAAACGAGCCGACGAATACAGATATTAACGTGTATACAACGCTTGAGTTGCCTTTATGGCATAATCAAAAGTAGTATTTAACCTCTTTGTCGCTGCACAATACCAAACCAACCTAATGAACGATGTATGTAAAACATTTAACAAACACCTTTTGTTGAAGATACATAATTTAAATCGAAGTTTGCTATTTATGTCGTTAGATATACTTATTATAAAGCCGTTTATTTTTACTAACGGATTTTTTTGCTAATCATAACGATTATAATTTATTGATCGGTTTTATCCTCGTTTTCGGCAACGAATTACCGGTTTAAAACGGCTTTATTTTTAGTAGAAATATCATTTATTATAGCTTTACCAAGTGTAAAAGTGTTATAAAGAACGTTTTCGCTTCCGAGATTTACGAAATGGTTGGAGGCTTAGATTCGGGTATCACTATGGCGATGACAATCCAGATAATTATTTTTAACCTTAGTTTACGCCATATTCCTCTGGTCATTTATACTGTTTTTTTTTCTTTTTCGTTTTATAAATACCTGGTTAAATTAAGTATTACGAACGATAAACGACTAATAATTAACATCATAGTTTTACGCAAGTTATACGAACGCTGGGAAATCGAAGGAACCAGATAGATTGATGATAAGTTAAACCTAACAAATGTAATAATAAAGGCAATACCTAACGGCGCCCTAGAAGCACTTATATCAACAAATACATTGTTTGTTGGGGTTGTTGGAAAGGTTTTACGGCCCTAATAGGTCGCTATACTGATTTATGTCAACTTGGATTGGACTATCAATGTTATTCACCCCGATCCACATTTTTTTTTTGCCTGATACGACTATTCGTACCGATTCTGACACATTGACTTTTTTGTTTTACATTTTATACAACGATTTTGGTATGTTGCTTTTTTTATTTTACATTTTTTGTTACGTTTGTCACTTTGAACTTTGTTTGTAGAGAGTTATCAAATTACTGTATAGCGTACTGCATTATAGCCGGATACGCCAACTCGGCCGAAGGGGTATTTATCCATTATTAAAGGAAAAGGGCGACGTCATCGCGTCCTTACTATCCTCCCTGTCGCTTTTTCTTTTTGTATTGGCGCTATCGCTATTATATTTAACGACATTATTAACGTTAGCAAGGATGTGACCCTATACCTTGTTAGTTTTACCTTTGAGTAAAGGTGTAGGAGAGGGATTACCCTCTTCGCGGCGGTGTACGATAACGCCGTCGAATTTACCTACGTAGTATATAAGTAAGCTTTGCTTTTAGGTGGCGACGGCGGCTATCGTCTCCCTGGTCCGCTGGTTTACGCCTACTACTAATTAGCATCGGCTTATTTGAGTTATTTGCGGCTATTTTTTTTAATTCTCCCTAAATAGATGTTTTAACCAAATAATGTTTTTGGGATTCGGTTGGAACTTACCAAAAAATCGGCGGGTGTGTAATACGGCTTCAGCTTATGGCTTTAGGACCACCGGAATGGGCGCATACGAGTTATTAATCCGCTCGTAACGGTAATAGCGCGCCGAGCGACCCCCGGTTTCGTGTTAATCGCTAATAAACTTGCCCGAGGCCGCGGACGCAATATAAGATATGTAGGACATGTACATTAGCGGCTCAGGGTTACGGACCCGAATACGCCATTTTAACGTTTAATACGTTAAAAAGGCCGTATAGCGTACCTTAATAATATGAAGCTCGAAACGGCGGAAAGAATCCGCCTCATATTTCTTATCTATTAAAAAAGGGGTAAAAATATATAAACTAATAAACTAAAAAATATGTACCCTAATGTAATTACGCTAGACTACGTTTGCGGCGTAAAGGGGCCCCTATGGGTAATGGGGTTTTTACCCGTAGGGAGAGAGTAAGGTTTATAACTTTAGGGACCCCCTACTCCTCCCCTTAAAAGCTAGGGAAGGGGGAGGAAAATGGGGGGGAAGGGAGTGTGGCGGTGGTGGGAAAGGTAGCGGCGGTCGGGCTTAGTGGTGTGACAGCGTGCGGGGTGGCGGCGGCTGGCAACGTGGCGGCAATTAAGGATATTTCGCCCGAATAGGGCGGGCTACTGCCATTAGTGGTAGTGGTGGTGGTAGAAGCAGCAGCTACAACAGTGGCAGCGGTGGCGGCAGTGGCGCGCTACCGCCCGCGCGCCAAACGACGCCTTGTAGTACGGTTTTTACGCGGAATTTATTCGGAGAAATAGGTTAGTATGTATACAGGCCAAATGACTTATATATTAAAACGATTTGGTTGATTTAAATAAACCAAAAGTTAAGTTGGAATAGAGACTTATATTAGCTGAAACTACGCGCCTTTAGAAAAAAAAAAGGAAGGTTTACTTAGAGTAATGGCGATACATATTTTTATACTTACCTATCACGTAATTACGTAATAATCCTACAAAATGATTCCTACGTAATTACCATTATGTAACCACCCTTATCAGAAATAACGAAGGGCGTTATTACCAACTATATCGCTTCTATTTGGCTATACCAACCAGGATCGACTTATATTCACCACTGTAGCTAAACTATTCTAATTCCAGCCGAACTTGCTAATTTAAACCTTTTACGACTAATACGTGAACAACACTGTCATTACTACTAATTTGGACCTTTTGCGACTGATACATTAACAAACACTGTTACTACTATTGATTTGGATCTTTTACGACTAATACGCCAGTAATAACACTATTACTATTACTAATTTATACCTTTAACGATGTATACGACAATTACACTGTTACTATTAAGCTATAGGTATGAAGTATACAAGGGGAAAAAGATTGACTGTGTAAATATTACTATATACCCCTACAGATAATATATATAGGCCAAAGGGCAATACACTATATTATAGGGTGCAATCCTACAGGGTGCACGATAACGTGTCACGCTACAGGCTACACTTTTGCAAGACGTAAAAGTGTACTATGCATAGATCGGTCGGGAATGCTATTCCAAGCCGACGGCAATACGTGGATCAGTCTAAAAGAAGTATTTCAGAGTCATACGCTCTAGGCGAGAGCTTATAAGCCTTCACCTATAACATATACCTCTGGATACTTCTTGATTGACATCATCATCTTGACTTTTATACTATAACTACCAATCTAACGATTATTCTTTCTACTTACTTTGTTTCACATAAACAGGTCTTTAGACTCTACCGATACTTTTCAATGGTTTTTAGAGAAGAGTATTTTACATTTTTATTTCTTGCGAATTTCAGGACTTTATATAGTTCATTACCGGTTGAATGGTTGAAGTTCTGATGTAATTAATATATCTCTAACTTTTTCAGATTTAAAACCATTTCTTCCAAGTCTTGAAGAAAGTACTACAAATGCCTCTATTTGTAGGTGAGGGGGAATCTCGGGCCATTTTAACTAGTTCATTAAAGTTGACGTCGATATTAACTCCAAATATCATTACGTTTTTGAATTAAAGAAGGAAAAAGATAGAACATTTCAGAATATAAAACCTAATCAACTTAATAATAGTTTAAATTACCGTTATCCCTAGTGACGATAACTGTTCGCTTAGGTCGAAGTTAACTTTGACTCTGTTAGAATTTTGATGGTTGATTTCTGTATCAGTAGTATTTTTCTTCCGTAATATCATGTACTGTAAACAACCTCCTATTAAGAACTTTACTACCCTTTTATTTGGCATAATACCTTGAAACGTGTGGTTTGCGTCACGATTGCGTAAGTAAAGGGTATATAAAGGATTGGAGGTTTAGTTAGGGTAAAAGTAAGTGTTTTCGTTATTTAAGAGGTATAGGAAAGTATGGTTAGCTAATTACTAGGTTATGTTAGGAGTAGTATCTTTATATTACTTCATTTACTCGGGGGTATTGTCGTTGTTAATACTTTCTCTACCCTCGAAGTTTGTAATATAATTCAAGTAATCTTACTCAGAAGTAGAGAAGTATTGGATATAGTATATTACCTGTTAATTATTTCGGCTAGTCAAAGAATAATAAATCAATTACCAGCTGGATTTAACATAGATTTTACATTTCTTATCATTATTACGATAATTTCTTTTTGTGGTTAGAAAGTCCGCTTAAGATTTTCCCTCGTTAATGCCAGTATTGTTGTAGCTTTTGCTCCGAAGTTATTAAACTATATTTTGACCGATGAGGTTGCCCGTACCTGCGATTGATGTATTATACTAGTATATCGTGTTTCTTATTTATATTGCTAAACTTATTAGTTTAGTAGTATATAATAATCGATTTTAACGTGTATATTATTATGGTTATAAACGAGGAAACTAATTGACAAGGCTTTTACAAGTGGTATCTAGGCGTTTTGGGGCGTACTTAAGTTCGGTAATACCAGTAACAGCTTTTCATAACTGTTCGCGGAGCGTGACTTCGCTAACATAGGTTTTCCTTATCGCTTGCTGGTATAATATCCTCTTTTGACACATTTAATTTAGAATATTTATCGGTATTTCGTGATCTCTTTTTTATTTTCGTCATTTACTTCATGGTGGCTCAGTTTTTACAATAATACGCGAGGTGGATATCATATTCGAAGTAAATTTTTATACTATTATAGATTTTCCAAAAGGGTTTTACTTGTATAAGGAAGGTTAGGTAGTAATTTTTAGCGTACCCTATAAAGATTTCAGAGAATAGTAAATGAAAACTAGAAAAATAGACATTTATTTACTTTAAAATATCTAAGCATGGCATTATTTTTGTATTGAAGAGGTTATAAGACTTAGATTTGTATTTCTTACATTGTTCCAAATCTTGGCGAAGTTCATAAAAAGCTTGTAATTAATGTTAACTATGTCAATAGATTTAGAAGGAAGGTTACGATAGTCTTTCCAATAGTTGTTGGTATTTCCTATTAATTTTTGTGTTAAAGTTTCCGATTCGCGGTGTTATAGGTAATTATTAATCGCTTAGTTTAAGGGTTAAAGTTTTGTAATAGAACTTGTAATAAGTTCGCGCGTATACGCATATCTGTCATGGGAAGTTTCGCTTTAAGGAAATTGACGATTTTAAAGTAAGGGTTAAAAAGCAATAGGTAATTGACTGTAAGAGGGGCTTTAAAGTACTGGAAGCTATTGTTTAATTAACCGTTATATAACGCCGATATTAATACCTTTTAACGCGTTGATGGACGTTTCTTTACGCGTTTTATCACTGCTAATGGTGTATTCCGCATTATTCTGTGGAGGTGTTAGGCTATAGAACAAATCGAAAGTTTTTTTTATAATCGGTGTGTAAAGAGGTTGAACTTTATTTGAGATTAAGGGAAAACCCTTTTAAATGCATGTAAGGGCATTAAGGGTTCTCAACGCTTTTCCCATTAAAACATAAGCTATAAAGGAATTTCTTAAGTTAAGTGAAATCCAAAAGAATTTGTATTAATTTGGTTAAATTCTCTTTTAATGAGTAAGCTTCTCGTAGTTTAAGGTACGATTGTAGATTAAATTAAATGGTTTTTTGAATCGTCTCTAACATATTAATCGTTCAATAATCAAAAAATTTACGATTTTTTCGAAACGCGCTGTTTCCGCAGTCAAGTTTGTTGCTGCCGTCTTGCTCAAGGATTTAACTGCCTATAAACTTTATCAGGTACCTTTGAATTGAGTTTTCGTCGATATTTTGAGCTTAAAGAATTTAATCGTATTCTTTGAGAAAAACAAACCCAAGGACTTCGATTACCTTTAGTAGAAGATTTGGTAGGTAAAAAAGTAAGTGATTCGTGACGTTCGAATTTAGTGATTGAGCGTGAAGTTACGCGGCGTAGTTTTTCTAGTTTAACTTGGTAATTTAGTTTTATATGACGATTTTGGATGATTTAATCAGTGTTGGAAAAGTGGAAAGAGTATAGTAAAGGGTATAACTTAATATTTTGGGTAGAGCAAAGTCATGTGTTGAAAGTTATAGGCAGTAGAACTTAGTTGTTTTTGTAATAGTAGTACACGTAGTAGTACTGACTTAACCGTTTACTGACTTATAGATTTAAGACTTTTAGCGGTTAATTTTAACGCTTTTTTCAAGAAGGATGAAGTGAACATTTATGGTTTATTTGATAGTAATATCGTCGTTACTTTTAAGTTTTCATAAAAACCGATGTAATATAGAAGGTATTTCAACTTATTTCCGTGAAAATAGACGTAATTTATAGGAGCCTTTCGCAAGAATCCTTCCTTTACTTCAGCTGTCTTTTAACGTAAAGCGTAACCAGAAAGTAGCCTTTTCTTTTACTTGGCTTATTTTTGTTCAACCTAATAAACACTGATTAGTATTGTTAAGGTTTTAGCCATTGTAGCTTTGTTGATTCTATTGATTGAAGTAATAGTGATATTGCATTAATTTAGTGGTAGATGTATTCTTTTAGGTTTGGGAGACCGCTAGCTAGTCTTTACAGTAATTTGTATAGTCGATTAGTTGACTTATGCCCTAGTGTGAAGTAGGCGCATTCTGTATTTAACTTGCTGCTAATACAATAGGCACACAAATAATACAATCAACTTGCAGTCAGTATAGTCAACTTTACTATAAATAAAGTTGAGCTACTGTACTGAAATTACTATTATTCCAACAGTAGGGCTTTATAATTTCAACGTATTCGATTCGAATTAGTCGAAGTAACGGGTGCTGCATTGAGAGTGGTTAATTGATTGTTCTAGGTTTGGCAGACTGCTGGCTGGTTTGTATAGTAATTTGTATGGCTAATTGTTCAATCGGTATCCTAATATGAAGTGGATGCATATTATAATTAATTTGTTTTTAATATGATAGACCTATATAATAATACACTTAATTTGCAGTTAGTATAGTTAACTTCATTTTAAATAAAATTGATTTAATGTATTATAATTACTACTATTTCAATAATAACGACCTTTCATTTTCTGCGCGTACGCTAGTATGGTCGACCAATCTTTTCTGGTAACCACTAAATTACATCCTTGTTAACTAGCCAAACCTTTGTTAATTCCATAGTCAAATTTATTTCAATTGCTTTTGTTTACCATATGGGTCCGAGTTCCGACTTTATTAATTTTTACAAATAATATTTTCTTTATATATTTGTGTGGGCCTTTCAACCTAACAGTGTAATTAAACAAGTTGTCAACCTTACTTCCCTGGTATTTTCCCAATATTTCAAGGTATCCTTGTTTGCTAGTATGTGATTTGACCTTATTAGGTGGCCTATTAACGTAGTTCATAATACATATTGTCAGCTTATTGATGTTTACAAACTTTTTAAAGGCTTCATTGAAAGACATTTTAGTTATAGTATTAGCGGGATTATCTTTACCGTTAATCCATCGAAACTACTTGATCTCCTAGATTTTATAAGCTTTACGGAATGTCATTATATCGATTATTAAGCGTTTTTCACTGGTAGTTCCTAGATTTAAAGGGTATTTAAATGGACTTTTTAAATTGATACAAATTACTACTGAAATGGAGGGAATATTCAGATGATTGGTAACGACATTGTGTTTTATAGTGTCATACCTATATAGAAGCTGTCTATTATGCCGTAAACCTTTAAAGCTAGTACGTTCCGTGAAATTTTCATATATTGAATAGAGGTTTGATATATTAGGTTTCCGATGATACTTAACTAGGTTTCTTATTTTTTTTCATTGGCAAAGGTTGCTCGAAAGCTGATTTGTAATAATAGGTTTTTGTTATTCATAAAGGAGCTTTACATGAAAATCATCAACTTAGCCTTTAATAAGTTAATTGTAACTATATTAATTCTTTGGTTTAGATATTGTATCCATTAATCGAACCTTTCATTCCACCGGTTAATGTTTTCGTTCGTTAGGTTTTATGGTTTTGCCGTAATCGATAGGTTATAAAAAGATTTAGGTTGATATGAAGCGGCCATATAAATGCTACAGGCAAGTTATTCTAAATACCATTAAGCCCTAGCCACGTTAGTCTTGTTAATTATAACCAAGTTAGTGATATAGATTTTTCCATCGAGAATTAAGGTAAGTATTAATATTAAGTATGTGGATTTAAGATCCGTTGAAGTTAAGTTGATTGCCTTCCGCCAAAGTTGCAATTAACTTACAATTTCAGAACTGTAAGTCCTTAATCGTTTGCCACTTCGATATTATAAAGTTAAAAGTTTCAATGAAGAGGGTATCATCACTTTACATACCTATTAAACCGAAAAGTTTCTATTACGTCACCAAAAAACACGGGTTGTAGATTAAAAACTTTATGCCTAGCCTTAATTGAAAATGCGATTAATAGGTTAGAATTAATGGCCACCTACTTTAGCCAGTCCGTATGGTGGTTTCCTATGTTGTATTACTGTCTCCATAAAGTATTTGTCACGCAGTTCCTATTATACTTTCAATAATACAATCTGTTATAATTCGATCATTAATGACATATACGTTTATGTTATATATCAGCTATTAAAGGTTAATATTTATTTAGTCTGTAATAATAAACTTGCTATTAAAGTAACTACTAAATACTAGTCAATTTTCTATATTGTTAACAATTACGTGAAGATTAAGTCTTTGTCTTTATTACCGTATCTTTAAACGATGAAATATAATTTTTGTAAGACTTCTCCGTAGTTTTACCCTTAATATCGTATATAATCTTCGACTAAAAAATCGTAACATTTGTGGTTTGAAGGTTAAAGTTATTTTTGGGCACGAATTATACGACTCTTCAAGTTAGAAGTCTGTTAATCTCGACTTCATAACGGTTTGTCTCAGGTTTTAATAACGTTTTCTAACCTGAGTTTTATAATTAAGTCTTAATCGTTCTTCTTTTTTTATTAACCAAAGTAGTATTGTAGATCCAACCTAGTATATATTTCTCGTCGTTAACGTTCCTCCTCTTTGATGGTTATCCGCGTGGACAGCGTTTTATCATCTTGTTAATAATTGTAAGAGTAGATTTATGTTAACTTATTAGCCTAATTTGAAGGTTTTTATCTATATAGTTAGTTGATTTGATGTGGGGTTTGACCTAGGTTATACGAAACGTTGCAGAGCCGTTAATAGTTTTAATAATATATTTATGGTTAGCTATACTCAAAATATTACATGGGCTATCCTATTTACCTAGCTTTCGTTATATGAAGACTTTATTTTGTATTGGTAAAATAAGTACGTCGATTGTGGATATTACTATATATATCCTTATAGCTAGTATATATAGGTTAAGTGACAGTATACTGTATTTCAAGGTGTACTCCTACAGAATGCATGATAATGTGTCTCTGCAGGCTTCACTCTCATAAGGCGCAAAGTGCATCATGCGCGGAGCGGTCTGAAAGGAGTATTATAAAGCGCATGGCAAAAAGGCTACTGCCCGAATAAGAGGTTTATAACCTTGTATCTGTGGCGTATACTCTTTATAATTCCTCTTCCTCTCCTTTTTATCTTTACTACAACAATACTAATCTTGTTATTACCTTTTTACTCTTTTTACTTAACGTAAAATAGGCAGAAAACTTACCGATACTAATCAGTAACCGATTAAAAAGATTACAAATAGTTGAAAAAAAAAAGATGAACCTAAGTTAAATACCTATAACGGGATGCTGTAACGGTCCAAAATATTCATAATTTACTACTACGCCTTATAAAAACTATACGGGAATGTGAAATTACGCGGGAACACCGTGAAACCTAAAATGTAACAAGACTATGAGATCCGTAGTGACTTTAAAAAGGATCACTTTTAGTACGATATAATTAACTAGTTAGTACCCTATTTGTTTAAAAGCTCCTTTACGTTAACCGTTAACTTATTTTAGTGTTTTAAATGCACCTGGAAACTTCTTAAAAAGCGTCCTATTACGTATTAGGTCACGTAAGATAAAACCATTTAGTTTTGAAACCTTTAGTTAGGACTCGTTCGACTTAAACTCGACATCTAAACCGCTTACAAAACACAGGAGTGGTTACGAATACAATATCCAAACAGATTACGAAACTCAGAAACAGCTATAAACTAAATGATCAAACCGCTTGTTTCAGCAAAAGCGGCTACAATACGATAATCCGGGACGCTTATTAAAAACAAACTAAAACCCACAGACTAGATCACATAATATACACCCCCTACATCAACATCTTTTTTTTTTTACATTTATTCATTTTAACTTTTCACGTTCGCCTTATATGTTTTAAATTTAACACTCATAACATTCAAGTTCTACTAGTCACTTAGCTAGAATAACGCTAATAAGCATTGGAAAATTAATTTCAAAAACCGAACTAATTTATAATTACACTTTGTTACGTGTTATTTTAAGATTTTTTATACTAGGAAACGTTAATAACTCTACTTCAATCGCTTTATTCATTTCATTTACTTATGTTTACCGTTTGTGAACCGAATGACTTTAAACCATAAAATCTAAATGTACCTAAATCCAACCACGGCGCGAAACTATTAATTAGCACTACTTTAAGTATTAAAAATACCTTACTCTAAGTACACGATAGCTCTACTCATAACGAATTTGGAAAAGACGAATGAATACATAAAATACCTCTTTATAAATACGTCTTTTCGTAACAATATTTGAAATCATTTGGACCTTAACTTATAGGGTAATAGAATCGAAGTACTAATAAAGTATTGAGACCATCATACGGAAAATACGTATATAATCAACATAATCTTCAACTAATATAATGATGAAATTTAAAAATACGATTTATTAGATTATTTCAAAAGGACTTTATGGACTAGACGTCAGATATATGGCGAATAGTCGATAATACGGTTTCAAAAATACTACGGAAATAATTACAAAGCAAAGGTATTAATGCGACCGGTGGAAATAACAACCGTATTACAAAAGATTTGTTAATAACGGCCTAGCCTACACAAATACCAAAGTAAACAAACAATAAAGTGATGGAGGTAAAGTTCATAAAAGAACATTAGCTAAAAAAACGCTAAGAACGCCTATTTAAGTTAATGGACCAGGAGCAAAAAAAGCTTTCGTAAATGGAGATAAGGCGCTAATCAAGGCTAAACGCCCGCCGCAAAACGAAAACAGAAATGAAGGAATTGATAAAAAAGGAGGAAACGCCGTAACGATAATTTACAACGAAGGTTAAATACAAACACTCACTAAAACGCAATTTTGAATAAAAACCAAGATAAGCCCACGCCTCAGATACCGTTGGAAAACAACTTAGCTACGAAAAAAACAACTCCAATAACGAAAACACTCCGCTCTAAAAATTAATAAGCGGTATAAAACATTAATACGTACCCTATAAGCCAATCCTTACTAACCACAACCCCTACCACGATCTTTCAACACACCGCTTTCCCACTAATAAAAACGACCCTATAAAGCTTACTAATTTTACCAAACCCTAAAATAAGGACGAGAACTATAATAGTAAACCATAAAACGAACTCGATAATAAAATACGTATTATACTTAATATATATAAAAAACTAGATATCTAACCATCCCAATTTTAAGTTTTTTTACCCGATATACTATTTGGAAAAGTTAAAAAATGGTATATATATTACTTTACGCAAGTAAATACGTTTACGAAATGTTAAAGCCGCTTAAAATCATAATTCTATATAAAATTGAATTACGAACTTTACAATAAAGATTAAATTAATACAAATTGGGAATTAGAAAGAAATCAGCATAAAAACGCCGATAAAAACCCATAAAAGATCCTTACCACTTTACTAACTAAGTTCCAAAAATATTAGGCAACCCTTAAACCGGAATACAAGGATGACAAACTGTTTATCCAAACAATGATAAAAATATACCGAGAAAACCCGGATTTCAACCTTACACTTTTCAAATTTAAAAAGGACTTAAAAGCTTTTTATATAAGTAGTGAAATATCACTTGAAACCTTGATACACCGATAGAAAAACCTCGAATTAGCATTTATAGCTAATGAAACCAAACGCGAAGGCTAAATTGCCAAAGTAAACCTCGCTAAAACTATTTACTATGTTTTGGATTGAAAATTCAAAATATACCCAAAGTAAAACGAACGCCTAAAATATAGGTACTAGGGAGGAAACACTATAAATAAAGGGTAGGTAAAATCGTTCTGGAATAGGCGAAAAGCACTATGGCCATAATAATACTTACAAAATGGTATACGAAGCCCCGTGTATTTGCAAAAACGCTATATTGTATATGGTAATTTCAGCTGCTAATTTAATAACCACCTAGTTTACGAGCAGATTCGAATCAAACGATAGGTTTAGGATTATTATAAATTCAAAAACCGGATAAAAGCCAATCTCACAACATACACAACCGAGTGCAAAAGTACATATAATAAGTTTGACGCCTACCCCTATGAATACACCTTTGGAGAAAAAAACTTTAAAGGTAATAATGTTTATCTAATAGCTTAAGATGAAAAGAACGTCCAACATATTTTCACAGTCCTATAAGACGCTTCCTCCCTACAAATTATAAGCTTAAATTACGTACACAGAGCTTTTAATGCATATAAAGCGTTATAATTTAAGCTTTTAAATAAATAAGGTAACCATTTTTATGTTATTGTACCCAATATCGGTATAGCCGAAATTTCGACGGTCGAAAAACGACAATTCGACGTATTTACGGTAAAGTTCACGAAGTCTTAATTAAACCGAATAGGAAAACACCAAAAGATCATGTTTAGTAAAGGAAAAGCGTCGTTACTTAGAACGGTCGTTATAAATACGCGATTCGGACTAGTTAAATTTTAAATAACAAATTCTAAAACACCATTCCTATTTTTATTAATCAACGTAAGCAAGTTCGTAATTAAAATCCGGAATACGACTAATTAGCTTATCTGCACCTCGGATGGCGTATTTGTGTCGCTCCGAATTAAGTTCGACTACTTGTTTTTTTCTTTCGAAATACGTATAATTAAATCTATTTACTTAATGTAGCCGGAATTACGAATACTATACCGACGATTTAGATACTTGACTACAAAACGCCTTTTGCGATTATTCCATGCCATGAGCTATATAGATGTAAGAAAAGATATATTAAAAGCTATTAAAATGTTTTGCTATAAATTCCAGCTAAATCTATAGGTCTTACAACGGTTTGAAATCCGCCTTTAAAACTATGTGTATTTTAACTACGAGGTAATTGTTAATATTATGTATTTAGACAGAAAATCGGTTTTTTATGCTGTCAACGCAGTAATATGATTTCAAACCACCAAATTTATACTAAGCGTTTCCTTTACAAACTGTTAAAACGTTTTAGTTAACTGTTAGTTAAAATTTTATTTAAGGCCTTTAAATTAAATTATATAAGACGTTCATACAGCCTTTAACTTTACATAATAGCGTATTAAGGTTCGAATTGCCAGTAACAAGTATAAATAAATTCTATTAAAAGCCTCATAAGGCATTGGAAAATACGAATGATACTATAAACCATTAAGAAAAACGTATACAACACTGTCTAAGAAACTAAAGGGTACTGGTTTTCAGGAATCTATCTTTTAAATAGCGGTTAACGAAATTAATTACACTTTTAACCCAAGTAGAATTATCCTTACGCTCCTTGTTTTTAACGCTTACTCTAGGATCCATACAGATTTTGCATTATTACCAATCACGATATAAAGATCGAATGTTGAAGTAAAAGCTATAGCAGAATTACGTTCCTTATGGGGTAAAAACGATGCATCTAAAGCGTTAAATATAAGGAATAGCCTATGTAAAACTAGCGTTTTAAGCCCATTATTATTATGAACTCAGGCTATTAGCCATTGAGCCTATAGGTTACGTGACTATGTACGTAACGGGATGGGCAGTACCCGGCCTGGGCCCGGCCCGGGTGCAGATTAGGTACAGTCTAAGTACAGGCTAGGTATGGTCCATGCACAGCACGTATAAGGGCATGTAACGGGCTGGGCTCTGGTCTCGCCTAACGGTCTTACAAGTTAGGAAACTGTAGCCTTTTCTAATTTTCCTCCGTACCTTAATAGTAAATCTCATTTGGTATCTAATTAGTTTATTATTATAGGTCGGATTATAATATATTATTAAGGTGGTTTCTATCTTTTCGAAAAAAATATTATTTACAATGAACAAATCCAAAATAAACATTCATAATTCGACATTATATTTTAACGTTATTGGGGAAAAAAGGCCATCGGCGACTACCTAGTCCTTTACTTTTATAAATATACCTTTTACCCTTTCAAAATCGATTATAATCGATATCTTTTGTTTAGAAAATACTGTAAACTATATTACGTTGGTTATAAAATATTTATAATAACCGGGTTAATCGATTTTATCTATCTACTTTATATTCTATTTCGTTTAAGTCGTCGCGAAAATTTAGTTATTCGAAGCTAAATTAACCGCGACTTGTGTTGGGTATTTAACGATTTAAAACGGGTAAAAACGATATAGCTAACCGTAATTCGACTGATTAACTTTTATGTGGGCGATGACACGCCAAACGATTAAATTTATATTAAAAGCGAATAAAATGTAAATTAAAAAGGGTCAGTAAACGTTATTTTACGTATAGGGATATTATATAGAGGCAGTAAAGTAAACGGTTACGATGTATTATAAAGTCGAAAAATATAAAGGTATATATAGTATAGGGAAGTTTTTCGATTATATCGAAACGGCTTTTAATAACCTTTACCGCGCAAATAATGTATTGGTTTAATTTAAAAGTATAATTATAAACGATCAAAACCTATGGGTATTATTTGTTATTGGATTCTAAATACTTTCAGTTTAAGTAAACGGCTTAAATCAACTTTCGGTTATAGAATTGAGCTATTTACGTTTCTATATATCATTACGTCTTTGTGACAAATATATTACAATGAGTGTTAATCGGATGAATTATATCGTAACCCTAAAAAGGTATCGTAAACTTACTAACGAATTAAAGTTTTTAAACTTAAAACAACGTTTCAGTTGTTAATTAACGAATCCAGTTTAAATTTAACGGCCGGATCATAATACTATTATAACGAAAGTTGACGCCTTTTAAATACCTTCGTTAAAAGGCCATAGTAATCGCGGCTAATTATTTCGTTATTACGGTTAATTATGTTAATAAGCCCGTTTGATATCGCGATTAATTATATTAATAAATCCGTTCGATACGCATATAAAATTGAAAACGTAAAGTAACGTAAACGATAATAAAAAACCGCTAGATTAAACTGATTTCGAGGCGTTACGTACGTTATAACTTATCGGACTATTATTAACGTAATTACGATTTCCGCCTGTTATTACTTTTTATATAGGTATATACGGTCCAACTCGAAAAGGTAAAGAAAGGTTTCCTATTAACAATGACGGGAAAAGCCTCATTTCTAAATATAATTTCGTTTAAGGGTTATATAGCCTTGATGGCTTAATTACAAAATCAAGTGATTTTTTTTTAGTTTAATTAAAATACATTCAAACGAAAATTTATTTTTCATCTTTATACTTCAAATAACACGTCCTTTTTGAATATTTAAATCGATTTTCATTGTAATTGTTATTATATTGTAAATGAGGTTTTAGTATAACGGTTCAGGATATAGTATATTCGGTTATTATGGATATTATTATATACCTTCATAGATAGTATATTTGGGTGGCAGTAAATTACAATGTAATGTACACTCCTGTAATATGACACGATCACGTGTCAGGCTACAGGTTGTACTCTTGCAGAGTATATGATAACGTGACACGCTGCAGATTATACTCTTATGCGTGGAGCGGTCTATAAGCAGGTATTCCAGAGTGGTACGCTGTAGGTGAAGGCTTATAAGCCCTCACCTATAACGTACACCTCTGGATATTTCTTCTTGAACAAGACCTTCTTATCATATACTACAATTACTAATCATTCTGATTACTTTTTAAGGAACTTATGTTCACGTGAATATTATAGGTTTGAGACCTTACCTACTGTTATTATATCCGCGAAATCTTGATACGATATTAGAGTTACAATAAAATAGGGTTATTACTTAAATAGCTAAGTTTCGTATAAATATTGATAAATGGTTGAACCCAATATCAATATATATTATTCCCGGAATAACGCGAGATATAATTTTTGAAATACTTTAAATACGATATTAGTAGGTAACTTTAAACCTGGGCGGTAATTGTTTATTAACTTAAAGTTAGAGAAACTTAATTATTGACGTGATAATAATACGTTTTAAGACGGGAAATATATGAAACGCGATAATTTCGGTTTTCTTCAGATTGATATAATATTTTTACCGAGAGGTATAACGTATGGGGAACTTGTTTCGGATAACTAATATTATAAGCTTTTACGACATAACGCGGATTTTGTAAACAACGGTAACTATTACAGTTAAAAAAGAAGAAAAATAGTTAAGTATTTTATTAAAATTAATTGAATTTCTTAACTTATTAGATAAGAATAATATTATAACCTTACCTTTATATAAAGGGAAGTTAGACTATTATATTTACATTAAATTGAATAAAAACGAATTTTTACTGAAAAAAATTCAAGGGCTATTATATTTGTTATTAGGGGAATATTTTTTTCAATTTTGACGAAAGATTCCAAAGTAAATAAATAAAAGTTAGGTTCGGATAAAATTTCTATCGGTGGTAATACTTGTATTACTAATTTAAAATCCAGGGGAGGGGGGGTTAACGGTTTTATATCGATTACCGAGTATTAAATAAAATTATAAAAAGACTGTTTTCTTTTATATTTAATTAAAAAGACTTTACGTATGTTGTCGAAGTCGATATAACATACGAAATTAGATATTCGAACGGCCTTTTATCGTATTCGAATAATATTCGGGTAAGAAAAATTAACGGTGTTTTGTATGCGGTTCGGGTTATTTAAATAGTTAATTACCTCTTTTAAATTAACGGAAACGCCGGCGATGTTTTAACGATATATTGATTATATAATAACGAATATTTCAAATAATTTCGTTATAATATATTTGGATAAAATCTTAACATTTTTTTAGATATTCAATAGGATTATATATCGAAAGTTCGTGTAGTTTTAGAGCTTTTTCGTGATATGGAGCTAAATTTGGATTTCAAAAAGTGTGATTTTGAAGTTGAAAAGGTAAAATACCTGGGTTTTATTATAACGTTTAGGGTAGGTATCCGAGTCGACCCCGAAAAAGTCCAGGTAATTCGTAAGTAGAAATTATTACGTACGGTTTGGGAGGGTCAAAGCTTTCTTGGTTTTGCTAACTTTTATTGTAATTTTATTAGTAATTTTTAAAAACTGGAGAATTATTTCGTTTATTTAACGAAATAAAGTATTTGTTGGGTTTAAACGAAGCTGAAGGAATATATATTTCAAACTTTAAAGAATTCCTTTGTTACGGCGTTGATTTTGATATATTAGGATCCAAATCGGCTAATCATGGTGAAAACCGACTATTCGAAAACGGTGTTATGAGGGTATTTGTCGTTAGAGGATAAAGATCATATCTTAAATCTAATAGCTTATTATTTTGTATAATTATGAAATACGAAACATAATTATATTATTCATGATAAAAAGCTTCTCGCGATAGTATTTTATTTAAAAGCTCAATTTTCCGAGTTACATAATATCTGTATATCGTTCACGATCTTAACGAATTACTAGGGATTGGATTTTTTTTATTACGGTTAATTTCAGAATATAAAGTTAAATAAGCCAAAATCTTTTTCTTTTTCTGATACCATTTATGGTATAGTTCCATAACTTAAGGCACCTGCCAGAATACGTTAACCCATGGATAATGAGATAAGCCCGAGGTTAAAAAACCCCGCGCGGAGGTTTTTGAACTTATTTTTATTATTAGGTTAAACGTAGTTTTAATAAACTTATATATTAAAGAGGCGTAAATTAAGGCGGGTTATATCAAAGAATTTGGCGAAACGAAAGTTTGATTATTGGAAAACGACGATATATATTTTAGAGGGGGGTTAAGGGTTTTCAAAATGCCGCTGAAGGCGATGTCGCCCCGAGCCCAGCCTGTATACGAGTTGTTATTGGGGATAACGTTAAGGGATTTTAATACAATGGTATCGGTAATATCGCTGTAAGTTCGGCCCGCGTTAGGCTCGCCGATATTGATAACACTAAATAATTTCCTTATTTTCGGCTCGGGTATATAAACAAAATTATAAAATTTAAAAGTAACGAATGACCCGTTATATAAAGCTCACCTTTGAACGGTTTTCGAAGGAGTTAAGCGTTTTTTTTTCAAAAATAGAATAAGTAGTATAAATTACGGATTATGATATTAGCCTACGGGGTATATTATATTACCGTAGTCGTTTATAACTATCGAATTAGAAATTATTAATAACGAGGATTTTATAATAAGCCTAAGACTTATTTTTTATAAGTTAATAGAATAAAAACATTTTATTTTACGTCTTTTAACGGGATTTAAATTAAAAGGGGATAATTGTGGATATTCGACGCTTATATCGAATATATACGTAATATAACGGGACGAAACCTCATTGCACTTTACGATAAAACCTCCTTTAACCTTCTCTTCTCTTATTTCTAACCTGTATTAGGCGTATATTACGGTCGACTTCATAGTTTATTTACTAGCTATTAATAACGGCTTTTGATATTTGCTAGTTATTACAAATTACCTTTTGAATTTTATTTAATTAAAGGTTATATGGTTTATCACTTCCGATACGCATTTGAAGCGCTTTCGGTATGTATAATAGAGATTTTATGAATTTTTAACTTTCATTATGAATAATCGCGGTTCGAATTAAATAGGTGTATTTCAAACGACTTGATATTTTTAAATAAAATTCGAATAATTTTTGTTTACGATGTATTACTTATAAATATATAATGGTATTAAATGAGTAAACTAAGAGGTTTAAAAGTACTTACATATTGTCATCGTCTTTTTGCAATATAATTCAGTTTCACATTTACCCGTTTATTAATTCGTGTTAAATAACCAAAAGTCGATGGTTATCAGGTTAAACGTAAATCTTTTAGTAAATAAATACTAAATGTTACCTATTTTAAAAGTAAACGGAGATATGACGTTATTAACTAGTCCTGCGGGGCGAGTTATTCCGTTTTTGACTTATTTATGTAAGGGGACAAAATTCGCTTAGGCGGCGATAACTAATATTTAATAATGAATAATAACAACCACGAAGATGTAAACGATGTCCGGCGAAACGATATAAAATAAGGGATTAAGTTTAGCTGAACTTTCGTAATATTAAAATTAACTATCCGAGTAAAAAGTTTGATTAACTTTATAACTAATATCGGGTGGTCAATAATTCGAATCCTTTTAATATAGTATTAAATACTTTTAATAAATATCTCGTGTTTCATATGAATTTAATTAAGCGTGTGGTTTCGGACCCCTTTTTTATAAGTTTTATCCAATATTCGCCTGGAATTAATCTTCATAACTAATCATATGAGGAAAGAAATATACGAGCAACTTAAAATATAGGAAATTCTCGCGGTAAAAACGGAAAGATACGGGGTTTGTAATATATTAGTTAAGTAAAAATTTCATAATAAGTCAAAGTAGCAATTATTGGAAAATTATCAGTATATTATGACGTTAAATAAATTTCAAACGAAATGAAAAGATACTCGGATTTACGATAACCCGGTATTTCGACGTCGACTTTAAGTTTATACCAAATGACAGGTACGGGGCGAGCCGTTTATACCCTCGAAATAACACCTTATTTGCGGATGAAAAGGAGAATTTCCTATTAAACAAAGTTATAATATAATAAGGAAAGCCGGTTGAATGTTACTCGATTTTTTCGACTATATATTCGACTATAAAAAGACTTTTATTACGATTTAGAGAAAATTTACCTATTCATTATTATTATCTTTATCAAGGTTTAAATAATAACAACGTAATAAAAGTCAAAGACCTTATTATAATTAATTTCGGATATTAAGTAACGTCAGAGAAGGAGAACGATAAAAAGCGTAACGGGAATTGGTAAGCATCGATAAAGGGGGCTGATAGGAGGCGAGACGGATATAAAGCGATGTTAAAGATGGCGGATAACGCGAAAAGGGGCGGGCGTTAAAAAAAGACGATAACGTATAATATGAAGAGAGATGGATATTAAGGAAGTCCGACAATGAAAGATAATATTAAAATGGACGGGCGTTAAAGGAGGCCGACGATAACAGTTAATGAGGAGTAAGGCGAGGGACAGGGTGGGGGGATTAACTTTTTAAACGGGTTGTTAAAGATTATAATATATTAGTTTAGGCCCAGATAATGGGGTTTACTCGGATACGATTTTATGCCCGTTTATGGTCGGCCCGATTAGCTTGCTCCTATTTAAGGTTAACAAATAAAATACGTGTAAAATTGGAGATCGTATAATTAAACCTTAAACATCGTTTACTATATTTTATAAATCGTAACTTATATTAGTTTTAAGAAATTTGACCTGAATGGATATATTATTTTAACCCTTTCAGCCAAAATTATAGAAAGGTATACAGCGGTGGTTAAAAAAGGCCGTAGCGAAAACGTTACGCTTTAAAGTCCGGTCGGCCGAAGGCGTCCTATTTTTATAAATTAACGATATAATAAAGAGTAATGAAGGAGTTCGGGGTAAGGATAGACTCGGGAGGAAAAAGCGACGTAAGCGTATATCTAAAAGAGTAATCGCCCATACGGCTGGTATAATAAATACTCATTATTCCTACACGATATTACGAAATCGGGTAGACTAATTAACCAATTAAAATAAGGCGGGGGTAAAAACGGGTCGATAATTCGAGATATTTCCTTAACGTTTACACTTAGGTAATAAGATATAGTCTTTATCCTTTAGCGTAATAACTAATTAATGTAAAAGGGTATATAAACCAGATAAAGCCGTAAACAAGCTTACTTTCTAAATATATTACGAAAGAAATTCAATTTATTGTTAGGTTTTTTGTAATGTTTATCTACAAATTTACATTATTATAAATCTTTTAGTATATACGACACCCTTACAACTGATAATTTCGGATAAAAAAACATTAAAGTTTAAAAGACAATTAATATATAATATATAAACAGCTTTAACCTATAACGAAAAAAAGTTTATTTTCATCTTTACTAATTCTGAGGACGAAAAGATCTTTTATATGGCGAAGGGGTTATAATACGAAATTAGTAATGATTTATAAGTATATTATAAGGTAATATACCTTATAAGGTTACTAGTTATCCCTTTTAAAGGCGTCAGCGGCAACGTACCTAAAATCAAACCCGTTATATACATCGATTATAATAATGAATTAAAGAAAGGCTACGATATATCAATGCAAATAATTAGTTAAAATATATAAAGGGTACGTAAAATTGTTATAAAAAGGGTGGTTAACTAAAAGGGGCGGTAATATAAAAGGGGTAAAAAAAAGTTTTAAAGATTACGGAGGGTATTTATATTTATAAGGATTATCGAACTAGATTCGATATGGGTTACGCATTATACGAGGAGAGGTATACGGTATGAAAGGTAAAAACGCGACTTTATACAACGCGTTATACCATATCAGAGGTAAAAAGGATATATAATATAACGTGTTAAAAGGTACGTTATATAGCGCCGGCGGTGAAGAAGAAATATTACACAACGCGTTAACGGGTATATTATACGGCATCGACGGTAAAAAAGATATATTATATAATTAATTTACAAGCGTATCATAAAGTACCGACTATAAGGTTAAGTGGCGCGTTCTACGGCGCCGAAAACTTAAGGTTAAGTCGGCCGAAATGTTATACAATATATTGGGTATAATATTACCGGCTTACGTCCAACCCGTGTATTAAACAGATATGGCCTACGTCCGGTATTTATCTAACGGGGCGTCGTAACCCTTATAACATTCGGGGGAAAATGGGGCATGTTATAAATTCAGGTTATTAGCTATTAAGTTTATAAGTTACGTGATTATATATATAACGGAATAGGCAGTACCTAGCCTGGGCCCAGCCCAGGTACGGATCGGATACGGTTCAGGTATAGGCCGGGTACGATCCGTATACGGTATGTATAAGGGTATGTAACGGGCTGGGCTCTGGTCATGCCTAACGATCCTGCACGTTGGGCTATGATAGCCTCTTCTAGTCTTCCTCTGCACCTTCATAGTAAATCCCATTTGACACCTATTTGGCTTACCATAGTAGGTCAGATTATAACAATTATTATAATTTAAGGTCCTAATTTAGAAAAGTAAGAACGGATAAACTAGCTTCTTCAGAATTAACGGGTTTAAAATCTATAATGTTCTCGTTAATTTTCCAAACGGTACAAATTTGTTTCGCGAAATAATAGTACAAAAGTATCGGAGAAAAAAGGAAAAAAGCTGCCCGAAACCGTAGTCCGAATAGACCCATCGATGGAATACCCTTTAAAAAAAAATATAAACCGCTCCCAGTTCTAATATACCCATCTAATTACGTATCCGAACCGTTCCTACCAAACTAAAGCGGCTCGCTTATATTATCTTTACCAATACCTCGCCGCCAGAGCCGCTCCCTTAACTCGAAAACTAAAAAACGCCCCGGAACCTTTATTGTAGGCCCCTTCATTACTTAAAAGGATATGGCAAACCGCGAGCTTAACTTAAGGCTTCGCTACAATGGTATTATTACAACACCAAATGCCCCGTTTGAATAATACACCTAAATACAAATTTCTACCTTAATTAACTAAGGCATATTTCACTTTAAACGATTCGACTTAACGACTTACGGCGCTTATAAAAGTCTTTCCACTCGCCTTGTTTACGAAATTAAGGATAAACCCGGAAAACCTTACAAAAAGACCCGCTTAATTAAAAAAGGTTATAATGAAGATGGTAAAAAAAATATTATAACCTAATCTCCAACCCCATAATGGGTTAGCCACTGTTCGATTTTTACGTTCAAAAACTTCCTTAATATATTATACAACCTATATATCCAAATTCCTTATATAATATAAGTATACATCCAGTTATAGAAGCGGTTTAAACGATTTATTTACGCCGATATACCTACAGATTTGAAGAAATACCATCTACCTTAAACTATTTTACGTATTATAAAACCGCTTGACGGCATGGATAAACCTGGTATTTACTAGTATAATACCTATAAAGAGTATTATAAAAAACGGTTAGTGATAATTAATTCGATTTTTGACACGTGTCTATTAGTATTTATAGCACGTTTTAAGGGTTTTTTATTAATGGGTATATAAATAAACGACATACTAATGTTATATAATGCGTCGTTTTTTGTATATAAAAAAAGAAAACTTTTCAAAGTTGGTTTAAAAACGAATTCCAAAACGTACCTAATGAAGGACCACGTAATTGATTTTAATAGCGCTATTATCACTTTCCGGAATGTCGTTTAAGCCCTTAAGTAAAAAGAGCAATTAAATAAAGTTATTCTTATTATTTTAAATGACGTAAAATAGGCCGATGAATACAAATGCCAATACGCACGTAATGCTTAAATTACTTTAATAACCTAATCAAAGGTAACATTTAACCTTTCGTTCGCCGCGTAATACCTAATCGCCCCGTTAAACGATATATACAAAGCGCTTGACAAATGTTTTTGATAATGAAATGCAATCCAAAACGCGATTAACGATTTCTACCGTTAGATATACATATTACGAAACTATTCGTTTTTACTAATGGCTCCTTCATTAACAGCAGCGATTATAGTTCGCAAATGGGCTTCGTTCTCGTCTTCGACAACAAAACACCGGCTTAAAACGACTTTACTTTTTATAAAAACATTATTCAATAAAGCTTCACCAAGTATAAACAGGTTACACAAAGCGTCATGGTCTCAAAAAATCTATGACATAGTTAGAAGTTTTGATTCGGGTATTACCATGATAATAACGGTCCGGATGATCATTTTCAACCTTAATTTACGTCTCGTTCCCTACGTTATATACACTAACTTCTTTTCGCTTTATAAATGTCTAGTTAAGCTAGGCATTAAAAATAAAAAACGGTTGATAATCAATATTATAACATTACGCAAGTTATATAAACACCGGAAAATTGAGGAAATGAAATTAATCGATGGAAAATACAATCTTGTAAACATAATAACCAAAGCTACTCTAAACGAAATATTAAAAACATTAATATCGACAAGTACACTATTTATTAGGGTTACTAAAAAGGTTTTATAATCCCAATAAGCCGTTATATCACTTTCTTCAATTTAAAAAGGTCCGAAACCATTTATCCACATTGTTCCCCGATTTGTATCACAGTGTACAAATTACGTTTATACTAGCCTTATGAATTTGCCTCTATTTAACCTTATTATTTTATGCCTCTCCTAACATTTTATCACTATTTATTTCATACACCTCGACCCTATAGAATTTCCCATTCTTTATGTTTCTTTCTTTAAATCTATATTTCGCGTCGCCCCTAATATACTATTACACCTTATCTTACGTATTTTTACCCTAATGAGTATTTCGCTATTTTCTCTTCCTTATTTCAATTTACGATGTAGTTCCGCTTTTGGTATATTATCTATATTTATTTTATATACTTATTGTTATATTTGTCACTGATCAACGTTGGCCTTTAAGGAAAGTAACAACATTAATATAATCGGGTGCGCCAACCCGACCGTAAGGGGCAGCTAACCACTACTAAATAAAAAGGGAAATAACGATGTTGTCGCATCCCCACCTTCCTCCCCGTCGCCCTTCCCCTCTATATTAGCGCTAATATTATTATAGCCATCGTCGCTATTAACGCTAGCAAGGATATGGCCCTACTTCTTAGGTCGTATACCCTTAGGCAAAGGCGTAAAGGAGTTTTCCCCTCTTTATAACGACGTGCGAAACGTTATCAAATTCGATTACGTAATAAATACGTAGGCCCCGTTTTCAGGTAGTAATAGCGACTTCTAAATCCTTAGTCCGCCGGTTAACGCCTATTATTAATTAGTATCGGCTTATTTTGTTTATTTACAAGCGCGGTTGTTTTTTCGAAACGTCCCAGATATTGCTTTTCTAACGAAGATAGTTTTTAAAAATCAGTTAAAACTTATTATAAAGATTGCGGGCTCGTAGAATAACTTTTGCTTACGGTTCTAAGACCAACGTAATGTGGTTATATCCGCTGTCAATCCGGTTTTAATGATTGCAATGGGTTGAACAACCTCTATTTTCGTAACAATCGCTAACGGACTTGCTCGTAGCCACGGATGCGATATACGTCACGCAAAAAGTATCTATTGAAGGCCTGAGGCTACGGATCTGAGTACGTCGTTTTAACGCTTTACGCATTAAAAAGGCTGCACGACCTACCCTAATGATGCGAAGCTTTAGGTGGCGAAATAAGTCCACCTTTTGCTCATAAATGACAGTAACATGGAAAATGAATATACGGGTGGATTTAGGTAATATAAACCGCGTAAAATCTCTGTAAGGCTACGTTTACGGCGTCAAGAGGCTCTCAAGAATAAGGGGGTTTTTACTCGCAGAGAAAGGGTAAGGTTTATATTCTTAAAAGCCCCCCGTTTTCCCCCCTAAGATCTTAAAGGGAAAGGGAAGGGAAAGCGAGGAAAGGGGGGGGGGGGGGTTAACGATGATGGCGGAAAACAGGGTGACGGCGGCAACAATGGGAGAAGACAAGGCCGAAAAGGCGGTGGCGGCGGTGGGGCTTAATGGGGCTGAAGGAAAGGCGACGACGGCGGGTTATAGCGAAGTGAGGTCGAAAGCGGCTATAAATAAAATTATACTTGATAAAAGCGGGTTGCTGGCGATGGTGGTGGCGGTTATGGCGGCGATGGCGGCAGCGTGGCGGCGCTTCCACACCAAACAGCGTCCAATAAACCTGCTTTTATGTGGTATCTATTCAAAGGCAAAGATAATTATAAGTATTTCTCGAACAGCCTACCCATCGAAACGGTTTAAATTAGTTGATTAAAATAAAAATTAAGTTAAATTAGGATAGAAACTTGTATTAACTATAGGTATACGCCTTTAAAGGAAAAAACAAAAGTAAATTTACCTAAACTGATAACAATACATCTTTTTATATTAACCTAAAATATGTAACGGCGTGATTACCCTTACGTAATCACTTTTACAAGGTTTACGAAAATTATATCCCTATCAGAAATAACAAAAGATACCACTGATAACCATGTCACCACCGATTAATTACACTAACTAAGCCCTTATTATAATTACTATCGCGGCTATGAATTACTAATTCGAACCTTTACAATGAGTACCATAACCACATTGTCACTATAAAAACTGTTAATTTAAACATTCATAATTAGTATTGTAATTACACTATCATTATAAGGTTACGTATACGAAATTGTTACAACTCCAATATCGTTACTAGGTCAGGGATACGGAACACATAAGAAACAAAGAAAAAAGTACCTATGTGGATATTACTATATATATCCTTATAACTAGTATACATAGGCTAAGTGGCAGTGCACTGTATTACAAGGAGCACTCCTACAAAGTGTATGATAACGTATCACGCTGCAGGCTACACTCTTGCAAGGCGTAAAGTGCATTATGTGTGGAGCGATTTAAAAGGAGTATTCCAGAGTGCATAGAAAACGAGCCACTGCCAGGATAATAAGTTTATAACCTCATCCATAGCGTGCACTCTTCAGAATGCCTTTTCCTCTCCTATCTATCTTTACTACAACAATAACAATCTTATAATTTCTCTTCTACTCTTTTTAATTCACGTGAAATAGGCAGAGACCTTACCGACATCGATCTTTATAAAGCCGTTTTTTGTATTAAGAATATCATTAACTGAAAGCCGTGCCAATTTCTTCCGTAGTTCTGTCAATGTTTTGCGGTAAGCTACAACTCTTTTTTATATACTTATTAATGACGGAGATTCATTCGTTAAACGTGGGTACAATTTAAAGACTAATAGCGTTAATATTATGCTATAATGGCCCATAGTATTATTTAAGACTTTTAATGTTGTTTGAAGGTATAAATTCTAGCTCATAAAGCTTTTAATCTCTAATATAAGGATATCATACGATTTATAGCATAATTCGTGTATCTTTCAACCTTCCCAATATTTTCAAGGCCTTTATAGACACCTTTTTATACTGAATTCTTATTATTTTGTTATACGCCTAGAATTCCCCTGCCGTAAAGTTGATATCGGTATTATGAACAACGATGTTATGTAGGCCTAAATACATGTGAATCCATAGCATTTTATACATTTTTCACGTACCTTTTATAAACAAAACCTTTGAAAATTTAGCACCGTAATAATAGGCTATAGAATTAATAACGTGAAGGATAGGCTTATTGTTTAAGTAGATCACGTTAATAAAGATTTCGTAATTGAAATCTTTATCGTTTTTTAATGTAAATTTAAATATTTAGGGTGATTAGGTATACGTTTGGAAATGGTGGTAAAGCTTTTGAATAACCTTTAAAGCAAGGTGTTTTTTCATTTTTATTTTTTTGCTTTGCAGACTTAAGGACTTAGTATAGTCTGTAGATGGTTAAGTAATTAAAATGCATATGTAATTAATGTATCTCTCATTCTACCTAATTTAACACCGGTTTTTCTTTTAGGCCTTAAAGATAAAATCATAAATGTTACTACTTGAAGGCGAAAGGGAACCTTTGGCTGTTTTTAACCAGTTTATGAATAATAAAGTCGAAGTTAACACCGAGAGTTTTTATATCATCCAAGTAAAGTATAAAAGAAGTAAAAAACTTGAAAATGTGCAATGTAATTAACCTAATAATAGTTTTAATAACCGTTAACTCTAATAACGATGGTCATTCGCCTGTGTCGAATGTAACTTTGGCTATACTAGAATCTAGATGATTAATATCCGTTATAGTTATGATTTCTCTTCGCAATGCTACGTGCTACGAATAGTCCCATATTAAGTACCTTATTACCCTTATATCTATAATAATACCTTGAAATGTGTAGTTTTCGTAACTATCATAAAAGTTAAAGGTATATAATAAGTTAAAAGCTTAGTTCGGTTATAGTTTAAGGTTTTGGACACTTAAACAATATATGAAGGCATGATCGGTTATTTATTGAGTCGCTTTAGGGGTATTATTTTATGTGAGGTGATTTATTTGGAAACATTGTTGCCTTTAACAGTTTTTTTACCCTTAGAAACTAGGATATAATCCAAGTAGTTCTACCTGAAAGTAATAATGTACTCAGTATAATATATTACATATTTATTATTACATTTAGCCGTAGGGTAATAAGTTAACTAATAATCGGATTTTTCATACCTTCAATACCTTCTACCATCAATACTACTATAATATTAATTGTTAATAGATTTGTTTAAGTTTTACCTTCGTTAGAGCTACTGTGGTTATGGCTTTTAATTCGAAGGTTTGAAACTAGATTTCGAGTGTTGGAGTTACTTGTATTTACGATAGACATAATATACCATTATACATCTCTTTCATTTATATCGCAAAAGGTATCAGCTTAAGGGTATATACCAAACGATCTTAGAATACGTACTACCACATTCGCAAGCGAAAACCGTAATTGGTTAAAAAGTTTTCATAAGCAGTATTCAGGTATTATAAAACGGATTCAAATTTTATTACTCCCGTAAATATTACTTATACCTATTCACGAAATGTGACTTTGTCATCGTAGGCTCTTCCTTTTATTTATTGGTATAATATTAAATTGTTTAATATCTGGTTCGAAGTATTCATCATTGTTTTCTCTTTTATTCTTTTAGCTATTGCCGTTGTCTACTTCGTCGTGACTCAGTTCGTGTGGTATTGCAAAAGGTGAACGTTGTATTCAAAGTAACTTTTCATACTGTTATAGATTTCGTGGACGGTTTTTAAGTTCGTTAGGAATATTAGGTAATAGTCTCAGGTGTAATCTGTAAGGATTTTAAGAAATAGTAAGTAAAAAACAGAAGGAGGGACTTTCATTTATTTGTAAATATTCAAAAAATTATTATTTTTGTGTAGGGAAGGTTAGAAGACTTTATAGTATATTTTTTATGTCGTTCAAATATTCGCAAAGCATGGGCAAAACTTATAGTTAATATTAACCATCTTGAGGTGTCTGGGGGGAAGGTCGCGATAGATATCCTAATCGTAAATAGTATGTCTTACTTTCAACTCAAGCTTTAAAGCCTCCGAGTCGCGGTAATAGGGATAATTACGAGTCGCTTAGCTTGAAAGGTAAAGTCCTATAATAGGAATTGTAGTAGATTCGCGCGTATAGTTATACCTGCTATTAGAAGCTTCGCTTTAAATAACTTGGCGATTTTAAGGGAAAAATAAAGAGGCAAAGAAAACTTGACTGTAGGGAAGATTCTAAAGTGGTTAAGGATCTTGCTCAATTAACCGTTGGATAATGCCGACATCGATTCTTTTTGTTATGTTAGAGACCATTACTTTACGCATTTTACTGCTACTAAGGGCATACTCAACACTATCACGTAAAGGTGCTATACTACTAAATAAATCAACAGGTTTTTTTTATCGTCAATACGTAAAAAGGTTTAACTTAATAAAGGATTAAGATAAGGTCTCATGAAACGCGTATAAGGGCGTTAAAAGTATTAAACGCTTTTCCCCTTAAGGTCGCGGGTCTTAAGGGAATTATTTAAGTTATGCTAAGCCAAAAAAAGTTTTTATTAGTTTGGAAAAGCCCTTGTTTAGCATGTAAACCTCTAGTCGTTTGAATTTTAATTTTAATTTGATCTTAGCTCTTTTTTTAATAGTTTTCCACATATTAATAGGCCAGTTGTTAAAAAAAACACGACACTTACGAAAAACGCGATCGTCGCAATCAATGTCTTCGTAGCCATTTTGGTTAGGAATATATTAGTTAATAAAGTTAACCAGGTGTTTTTCCATTGAGTTTTCGTTGACATCTGGCCATAAAAATTCTTTTTTTGTAATAATTTTTAAAATAGGAGCCCGAGGACTTTAATCGTATTCATTCACTTCTAACTAGATTCTATCCTAAAGATCTGGCTAATATATGATCTGATAGTTTGATATAAATTAAATTTGACTTAGTAATGTAAAAATTTAGCGCTATCAATGTAATGTCGCGCGGTATAGCTTTCTCAATGTGACTTGGCAGTTTTTTGGTGTTTTTCACTTAAAATAATGATCTTGATAATTAAAATAGCGAAGGAAATGAAAAGGGTAAGTTGGAGGGAAAGCTTAATATTCAAAGTAAATGTTTTATGTTAGGGGTAAAGTCGAAAATCGTTTATCATTATTGGTTCAATGGCGTAAACCTTAGTCGTTTTTGTAGTAGTAGCATCTACAGTAGTACTAACTTAGCCGTTTGTCAACTCATCGAATTTTCAAACTTTTAATAGTTAATCTCAACGCTTTTCTTTAAAAAAGATCCTGGGATTTTTTTTAGTGTTTTAAATAACGATACCGTCTCTTTCTTATAGATTTCCGTTGTGGATTGACGAAACCTAAACGTCTTTCTATTTCCTTATTGTTATGAATTAATGTAATATTCATAAAGTCCCTCCGCAAAAATCTTTCCTTTACCCTAACCGCTGTCTAACGTAAAACATAACTAGAAAGTAACTTTATCTTCTACTTAGATTATCTGTACTTAACCTGATAAGCACTAATTAGTGTTGGTAGGTATTTATCGTTATAACATAGTCGAATCAAATTGGTCAAAGTAACTAGTATTGAATTAAAAATAGTAAGTGTATTTTTTAAGGTTTATCAGACAGCTAGTTAGTCTGAACCGTGAGTTGTATGGCTAATTACTTGGGTTATTCCCTAGTGTAAAGTGAGCGCATACTGTAATTGACTTTCAGACGATACAATAGACCCACAAAACAATATACTTCATTTGTAGTTAATATAATCAACTTTCCTGTAAGTAAAGTTGGTGTATTACACTGAAATTACTACCATTCCAACAAATATAGTAGTTAAAAAAGGGTATTTTGGTAATAAACATGAATGCTACGGTTAAAGAACAGGTAGGAAGGTTAGGAAAGATTTATTAAGGAGTTAATTAAAGTAATCAAATACATTAATGATAATTTGGATTAATTTGTTAGTATAAGTGATAAATTCTTTGTTGAAAAATCTAAAGATGCCGATTATAATAAAGTTGATAGCGAGTATCATTTTATGATTTAGTCGTTATAATCGTAGAAGTAATATACATTTATACATCATATTTAAAATCCGTAAAATGAAGGTGTTTCAACAGTTATATAACCAGTAAAAGATAAAAATCAACTAAACTTTTTAATGGGTTAGGCAGGAAGGTTTATTATATTCGGTCGAATTATAACAAGACCGAAAATCGTCAAAAGTTATTATATTTTAAATGTTTAAATTTTGTTTTTAAATCGGGTATACATAACTCACCTATTTAAATAATTTTTTTTTTCCAAAAAGGTATTAATACGGAGGTTCCCATTTGAGGTCTATTTCGGAGGTTCGAAATACTTTTGACGCAGTATTTGTGTTTAGTTTCGTTATTATTATTAATAAAGTTTATAATGGGTAACTAATTATGACGGATTTGTTAGTTTGTGAATGTGTCAAAAGAGGCTTAAATAACTTGATTGATATAAGTTCGAGGGTGTTTTTTACCCGTAATATTAAGTTTTACAACGTGGGAATCAACAATACGTATAATACAATATTCATCGTCAAGATAACTTAGTGTTTTACTTAAATTAGGTTGGTTTGCAATTTTTTTTCAAAAAAAAGTCAAATATTATCATCGACATAAAACCGTTTTGAGGACAAGAGTCACTTATTAGCGGCTTTATTTATATGTTTTTAAGTAACCGTGATTACGGTTTGTCCGAATTTCGTAACGTCGTGAATACATTGAACGAAATCTTCAGCTTTTATACGTAGTTTTGTAGTTATAATAAGTGAACGTTGGATAGGTTATATAAGGTCGATGTAGAAGTTATTTGTTATGAAAAACGGTGGAATATTAGTGTTATCAATGTTTTAATCATTAATCATTAATGAGTAATTAGGTAGTGAAATGTTTTCATTAAGTTGTATATAAAAAAAGAACGTAAATACGTTAATATTTTTATGATTGATGTGTTCGTTGATATTTTCAGTCTCGGGTTGTAATTCGGTGTTTAGGTCTTACTCCACTTCCGTTAAATCTTAAGGTATTTCCAAAACATAACCTATTAATTCGAACTTCGATTATTAACAACGATGCGAAAAACCCTGCACAACCTCTAATAATAGCTCAAAAACCTCTCTACGTAAGTTTCGACGTTTTTAGTATTTATTATTTTCAAAGTAACAATTTTACCCAAACTATCCGCAATAATTATGAGATAATATGGGTTACTAGATCGCTTCTAAAAGTAATCGATTATAAAGTCGATTAAAAGTTTACTTCAAAGCCGTTTAGAAATTAGTAAAGGCTTAAATTTTTCTTTGTAATGATATAACGAATCAGTCATCCGCTTACAAATATTATGATTTCGGTTAAAATATCAGATAATATGGTATAAATTAAGCTAAAAGTACCTTTTGAATAAAAAATTGATAATGACATCGTGGCCCAGATAGTTTGTAAAAAGTGAATTGAGTATAATTTAAATTAATGCGGTAGTTATTGACTGGTAAACTAAAATTTAAATACGGTTCTAAAACCGTAAAATGTTATCTTCGTTTACTAGATATTTAGAAATGAAGATAACAAGTACTTCATTATCCTTAATATAAATATTTATGGAAAATATACGGTTGCTTATAATATATTACGCAAATGAAACTAGGGAAAAACAACAACGTTCTAATTATTCCAAGGACCAATATTAGTGAATAGTTAGTAACCTTCATGAATAGGTTCATTAGTAACGATTAACTGAAAGACCTGCGTATTTGGGAATGTTTCAGAAACGATTAATAGGGGGTATAAAAATTATAATCTCTGATTTAAAAGCAGGGATCAAAAAATCTTTTAAAAACACCCTGATTGAAATGAAATAATATATCGGGTCGTATATGGTTTATTCCTCCATTGTGTAATGATCACACTAAATACTCGTGAGTATGTAGAAGGTGTTCAGAGGGTTTATGTTAGCAGTAAGGTAGCAGAGGTAACAAAAGGTACAATATTAAGACTGTATTCGTGCGAGTGATGATCAGAAGCTGTGAGGCTATTCAGGGTAGACTGAATACTTAGATTGACAACTGAAGAGCTATGAAGGAAATACTATCTATCTTGGTAATGAAAGTGTCCTTATATATCCGCGCCTTCATACGTCTTCAGTATAGGCTCGACTGGCTCGATACCGAGTCCATCGAGTCTCACACCATGCTGACCCTAACCCTTGTGTACTGTGTGTCTGTTGTGGATGCCTGGTGCCTGCCGAGAGGCTGTGTCCAACCGATTTCCTTCGTTATCTGCTGCGGGGCCGCCGCTGGTGCGCCCTGCAGATGTTGGGTCATAACACATACGTTATATTTTGAATATTGAATTATTAAAGTATTTTCAGAAATTATCGAATAAATCGAGCCCTGAAGTTTTTATTTCTTTGTATTTGAAAATTACATTTGTGACGTATATATTTCCACTTTAAGAGTTAAGGTTTCTTTACTAACATTTTAATTTTGCTATCTTATAGATCTGGGTTAATAATCTGTGAAATGGTTTTCAGTATCATTTTATCCTGAAAAAGAAGGTCCATGTATCTATTACATTTCGTTAGGGTTGTATTTGATACATCTATATTTACTAGAGTGTGAAATGTATCGGGGTGCTTCGGAAGCTTGTTTGAACGTTTGGAGTATTTGGGTAAACGCTTCGGACGCCGTTTTAGACGCTTTAAAAGTTTACCGGAACGGGTTAAAATCTATTTTGGGCGTTTCCGGAATGTATATACACGGTTTCGATATTCAAATACAACAGTAACTAGGAATTTAATACTTTTAAAATAATGTAATTAAACGGGTCTCGAAATAACACGGTTCAAAATAGGCGTTTAGCGCTTAAAATATGCAAATGAAGGGTCAATAATATCACGAAACATGACATATAAGGCGGTTAACATTTGCGAGTACAAATGAAATAAAAATAAGGTGTAACTATAAACTATTCAATCGTTTCAAACTAGTTGTTTAACTTTTACAAGCGCTGCACCAATCAAGTAACCAAAAAACATAAATATAGCAAATAACAACTCAAACAAGCGATGTATGGTAAAGCAAACGGGATAGGGCTAAAAGAAAACAAAATCGGGTATTCGAAGTAGGAACTTGATATGTAAGGATTAAGAAAGTATGTGAGGACTAGGTGCTGCTTTAGGTGCTTGGTTTGTATTAGTTAATCGCATCGAAAGCTGTGTTAGGCACTCGCAAAATATGTTGGAGAGCTTCGAAAGGTATTTTTGGCGCTAGGTGTATGTTTATATGAGTGTTTTAGAAGTTGATTTTGAGACTTGGAGTGATGGTGGGGGCGCCCCAAAAGCTGTTTTAGCTGTTTCTGAAGTATACTTAACCAGTTTAGATGTTATAATAGGCGCTTTTCAAGATTTTTGGAGCGTTATAAAAGTTGGTTTAGCCGTTCTTTAGGTTTATCAAATCGTTTTAAAAGTTGGATTAGGCGTTTTCCAATTTTGTCGAAGCGCCTTAAAAGTCAGTTCCGGATAGGTTTTAGCGAAGAGTTTTGATACTTCATAGCTTACGTGACTGATACATAATAAAATACACTCTAAAAAGTACACAGATAGGTTTAATACATTAGCCGAGTTAATGGATAATATAATGCGGCTTTTAGTAGTAAAAGAGTATTAATCGAATTAATAATATCGTATTAAAGTTTTATTTCTTAGAGTTATTCCGCGTTTTATAGTCATTTTATATTCCCGTGTATTTTTTGTAAAACGTAATATTAGAGTACGGAATGTTTAGAACCATTATAGTATCCAGATATATGTATTTAACTAAGGTTCGTTTCTTTTTTCAGCTATTTGTAATCGACTAACTCTACTACTAATTGGTATCGGTAATGGTTTTTATACGGTAATGTAAAAATTAAAACATAAAATAGTATTAAGGATAAACATATTATAGGAATAATAGGCATCCGGAGAGTTTATATCTCAAGTAAGAGCTTATAATTTTATACTCGGAGCGTAACACTTTACTATAAATTATGCTAATATCCCTCCTAGGGCTCAGCACACTATAATACACTCTAAAAGAGCGCATCCTGTAGAGTAACTGCCATACTAAATATGGGGATATATAATCATATCTACACCTTAACTAGCTTTACGGATTGAAGTAATGTAGCGGATAAAGACTCTATTTCCTTGTTTGGCTTAATTAATATCAACGTTTCGAAATGTTAAATACGCCCATACTAAATACCCATAAGGAATTAAATGTTGTTGAAAGTTGAAAAAAAATACGGAGTTTATAATTATTTAGATAAAAGGAGATAAAATGACAACTATATGCCCAGTTTTTTTATAGGCTATGTAAGCAAAGGCGTTGATACTATTAACATATAGGAACCTCAATATGGCATAGAAGATAATGGTTAATGTTTTATATAATGTTATTTGATTTACAATTTTTTTTCGCTAATCCGTAATTAAAGGGGATTCGTCTTTATATAGAAGGGTCGACGCGAATGACTTTTGACAACCCGGCCTCGAATCTTATCTAACAATTGGAAAAAGGTCTCCTTGACCATAAAATAATTACATTACTATCCCAAGAACGACTTGTTATATTTGTATAGCAATGATATCGACATAATTAATATGTACTAGGATTAAGTTACCGACTTAATACTAAAGAATATTTACTCCTTATTAACCGGGTTTCAAAATATTATTGGTAGGGATTTCAACCTTGTATACAACTGAATGAAACCGACTTTAAGTAATGTTCTTAGGGAATATACCCTAGATACTTGGGCCCCCGTAATAGGCATACACTTTAATAGTAAGGTAAAAATCTTAAAATACCGTTTAAAACACGTTAAAAACTTAACCTTTACTAATATTACCGATATTGCTATAATAATCCGATTTATCTTTAATAACAGTTTGAATTACAAGTTTTTATTAATAAATCTTCTAACGCTTAGGAATTATACACCATCAATTCCGTATTTGAGGGTACTGAATACTAACCTACAAAAGTTTAAAGATATAATCGCTACTAGTTGAACATCCTTACTATGCGTTACCGATATCTAGGATAAAACAATAATATATGGATGGATAAAAACTATTACCCGGCTATATACGAACACCTTATATGCAGTTGTTAAACCTGCAACAACTTACGTAAAAATTACAAATAGTAAACTCCTAAACTAAACTGGATTCGCTACTATATAAGAAAAATAGACGCGACGAGACCGCGTAGTATAAGGTCAATTAAACGTAGAAACATACTAACCGAGGTATAATGGGTACGAATTGGCTTATGAAAAGGAAAACTTGATGAAACCGAGGATTTAACAAAGATATACAGGATTATTAATTAGTACAAATTTCTTTTTATTCTTAGAGTCTCTTTACTAGAAATAAGAGGTTAACTTATCTTCGGTATTTTTTAACAAATCCAAAACAAACGAAATAATATCTTTGGCAGAGTTTTCGTTATCGATAATATTGATGAAGGCTTTTTAAATATTTAAGACTAGTACAAATATATTGTTCCTTAAGGGTCTGATATCTCTAATAAATAATTTCGTTGTAACATCATTGAAAATACGTAGCACATTAGCCGTGTTAAACAACATTACTATACGACTAGTTAAAACGTGTTAAGGCTCTATTACAGGGTCCCTTCGTACTTTGTACAATAAATATCTACAATTAAAAATATTTCTATAAACGTGGAGATAATTGAAGTTATTTATAATGACGAAACTCGGCGACAGAGATCTTTCTAAACTATGGTCGTGAAAACCTATTATATTAATACCAGTATATATTAAAACGCTAAACAGCATTGTAACCCGAAGAATATCCTAATAGTTTATTACCCAAAGCTTTATTAATTACTAATACGGGGTAAAACCGCCTACACGATCCGTATTAAACTTGATTACGTCTTTTACATACGATATTAAATCCGCCCTAACTAAAAGTAAAGTTGAAAAGATTGTTTATGTAACATATAATATGTCTTCAATAGTCTACTTTATAATCACCTAATGGAAAAAAAGGCATTTAAAGTTTAATCGAAACCTATTTACCTTCATTAATAGGTTTTTAACAAATAGGGTAGTAAAGGTTCATTATTCAATAGTAACTATGAAATTTACAAGTTTAAACTATAAAATCCAATAAAGTTCGTTCCCTTCTCCGATTCTTTATTTAATTTGCATATTAAATTTCGCCAGGCTTTCTGTTATCAGTGTTTTAAATTACGCCCAAAACATCTTTTTTAGGGAAATTTTAAAACCTAACTTTGAGAAACTTATAGCTAATATAAAAAAGAATTAATTGGGGGCTAATAATAAGATTCTTGACACTGAAAAAAAAAAATCTAAACTTTTACATATTACTAGACATCAAAGTCCCATTAACTTTACATAATGGGGTAACCCTTATATCCTTAATATTGAAAAATTGGTATATCTATATATAAATTCGTTTTCAAATACCACGTTTCCTAATATACGATAACTTGGGTTTTGATTCGATAAAGACTTATTCAAAAGATTTTACGTTGGAAAGCACGTAGTAAGGACATTAAGGGTCTCCTGGAATTACAAAGGCTTCTTACGTACAAAATACAGGTCTTCGCCACAACTTTTACATATAACTACTGCTAATGTAATCGTAGCCGTAGTTATATATTATACCGAAAGATAGTACTATAAGTATAAGTAAAAGGGTCTTGAAAAACAAATTAATGTTTCGTTAATAGTTACGATAAAGGCAGTTACTCCATAGTATAAAACTTTGCTTAACGTCGCCGCCCTTAAAAACTTTGGTTTACTCTTTGGCAAAATCGTCCTTAAATAACAACGTCTTTACTTTACCTATCGTTTAAAAACCATTAATGCCAGACACACGCTTATATAACGTATTACGACGACGATTACCGCCCCGTCACCGGCGGCTACGGCTTAGATTTCAACCGTTATATTAGTCGTCAAACAAATGTCCTATTATCCTATGACAACTCACCTGCGCAATACTCGAGTTCGGATGACTTCAACGGCTCACGACATTCCCATCTATTTTGGGGACTTTCCTTATCCACGACACCGAAACTTAATAATTAAACCTCAACTAAATTCATTCACAGCTAATAGGGAATTTTCCAACTTTATATAACTAATATTATTAACCATAAAATACTCCCATAAGTACATTCATTTCTTTACAAATGGGTTAATGAAAAAAGCCATTATCACAAATTTTGAAAAATGGTATTAAAATTTTGATGGGGAATATATTACAATATTTACTGACGAAATGAGTAACTTTCTAACGTGTAACAACAAGTTAGTTACAGATATAAAATTTACCATAACGGTTATATAATAATTAAGGGGTTCGGAAGGCTTCATTCTACTACACACAATTTCGACATAAAGTTTAACGACGCGTTCTGAGGGCTGAAAATAACTACCGTAACTATAATATGTAAACTCATGGTGTATATCTATGAAATCTTTGTATTATGAGATTTAAAAAGAGATATGGTTACCTTATTCTAATAAACTGTTATGTGATTCCACATCGTAATCGAATCCTATTAAATCCTAGCTACGATAACATGATAATCATAATATATTAACATCTACGGAAACTAGGTTTCGAATAAACTCTCAAATATTAACGTTAGGTTTTTTATTCGTTTTAAGGATTATAACCATCCTTCCACCAACGGTATTGAACTTTCCCGTATAATTCCCTCAATGGCAGTAAAATAAAATTGTTTTAAGTACAAAAGATTAAATTATCCCTTTGATATATGAGTTAGAGCTTTATGTATTTAATTAAACACATTTCAAAGTATTACAAATCTCGACTTTAAAGCCTTTTCCTACCTTTATTATTATTATCTCGGCCATTAATTGATCGTTTTTAAATTATAAAGTACAGTCATAAGGATTTTTCGTTACATTACCAATTCTTTCAACTTGAGGACCCGCCCGAATTTGACGTTTAAAACGATAGAAAACTAAGTGTCGCCCGCCTAATTAATCATTCCGCCTCCTTAAAGATATGTAAATCACAACTACGACCTTCCAGGAAGCCCTTAGATAAATAGACACAAGAAACCTATATTTATAGGATTTTAACAGATTTGAAGAATTTCTGGGTAGGTATATATATTACGTATTATTTCTTCAAAATAAAAAGAGATTTTGGTTTACATAAACCAGCGTTTCCATCCGAGGGTAACAAGTATATTTTACGCCCGCCTGCGATATTCATGCTTTCGGTCCGCCGGCTTACCCCATATACATAATCTGATCGAAAACCACATTTTTTCAATGATTTTATCACCGCCGTCACTAAAATCTTTATAACCATAGCCATATAGGCGCGGTTTTACCTACTAAAAATGTAAAACCCGAGGACGAAACGAAGGTAAAGGCGGATCCAATAGTGAATAGGGAGGGGGGGTAGAGATAAGGGCGGCAGGTATAAGTTCATTGGTAATAAAGCCCATTTCCCTACTATTATTAAAATCGTCGTCCTCATTGTTAATCCTTTCTCCGGTGGTGGTAATACCCCATCGAACTATTAGCGTTGCGACCGTGGGCTAGGCCCCGCTACCTTTTACCGCTTTAACGACAGCATAAAAAGGTAGTCGTAAAGCGGTTAAACGCCCGGAGGATGTTTTACCGATAATTACGACGCGGTAATTAAACAAAGACCCCGAGACCTTAATATTAATAAGGATATACCTGCTTTTATGCTTAATTATTATTATCGATTAACATCTAATTTTTCCCCCATAATATTCCTATGATGTTAGAATCGTTACAAGTGTAACAGGCGCATTAGACTTCCAAAGTTCCCCTCTCAACATAAATCTCTTTACTAACCTCTATCAGAAGGGATTCGATATAATCTGTATAGGGCTGAACTGCACATAATTATAAAGAGCACGTAAAATTTATAGGGGGAGGGGGCGTTTACGGGTGCGAAGAGCCAGTTTTGAGGTGGAAAGCCACTTGATAGGGGCCTAAAGGCATATATAACAGCGCGCGGCATGTTGGGAGCGGTTTTTGCGTGAAAGTGTCATTGTATATATCAGTATAAGAACTTATATTATATGAAGGCGCGCCATAAGATCTCAGGGCGTTAGGTGTAGGATATAAGGGTACTTACTAATTTAGGTGTAACTTTATTATTGTATATGGAAATTTTTGAGATTAAAAGCAGTTTAAATAAAGGGTCTTTTTCATTTTCAAACTTAACATACAAGCCACTCCATGTATAAAGGTTCTCCCATAACACGTTTTAATAATGATAAGTCATGACCCGTATATACATACACTTACATATACATACTCTCGAGCCTTTACACGACTTTATGCGTTTTATTTCCGCCTGTATTTATACAGGCTTTTCTTTCGCTTCTCAAGCTTTATAAGAGTCTACTTTTAAGGACCTATACAATTATATACCTAACGAAAGTAAACGCTGTGTGGGGACTAAAACGGCAGCGGTACTTTACTAAACTAAGGCTATATTCCACACGCACATATGTTTCTAAACTGTATGGCACCTTAAGGTCTTCATTGCAAAGATAGTGCAAGGTTCCATGGAACCACACAGGCCTTAACAGAGCTTGTATTACGATCCCTCCCGCCGGAATGTACAGGACTATTTCGTAGCAGCTAGTGTGACTCTAGCAGTCATCATTACCCAGTAATAGTAAATAAAAAATACTAGAACTACCAAAAAGATTCAAAAAAAATGCCTGTTAGCATAGCAATAAATTATATTAAACCTTGATAGATGGTAACCAAATCGGGTATTTGTTAATACTTTATATACCAAATATACTTGGAAAATCGATTCAATAAACCAAATTTAAAGTTCGAAATATAATTATCAATCACGAACGATAAATAATTTGATATTGTTCATATATAAAATAACAATGTTCATTTCCTCAAAAATATAAAGTTTATAACAACTAAATAGCGTTACATCGAGAAATAGAGCCATTGAAAATGTAAACCAATTAAAACGTTAGGTAAAAAAAATTAACTTAACTACAATAAATCGTTAATTTGTATCTATAATATTAAAAAAATTGGACGATATTCATGAAATGTACCATAGAATATATCAAAAAGAGTAAAATAAAAGCCTAACTATGATTGACAAATTAGACTAGACAAAATTACAACGATACCTAGAACAAAAGGAATTTACAATCTACCTCGCCACATTATACTAGACGAAGGTATCGTACGTCATGTCTATTATGATGAAATTATAATATTTACAATTTTCTTTTTAAATAAGACGCTTTAATAGCAAATGAACAATTAAAAATTTATTAACATAATTCTAATGAAGTTAATGACAGCGAAGTTAATAATCTCTACGAACGACTTTTTTACGAACAATATTAACCTCATGTCGCAAATCGGATTCCTTATAATTCTCGTTAACAAGAAAAAAGATAATGGATAATTTACGATAATGAGCAACCTTGTAAACTAGACATCTGGCAAATACAAAGGTATAATACGAAACGTGATAATTTTTAAAAATTTACCGTATAATTACAGGCTTTAATATTGATATATGAAGTACCTTTTTTTTTCACGTTAGGAATTATGATTTCACAGTTAAAACTTCCTCCTATACCTATAATAATATATACAAACTTCCGTAACCTTTACAATTACCTGTTAAAGCTAGGTATAACTAATGAGTAACGTTTTATAATAAATGTAATAATCTTAAAGAAGGAAAAATTTACTATATAATTACAGGCTTTAATATCTATATATTAAGTAACTTCTTTTTACGCGTTAGATTTTAAGATTTCACAGTAAAAAATTCCTCCGATACCTATAATAATATATACAAACTTCCATAACCTTTACGAATACCTGTTAAAGCTAGGTATAAATAATGAGTAACGTTTCATAATGAATATAATAACCTTAAAGAAGGCATACAAAACCCAATAAATCGATAGGTTCCGGTAAATGAACGGCAAACACAACCCAAATAACGCTATAACCAATGACATGCCTAACGACGCCCTAAAAAGGCTGATAAATAACAATATATTTTCTGTGCAAATTGAGGGCTATGTTGACCGCCCGGCACGTAACGTAAAAATATAAATACCTCAACAAACTCCAAAACTGCTAAGTTAATGATGGTAATATCGGGGGAGGTAGCAATATTTGTAAATACTGGGAAGAAGTACACAATTAATGGAATACATAATACGCGAAAATTGATAACAAAAAACTTATGCATGGAAATTAAGGAACGAAGGACTCGGAGATATGGGAAAAAGGGCCGTAATTGGTGTCAATTTCAATACAAATTAACTGGAATTGACAAGGGTTTGATATGCGGATTAAGAAAAGACTTCAGAGATTACCACCAATTGGTGGTTGGCGATGCTGGTGTGCAGGCACAAAAAAGAAAACCTCCAGTATTAAAATCGCAGTTAATTATAGTACAGTCAAATGAACTATACTTACAGTTAGTTTATTATACTGGCTAAAAATTGACTACAGTTTATGGGATTGACTGTAAGTCTTATGTAATAGATATACACTTCAAAGTGAGATATGGACTAAAGCTGTTAGCCATACAAATTAGCGTGCAGACCAGCTAGCGGTCTGCAAAACTAAGAAATAATACATCACTACTTTCAATGCAGAAATAGTTACTTTGACCATAGAGATTAGAATCAACTACGTTGTAACGATAAAGAGCTACCAATAACTAATACTATAACTTTTGATATTTAGTTTAGGTACGTTTTTTTCAGTACAATATGACCTTATTAGTTTTTTAATTTCATAAAGTATCTGTTGGAATAATAATGCCTGCAATGCAGTAGGTCAACTTTATTTATAGTAAAGTTGACTATACTGACTGCAAGTTGAGTGTATTGTTGGCGAGCCTACTGTATTGGCTAGAAAGCAAGTACAGTATGCGCTTACTTTATACTAGGACATGGGCCAAGCAATTGGCTATACAAATTACCGCATAGACCAGCTAGCGGTCTGCTAAACCTAGAACAATACATCCACCACTTGATCACGTAATCCTACTATTATTTCGAATAATCAAATCGATAACGTTACAATATCTAAATCTCTACCAACACTGATCAGTGCTTATTGAGTTAAGTATAGATTGGCTAAGTAGAATAAGAAGTTATTTTCCATTTGTTACGCTTTATGTTATGGTTGGAGTAAAGGAAAGATTTTGGTGAAGAACCTTTCTTAGTACTGCGCCAGTCTATAAAAGCAGGAAAATATAGAAGACTTTTAGGTTTAGTTAATCTATAACGGTAATCTAGAAGTAAGCAACGGTATTGTTATTTGAAAACACCAAGAAATATTTATCAAATCTTTTTTAAAGGCGTTGAAATTAATTTTCAGAAGTTTTAAAGTTCGGTAAGTTGGCAAACGACTAAGTTAGTACTACTACGGGTACTATTACTACAAAAACGATTAAATTCTACGGCCAAATAACAAATAACCTTCGACCTTTATCTATAATAACAAACGACCTTTAACATTGTCTTTTATACTAAATATTTACTTCCACTTCACCTTTTTCACTCCCCCTACGATAATTTAATCGAAAAGTTCGTTGCCCTAAGGAAAAACCCCAAAATTCGTCAAATTACGTTAGCAAAGCTACGTCGCGTAATCCAGAGGTAAGCTGCCAAGTTCCTACGCGACTTTAAGCCAAAACACTAAGTTCTTACGTCCAAGATTGCCAAAAATCTTCGTCTTATACGCTCTATACACCTATTATATCCTACATAAGCCAAAACCTTAAGATAGTACCTACCTAAGAACTGGTAAAGGAAAACAAAGCCTTTGGAATTACGTTTACCAAGTATTACAACGAATATTTTTAGGCGTAAGATATCGATGAAGGCTTAACAGAAAGGCACCTTAGCAAATTCGTTGGCTATTACATTGTTAATTACAACGACGGTAAAGACGTTGACTACGTCATTCGTAAGTTTCGTAATTTCTGAATAATTAAATCATTTATATGTGCAACGTAATTTAAAAAGGGTTTAAGTCGAGAATTAAGTCGGAACTTTAGTAATAAGGGATTTATATACCAGTATAGGGTGTTATGAAGCTGGTATAAGCCCCTTTTAACCTATCTTGGCTTAAGTAATTCCCTTAAGATCTACGTCTTAAGGAAAAGAGTATTAAAAAACTTTAAAGGCTTGACAAATAATCCTAGAGAACTCCCCTTTACTTTTAGTTAAGTTAATCCTTTTTACGCGCTGATGATAAGAAACATATTAACTTACTTGATAACTTAACACCTCTATGTGGTAATGCGAAGTACAATTTTAATGGCGGTAGGATACGTAAATTTAGTGGCCATTAACACGGTTAGAAGAATTGATGTTAGCGCTTTATACTAGTTAATCAAACATAATCGCCAAGTCTTTTGAAGCCTTTAAACCCATATTGCTCACTAGCCCTTTAATCGTTAAGTTTTCCAAAAGCCTTTCTATAGAAGTTTTACCTATACGCGTAAGCTCACTATAAGTTTTACCACAAAACTTTTCCTTTTAAGTCAAGCGACTGGTAATTACCCTTAATGCTGTTTTTAGAGAGTTTCAAGGCTAAAACTGCCAGGAAACACCACTAATAAAGACTATTATAATTCTTGTAACCTGCTTTAAAGACCTGTCAAGATAGTTAATATTAATTACATACTTTATACAGACTTCGCTAAGATTTGAAATGATATAAAAAAAAATAAGGGTAAACTTTATAACCTTTTCAATATGAAGATAATACCATTTTTAAATATTTGTAAGTAAATAGAGGTTTCCCCTTTTGGTTTTTATTCACTATTTTTTAAAATCCTTATGAGGCACATGAAAGACTATTAACTTACTTTCCTGACTCTAGTAACCACATTTTGCGAAGTTTACGGTAATATAAAAAGTTACTTCGAATACGACATCCACCTTGCCTAATACTATATAGATTGGGCCACTATAAGGCGGACTTCGATAATTGCGAAGATAAAAGAGGAGAATATACCTATGGATATACTAAACCAAATACTTAACAAATTGATGTTATGTTAACAAGTAATAGAGAAATTCCCTGTTGGCGAAGCTTTAGTTCGCGAGTAGGTATAGGTAGCTGTTACGGGCGTTAACTGGTTCGAATACGCCTTATAATACCTAAATACCATTTGAAAAGGCTTTTTTAACTAGTTGCGTTCTTCTCTCGTAACCGTGATTGCACGTATATCAAACTCGCTTAGTATATATCTTTAAGCTGGCAACTTTCCTAACACAAAGTAAAAAAAAATAGAGTAATGGTTAATTACGTCGACATTAAATACAGCTATATGCGCCCTTAACGCCTAACTGCTTTGGACTAGAGGTAATAGCCACGTTAGCGCTAATAGAGCCAAGATTTAAATGGACTTAGGAATCGTAAGAATTATCGTCGTAACAATGGTAAGAGATATTAGATTTATGGTAAGTCTGGCTATTGGTTAACTCGTTACCTTTCTTCCGAGTGTAATAATAAAAAGGTAATGTATTATATTTAGTATCTCACTAATTTTAGATAGGAATATTTGAATTAAATTGTAGACTTGAAGGTCGATGAGGAAATTAAAGGTGATAATGCCTCCAAGAAAACCAAGTAACATAAAGATATTGTTTTAAACGCGTCTTAGTAACTATTTGACTATGTCTTCTTGTATAGTTTAGGTGATGAAAACCCTTACCTTTGTCCTAACCAAGCTCCTAACCTCTTATACACCTTTAAACTTCACGATCGTTATACAGACTACAAGTTTTAAGGTATTATGTTAAATTTGGAGGTAATAAGATACTTAAAAAAAGGCTATTCGAAGTATGTGGTACTATAAAGAAAAAACACTACAGCCACTTAAATTAATCATTACGATACTGATAAAGCTAAAGTTGGATTCGGACTGAGATAATAACGATTGTTACTAGGGATAACGATAGTTTAAACTATTATTAGGTCGATTACGTTTCATATCCTTAAGTCCTTTACCCCTTTCATTTTTTGCTTAGAGGATATAAAGACCTTCGGCGTTAACGTTAATGTTAACATCGATGAGCTAATTAAAAATCGTCAAATGTTTCCTCCTACTTTTAAGTAGGGGTACTAATAGTTTTATCTTTAAAGTATAGAGTTAATGGTATAAAATCTAACGAAGTTAGAAATACGCTCACTATACCAGAGTTTTAACCACCCAGCTATTAATAGGTTGTATAAAGTCCCAAAGTCCGTAAGGCATAAAGATATGGAATACTTTACCCTAAAAAATACTTAAAAAGCTTTAACATTACTATTAAATACATATTTAAGCACTACGAAGATTCAAGTTTACATTAAAAGACAATAAAGAATTTAACTGCAAGGTTTTTATTGATGTATTTTACTTAGATAATAAGCCTGTTTTTCATATTATTAACTCCGTAACCTCTTTTTACGGTGCTAAGTTTTTAAAGCCCTTATCAGTATAGGATACGTAGGAAGTGCTATGAATTTTATGATTTAACAAGTACTTGGGCTTATCTAACGTCTTTGTTTACGATACCGGTACTAACTTTACTGTGGCGAGGTTTTAGGAAAATGTTAAGATAATGGGTATTTAGTACGAATAGGTGCCTGTAGAGACCTGTTATAGCATTAGAAAGATCGAGAGGGTATAAGCGTTACTTTTCCGAGCCTATAATATTCTTACACTAGAGATTGGACGCTTTACCAATCTAGAGGCACGCCTTTAGATAGCAGTGAAAGGTCTGAATAATATTATGGTCCTTGATGACTTAATGCCAACGTTACTGGTTTTTGAAGCATATCTATGCCTAAATAGCAAATCTTTGCTATTATAAAGTACCTAAAAGCAAGTTGAAATCTACTATAAAGCGTTAAAAGAATTGCAGAAAGAATCGGCACGCCGTTAGGTTAACGATACCCTTAACACTAGGAACGGCCCTATAATAATGGACGTATTTATTATACCGTTGCAAAGTAAAGTCTTGGTGTGACGGAAACCAAATAAATAGGAGGTTCCTTACAAAACCTTAAGTATTATAAACTTTGAAATAGTTTTTAAAAATGCTAACGGTTTTTTAAACTTCCGAACTACTTGGGTTAAGCGTTACATTAGAGTAGTAAATAATAAAAACCATTAAACTAAATGATTAAATTAATACGAGCCTCCTTTACTTATAATTGATAAGCCAATAAAACACCGCTGGTGCAAACGACCCCCAAAAAAGAAGAATGTTGAAGAGGAGGAATATACACCGATCCTTATTTACAATTCTACTTGGATAAGTAGGAAAGTCAAGGATAACGAAAACTTAATACTAAAGTCCCGAATATAAGGTATTATTGAAACCTCTGTTAAATCTTTTAAGAAAAGCGATAGGGTCAATATTAATGGCTTACTAACTAGAGGAGTTATATAATTCGTGCCGAAAGCCGATTTTAACCTCCAAAACCTAAATATTACGATTTTCAGGGCGAGGATTATCCATGAGATTAAGGATAAGACTACGGGGTAGCCGTACGAAAGGTTACGTTTAATGGCTTAAAGATATAGCAATAAAGGCAAAAACTGGATTTTCAAGGAGCCTCTAACGATTTGGAAGATTAGATAGGGCTTAATAGTCGCTTTGACAACAAGTTTACACTTAATAGCCGAAATATAATGTAAGCATATATACAATTAGCAACCAACTTATAGCGGATTGTCATACACGAGTTATTACAGGAATTGCGTGTAATTTACTCTTTATAGAGGGTTATACAATATATTTACTCGCTATACAAACTAGATAAAACTAACGTCTATTGATTTCTAACCTACCAATCGCACGTTAAATTAAGGCTAGATATAAAGTCTTTAATATACGATTTGTATTTATTGGTAATGTAAAAAAAAATAGTTTAATAAGTATGTAAACTAATGATACTCTTTTAATTAAAATGGATAGCTTGGTAACATAGGAATAATAGGCGATTAAAAACTTTAAATTCTGAAATTACAAGCCGGTTACGACGTTAATAGGAGGCAACCAACTTTGCTTTAATAAATTGTTAATTCATATGATTAGTATAAATAATGATTTAAGCTTTCGCTAAAGAAAACCAAGGAACTAACTTAGATATAATTAATAAAAATAACGTAACTAAGGCTTAACGGTACCTGAAATAGCGTGTCTATAGTAACTATATTGCCATGCTATATTAATCGAAGGCCTTTTACAACCTATTTATAATGGTATAAGCATAAGACACAACAGATAACGACTTTAACCGATTAAATAAAAAGTTTAAGTGGTAGATATGAAACCTAGACTAAGGTATTAATATGGTCCTAATCGACTTATCGAGGGCTAAGTAAATATTCTTTACGGATAGGTCTTTTACAAATAACACCGACATGATTTTATAGATCGGCTTCTTAATAATCTTCGTTGATAAGGACAGGAAGTATGATCAATTTAATATTATCGGTGCTCGAATTTACTAAACATCTGTCAAATATAAAAGAATTATACGTAACGTGCTAACTTTAAAGGTTTTCTGCGTAATGACAAGCTTTAATATAGGCATAATATTATAAGATACCCTTAACGTTATTACCAGGCAGTTAAAGATTCATCCTATTTCGGTGATGATTAATACCGACTCGAGAAGCCTATTCAAATAATTTTTGAAATTCGGAATCACTAATGAAATATGTATGATAATCAACGTAATAGAACTCCGCGAAGCCTACAAAGGGCGGAGGATTAAGGAGTCTCTGTAAATCAATGATAAAGAGAATCCTACTAAGACAATAAATAAAGCATCGCTGAAAAAAGCCTTTAAGATTATTTTGAACAGAAATAGACTGAATATACGTATTGATAACTATGTTAATAGGCCGTCCGATGAGGCTAAATCACGTGACGGTGTTCAAAGATATACTAGCAAATTGGAAGACTGCTAAGGGACAGATAATATCGACTTATTTAATTAGCACAGCTAAAGTAGAGGCTTATATAGGTTTGTAGCGTAAAAACCTTTTATAAGAGTCGATAAAGTTGTATTTCGGAGACGTGGGGCAATTAATGGAAATTGGGGTTAATTTAAGTTCAAATATGTGTAATTTAACGTGGAAGTCAATTGGAACTAATAGGGGTCTGGCCAGTTGACGAGGTCGCAGTTTAGCACTTATTAGAAAAAATTGGTTAACCACACTAGCGTACGCGCACAAACCAAAAAGTCGCCAATGTTGGTATAATAATACCTGTAGTTCAGTAGGTTAACTTTACTTACAGTAAAGTTAACTATACTAACTGCAAGTTGTGTGTATTGTTGTCAGACCTACTGTATTGGCTGGAAGCAATTACAGTATGCGCCCACTTTATACTAGGTCACGGGCCAAGCAATTGGCCATACAGATTACTATGCAGACCAGTTAGCGGTCTACCAAAAATATAAAAATACATCCACTACTTGACTATGCAATACTACTGTTACTTCGACCAATTAAATCAATAACATTGGAACGTCTAAAGCCCTACCAACAGTATCCTTATTACTTTATATTACATACCGGTCAATCTACGTATCCCTTGATCCGTAAGGTCAGCCTATTACTATTTATTAACCTTTTCCAAGACGCTATAGTACGAGGCTTTAGTTAAAAAGTTGGCGGGGTTATTTTTTTCATCAATTCATTTAAGTTATTTCATCTCTTCAGCTTTCTATACCTTCTTCAATACCATTATATTTATGATGAAATGTTTATCATTCATTATTTCGAGTTGAAAAATGCACTCATAAAAGCTTTTTAAATGAGTACAACCGACTATAGTTTTCGGAGGTTACTTCAGATACTTGGTTACAATCCTTAATATACCGTCGGTTATAATACCTATATCAAATCCTTCCATTCACCACAATCCATCGATATTAACAAGCTTTATATTACACACTTATACTGGACGGATATTCAGTGTACAGGATTTCTAGTAATCGTACATTGATGATTATACCCATCCTCATTAAAGAGTATTTTAAAGAATTTGATGTATAATATAATGTCTATATTATTCGTTAAAAAGTCGTCCGAAAAATCATTAATTTCGCCGTCTTCAAATTCACCAATATCATATTAATACCTCTCTTCGAGTTGTTTATTTGATACTAAATACGCTTATTCAAACTGATAAAGTCCTTATTTATGTATTTTGATGTGTGAAATATTATTTATAACTCGTAAAATACCTCAGGCTATCATAGCATAGCGATGTAGACCGTTAAATACCTTTGCATGAAAAATCGTTGAAATCTCAATTCGTTAAATTTTTGAGTTTTTACTAAACTCGTGTCATGACTTTTTTAAGGTAAATTAAAATATATACCAAAAACGTAGTTAAAACTATCAATATGGATTAACAGACTATTGTAATTCATTTGTATACTTTTAGCTAACATTTTAATTAGTTTACATTTCCAAAGACCTAAATCTTTAATAGTATATTATTCAACTATTATAACCCAAATATTACCAGGGGGATATATAAAGTTAATCTTTATACAAACGACAATGAAGTATTTACCTCACGTGATCAATAGAAAAAAAATCATATGTAAACGTTTTTATAGCGTATTGATTCATAGAAAGTGGTTGGTATGATCGAAACCGATGAATATCAATTTTATCTATTTTTGAAGAAATATTTAATATATCGTATAACCGATTAAATAAGGAATTTATATTTGAACCCTTTTAACAGTTTTAATAATACAATGTTACGAAAATAAGTTGCACACTATCTATACATTTACTCAGTGTTAAGGCTATTGAGAATAAACCTGAAGCTTATAATAAAAGTAAATCTAACAATAATTACAACGATCAAACGTTAAATAATCTTATGAATTATATGTAATTACATAAAAATTTAATCTTTGCCTTAATTATAAGCACTTCAAATAAGTAGTCTTAGCTTCTTATACTACCGGTCCGTAATTTGACTTCAAACCTTATTAGTTTGTTTCAACTTGATAATTGTTACACCTTACTCGTCGAATTATACCAATCATCTAGGTTAGAAGATTTCACGGATAAAAAAGCTATTGATCCTATCTTGATTGATTTTATTAAAAAGAAACTACCCGGTATATTAATGATATCTTTCTCGCATTACTGAAAAGCTAGTGCACTATAAAACGTTTTTACGATACCCAAGAAATTATAGATATTTTTTTAGGTTTATAATCCTTGTCGCCGTTATTTTGCTCAGTATATATCCTCTTTTCAGGTAGTTCTCTACGCCTTCGTCATTTCATAAACTTATGAATAATCTTTCGCAAAAGTTATATAAACTAATCTGCTCGAACTGATGATTTTCATCGAATTGAAAGGGTCTTCTATACGATTTCGTTTACTTAATATAAAAAGTAGCAAAATCATTAACAGTTTTAAATACTATATTCATGTTCATGATACTTAATATCTTATAAAGTTTATTTCATTTCCATAGATTTGTCTATATAATAACTTCACTTTAAAAAGACAAAACCAATACGTTTATTATTGATAATCCGCTCTTTGTAATAATAATATCGTTGATCTAGCGGTTTACAGATTTCTTACGTAACTTTTTTAAGATTTTACTGTATACTACAATTCGCGTTTGGATATTTGGTAATAATGGAGATTCAGTTGTTATGCCTAGATATATTTTAAATATCAGTACATTCAATCACAAACCATAGAGACTCATAATATAGTCAAAGCTGTTTTTATTCTATCTATTATCTTGTTTCCAAACGTGTAAAAATCTCAATTCTTGATGTCAGAATGTCGTAAAATATATATAGAAACACATATTATCTTTCAAATTTATCAATACCATCAAAGGCTTTAATAGGAACTTATTTACCTTCAATCTCTGTCGAATGGGTATCAACTTGGAATTCGATCGCTGTAAAATCGGTATTGTTATCGAAAACGAATTCGCTTAAAAGCCTTAGATATATGTTAACTTATAAGGTACGTCATACCTCCTATATGTATTTCAATATAATAGTTGTACAAAACTGCAAATCGTAAAAGGTTGTAACAAAATATATAAAGCGAAATATAAGCTTACCGTTTAAATAAAACACATTGATAAAGACTTCAAAGTTGAATTTTTAATCTTTCAAAGTAAATTTGAACCTATAGGGCATATGAAAGTACAAATAATAATAATAACATTGTTTTCAATCGCTTATAATGCAAGCAAGTTTATATCTTTATAACTAATTACTTTTAACATTTTATACGTCTTATTAATAATACGTTAATTAAACTGTTTATGTAATCAACAATATCTCAATCTTGTCTGGTTCAATACGGTTATCTTTAGGATCCAAAGGTGAAACTATAAGTATCTCAATTTGAAATTAAAGGTGAATCCTTAGCCGTTACTTTTAATCAATTCATTGATTTTAATATTAACATTAACATTGAAGTTTTTTTATATTTTGGAATGACAAAAAAATGGTAAAGTATTTCGAAATGTGGAACATCATAGGTTCATCTATTATAGTCATAATCGTCGATTCTAGGAAAGGAAGTTCCTTTTAAAAACCAAGGCCAACTCTAACCTCACCGATATTCATATCAAATTTCAGAACGGTATTAAGATCCTGTTGTAATACAACGTACTACAAATAATATTCTATGAAATATGTCGTCATCCAAATATCTTATACAATACTTTGAAAAACTTACTTCACGTAATGGTTGTAAATAGTAAACAAATACGTGGGTCTAGTATTATTATTTTCATGGCAACGAAAAAGGTTTTCGCTTGTTAGACGGTATAAAAAGGTGTGGTCAGCCCGGTATTAAGTTACTTCATAACTAGGACTAATATTCTTTTACCCATCAAATGTATTGGATATATATATATATATATATTTACCTCTATATATCAAAAGGTTTCAACGTGTTCAATATGTTCTTAATCAGCAGTAAAGTGGCATTATTTGTAATATGTTACCCGTTCCAATCGGCATTATGTATTAATGTAACATATTTACTAATGACTTTGTTTACTACAAATTCAGCTCATTTTAGATCAATTAAAGAGACATTAACGAGGTTCACTTGAAAAACCTATGTTCATAGATTCTATTCCTTATATATGCTGCCATTGAAACCTCTAGTTCAAAGTTATTTAGTATCTAAATTCATTTGATCGGCGGTATTTACGGTCGATATAGTGAGTATAGATAGGGTTTTATCAATATTGCTAGTATTATAAGCTTACGGTATATATTAGCTAAGCTTATTACCCGTGTTTTTACGATCGTAAATAAAACACGTAACTAAGTAAAAAAAAAACCCTTTACAAGTAGAGTTAGGGTATCGTAAAGCGTATTGAAACTATTCATGGATTATAATAACCTACTGAACTTATCTGCGTAGTATACTTTTTCTAGCCTATATATTTCCTATAGTTAATTTATAAAATATCAGTTTGTTTCATATTTGATTCAGGGGGTTCATCTGGGTTTTCGACTTTTTTTGTGTGTTTTAACATGTGGAACTACTAAATGATGTTCTTTTTATATGATATTATGCGGGGTTAACATTGTATTTATAGTAACCTATAAAACTATCGTAATTTTTTCGAAAGCACGAACAATTCATTAAGTATCCAAAGTAATAGTTTTCGGCTTATCCGGTAAAGATTGTAAGAAATCACGAGTGTAAACCTAATAGCTTGATCCTTATTTAATGGGAAATATTGAAACATTGTTGTAACTTAACATCCAAGAAGTTATACGGCTTACCGATATATTTCTCCTAATTACTCTAAATTTTTACGAAAGTTTTAATTGCTACGCAATCTATATTAGCCATCATAATATCTCTGGGAGAAAGTACTATATTATTTATATAAGATTTGTAAGTTTCTTAATTAAGAGTATTTGAAGTACTGGTGATATTAGTAAGTAAAGTAAATACCTTTTGTAGAGTTTAAAAGAAAAAAACCAGTAGTTATACCTATAATCATTTCGTGTATATAGCCGTTTTTCCCTTATGGTTAAGTTTTATATTGCTAGAAAACCTATTAAAATTCTATATGTTAAGGGATTTTGCTATTGCTATGTATTTGGTAATAACTATATTGGTTTCAAGGGGCTTTTTGGTAAGGTTCCTACTTAATCGATGAGTGAATTTGAAAAATTTTCACGTCCAAATAAATTAAATATTTGTCGTTGCCAACAATACTAATCCGTTGGAGTACTTAGAAAAAAAAGTTTGAGGAGTTTATCTAGATTTGAGTAGTACTTTACAAACGTAAGTGAAGGCGTTAAGGGACATTATCGCTAGCGATGCCCTTATCTTTACCTTTGTATACCTATGAAGGTTCTTTATCCATAACACATTTGTATGGTACGTTTACCAAATTACTCTGTGTCCCTCTTTTTGTCGAGAGGTAGATTCTTTGTTTATGTAATTCAACATTTAGCTTGGGTTCAGTTTCTTTATCCACTATTTTCCACATCTTCAAGGTTCATATATTAAATCATTTGTAAAAATGGTCGAATACGTCCAGTCTTTAATTGAATCTCTTTAAGTTTCAATTGAAGATAAAGCGGCCAATATAATTAGTCAAGTACTTTCGGGGATTCTTTTTGTCAACGTGCGTTTACTTCAAATCACTATTAAAGTATTTGATAAACGTAAATCTAAAGCTTTTAATTCCTTCCTTTTTAGCGGAGTCGTTAATATGATCGATCTTAATGTTTTCAATAATAATCTTGACGATTATGTATTCAATTAATGGGTCAAAAGAGAAATTAAAGTAGTGCAAAAAGAAAGTCTTAATGTGGCAGCACAAATTATAAGTTGTTTATCATTAAACTCATTATTTGTTATTGAAAGGGTTATAAAACTTATGTATTTGCAATTTTTGATTTTATAAAAGTGATATTGATAGTAATAATAGTATCAGCAACTTTGTTATTTGCTAACCTTATTAATTTAACAACTCTAGTGGTTGCTTTTTAACTTGAAGACTTTTTGATTTAAAGAATTTAAGACTTGTAAGCGGTTTATATCAACGTTTTTCTTCCAAAACTAATTTAATGATGATTTCTTAATATTATTAATAACGATACTGTAACCACTTATAAACTACTGTAAACAATGATACTATCTATAAACTCTCCTTATTTGCTGCCGCGAACAACTATACAACTTATAAAAGCACTTCACAATAATCTTTTTTTAACTTTACCTTACTTAAACAAAGCATAATAACTATAAACAAACTTTTTTTCTTACTCAGCTTACTTGTGCTTAACCTAATAAACACTAATTGGTATTAGTAAACCTTTATCGTTTCAATGTAGTCGATTCGAATCGTAATCGAAGTAACTAGTGTATTGCACTAAAAGCGGTGATATGATTACTTCTAAGATTAGCAGACCGCTAGCCGATCTGCACACTAATTTATATGGGCAATTACTTGGCCCGTGCCCCACATTGCATTGGGCACTCCAGTGTACTTGACTTGCAGTCAATACAGTCAACTTACAAGCAATGCAGTCAACTTGCAGTCAGTGCAATCAACTTACAGTCAGTACAGTTGACTTGGCTGTACTGCAATTGACTGCTGTTCCAACACCTTTACGTCTTTCTCTCCCCGTGAATGCCTTCTCTTCTCTATTCTGATCCTCTTTACTTCAGTGACCGCGCGGCCCTACAGTGTGCCGCACAGGGCTTGCCACAGCCGTGTGCCGGGTATTGCATTGCATGTATCCCTTTAGAATAATACACATCCCTACGGACAGGCCGAGGCCTACATGTTTTACCGAGGTCTTGTCTTCTTCATATAAAGGTAGATAAGGTTCAGATCTCAAAGTCTACACCTGAATTGAACATCGTACCAACTTACCTACTTGCCCTACTGAGCAACTGACTTGTTGCTTTGGGTCCCAGGTGTTTCAGGATACACACCGGCATGGAGAGCGGGCGGCGCTGTACAACAAACATCAGCATGTACGTCTCCGCAAGATTGCATGTACCACCTCACTGCCCCCTCGGAATACGGAGTACGGGAGGCCACCTCATGCACCCACGTCCTGCGAACCGAATCCCTGTTTTCGCCTCGCCTTCGCCACTATTAACCCAGGATTATATTTTCCCACGCAGCTCGCCGCAAGGCTCGTGCCGTTGGATGCATGAGTTATGGAGCAGGCGAGATGAGGCTCACACATCCAATATCTGTGGTGATTACACGCCTCCTGGGGAGCAGCAGGGGGGTTCCGGTCTCTCGATGCGGGTGGCTTCAGCCTCTTGGGTTGAGCCTCAGTGCATGTTCTTGGCGCCCAAGAGCTCGGATCCTGTACGTCTCAGCGCCGTCAACCGCTGCTCTGTGTTTTGAAATGGAACGTTGAGTGTGGCTAGATCCATCTCCGTCTCTCCAATCGAGAAATGTTGCTACCTTCGCCATTTCTTCCGACAAAGAGTACGTGATCTGGCAGGTACCTAGCCAGGGGCGCCGGGGGCTGGGGCGGCGGCTTTTGGTCCAGCTACGATCTATCGCAGACCGCAGCCCGAAATTGCCATGCCACTGAAATCTCTCCCCACCCAGGTCCGGCTCCGGCTCTCCCAACGACGTGGGCAAGGGCCTGGAAATCAATGTTGCAGCGTACATGGCATCATCATGCGTCGACGCACCAAATAGGGGGGCACTCTATGCCGTCCGCCAAATGGAGGTCCGGGTCGTCGGGCTGCTCAGAGCTGGCGCCGTCAGTACTCGCACGTTCTGAAATACGAGATGACGAGATGACCTGTCTATATATATATATGACCACGCAGGCTTTATTCGTTGCGCGACAAGTACTTCTAGGAAGCTGCAGCCTGACTGCGCTCCCTTCTGATGTGCCATATTGGCGTGCGCGTCTTTTTGTCCAAAAAGTGAGGCCTCATTCTGACAACCGGCCGTTACTGAAGTACTTCCGGTGGTGGTGATGGTGGAAATATTTAACGCCATACGCCCGCAAGGCTGGCGGAACTATCTGTTAGGTTACCCCACCCCTAATTCCTAGTGGATGGGTAGTGAAAGTTTATAGAAGTAGTTTGCCTGGGGTTCATTGACGATATTATGAAATTTATCATATGAGGCGTGCAAAGAAAATGATACGTTAAAAACCCGTGTAAAAAATGAAAATAAAAGGCGTCAAAATAAACCTATCAGTGTAATTTTATTTTCATTAATGTTGCTATTAAAATATATAGTTTGTCCAATATTAGCATGGTACGGGGTAATAATAGGTATAATTATGAGATCAAGTTTGTTGAAAATTGTGTAGAGAAGGAAAATAAGATTATTATTAATGGATATGTTGGAATAGTATTGCAATGGTATTGCATGCAGTGCAGTAGGTCAACTTTACTTACAGTAAAGTTGATCGTACTGCAAGTGTATTGCTTTGTACGGACTTACCGTATTGGGTATAAGTTGAGTGTAGTACGTTGTACTTTATTCTAGGGAACGGGCCAAGCACTTGGCCATACAAATTACAGTGCAGACCGGCTAGCGGTCTGCCAAACCTAGAACAAGACAATCACTATCTGACTACGCAATACTACTGTTACTTCGAAGACCAATCGAATCGACAACGTTGCAACGTTTAAGACCTACCAATAGGGTATATAAATTTTTGAAAATTAACCCAATAATATCCATACATTTACTAATTATGAATTTAATTCGCTTAGACAAACCTCAATCATAATAGTTTACTTAAATAAATAATTCTGTTAGTAGGCCTTTATTGTTGTAATTTAGTCGCTTTGAATCTCTTGTCGATGTAACTAGTATTGCATAAAAGTGGTAATGTGTTACTTTTAAGTTTAGCAGACTATTAGCTGGTCTGCACACTAATTTTTACGGCTAATTATTTAGCTCGTACCCTAGTCTGAATTGTGAACCTATTATATTTGACTTGCTGTTGATATAGTTAATTTTACAAACAATACAATTAACTTGCAATCAGTATAATTAACTAACAGTTAGTATAGATAACTTAACTGTACTGTAATTAACTGCTATTCCAATACTAGCGACTTTGTGTTTTTTACGCATATATTAGTGTGGTTAATCACTAATTCATAGTAATTTCTGAAGTCGCTTCTAACTCTTTTGGCAAGACCATTGTTAATTTCGGCCTGTTTTACACTCAAATTGCATTTTAATTACAGTCATTTACCCCATAGTTCTAGGCATCAACTTTTTCAACTCTCATACCTAGGTCTTTCGCCATAAATTTTCATACGTTATGAATTTGTACGCTACTAATTATGTACTTTTTGTTACCAGTTGGTGCCTGAACTAGTAGTTGCCAGGGATCTAGCCTTAGCGATTACCATATTCCTAAATCGCTCCTAAGCTGCTCCTAAACATGTGTATATTACATAATCAACTATGTAACCAAGTTATTCCTTATTGCTAGCTCCATAATAGCTTTTAAGTAGGGGTATCTTCTTCTTCTTTTTTATCGAGGATTATCAATAGTATCTGATTACTCTAAGCGATAGCTTTATTTTAGTTCTTTTACATATGATTCTCTGTATTTTATTTTTCCCTGATGGTATCCTAGTCGTTTCTAAGTGGTTATAACCTAAAATTAAATCTTTTCACAACCCGAGCTTAGACCTTCAAGCTTTAAAGCAGTTTTTCCACACATACATGTAAGACCAATTTTAAAGCGTTTTGGTTACGTAACATAAAGAATTAACTGCCTTGTTGGTAGGGCTTTAGACGTTGTAACGTTGTCGATTCGATTGGTCGAAGTAACAGTAGTATTGCGTGGTCAAGTGGTGGATGTATTGTTCTAGATTTGGCAGACCGCTGGCCAGTCTGCACATCAATTTGTATGGCAAATTACTTAGCCAGTGCCCTAGTATAACGTAGGCGCATACTGTACTTAACTTGTAATCAATACAGTAAACCTACAAAGACATACGCCTAACTTATAATCAATATATTCAATTTTACTTATAGTGAAGTTGATTTACTATATTGCAATTACTATTGTTCAAGCATTGGCGGCTTTTTGTTTTGTGCAAGTACATTAATATAGTCGACTAATCATTTTCGGTTACTACTTAATTACATTCCCGTTAATTGGCCAAACCGTAGCTACTTCTATAACTAAATTAATCCTAATGAACTTCATTTTCTTTACGATTACGAGTTTCGATTTTTCAATTTCCACAAATAAGTCCTGTACTATAGACTTATACAAACTTCCAATTTAACCGCACTAATCAAATAAATCGCTGGTTCTAATTTCTTGGTAGTTTTCTATTTTGCCAGGGTATTCCTGTTTGCTAACATATAATTTAACTTCGCCAGATAGCTTATTAATGTAGCCTTTAATATATATAGTCAGCCTATTACAATTTACGAACCTCTCTAAAGCTTTATTTAATAACGATTTCATTGTAACATTTACAAGATTATTTTTACCATTGATTTATTGAAACTTATCAATCTCCCTCCCTTTATAAGCTTCACGAAATGGTATTATATCAACTATTAAGTGTTTTTCACCGGTAATTCCGAATTTTGAAAGTTACTCGAATAAGCCCCTTGAATCGGTACAAATTACCATCGGAATATAAGAATTTTTTAAATATTTAGTAACGATATTAAGAGTTTTGTATATTGCTATGCCTATATTGAAGCCGGTTTTTATATTATAAACCTTTAAAACCAATACGCGTCATATAATTCTATTACATTTAAAACAATTTTCATTGATTAGGATTGTCGTAATACTAAACTAATTCTTTCACCTGTGTTTTTGACAAAGGTTATAAAGAATCCGATTTGTAACGACAAATATGTATTGTTAGTAAAAAAGCCGTCCGTAAAAATCAATAACTTGGTTATTAATAAGTTAATCGTAATCATATTAATTCCCTGTTTCAAATTGTTTATTCACCACTGTAATTTTTCATTTAATCTATTTAAGTCGTTATTCGCTAAGTCTTATACCTGTGTTGTAATCAATGAATCGTAAAATGTCTCTAATTAGTATAATGTAGTAATGTAGTTGACACGAGCGCATTGCTCTTAGTATTATTAAGCTTTGACTATATTAGTCTTGTTAATTTTAGTTAAGTTAGCGCCTTAACCCGTTTAGTGAAAGCTAAGAAAAATATTGTTAACACTATATAAACGGATGAACGATCTATTAAATTTAAGTTGGTTGCTCTCTGTTAAAATTACGACCGACTTATAGTTTTAAAACTTCAAATCTTTAATCGCTTACTATTTCGATGCCACAAAGCTGGAGATTTTACCGAAGAAAGTATTGTTAGTTTATATACCTATTATACCGAAATCTTCATTTTATGTAACTAATGAACACAGGTCATAGTTTAAAACCTTTATGCATAACTTTAACTGAAAAAACGGTTAATAAGTTAGTAACCAGTAAACGTCTGCCTTATCTAATTTGTATAGTAACTTAATATATCGTATCAGCATCTCCAGAGGGTATTTGTTATGAAGTTTTTATACTAGTTTCAATAAGGTCATCCACTATAAATTAGTTGTTGACTACATATATATTTACGTTATATCATGGCAATACAAAGTAAAATTTTCGTTAATCTTAGCTAACAGACTTATTATTACAACGACTACCAAATGTTAGCTTAATTTCTGAATGTTGTCGATTATATAAGGATCTAATATTTGCCTTTATTACTGTATCTTTCAGCGATTTAACCTACCTTTTTTTATGGCCTCTCTATAGTCTTATTTTTTACCTGAGAAATGATCCTTGACTTGAAAATCTTGATATTTAGGTCTTTTAGATCAAAATCACTTTTACATACAAATTATAAAACTCTCCTTTTAAATAGTCTATTAATATCGACCTTATAGTTTTCCTTAAAATATTTGTCAAAAGTCACAATAACGCTTTATATCTGGAGCCTTATCATTAAATATTAATTTTTCTTTTCTTTTTAACTAACCTAAGTAATATTGTAAATCCGACCCAGTATATATTGCTTATCTTTAACGTTCCTACTTTTTTATGGTTGACTGTGCTAGCGGTGTTTTATTCATTCATTTATCACAAGAGGAGGGGTTTGTATTAGCTAATTTGCCTACCTTCAAGGTCTTTCTTATCATCTTTAGTCGCTTTAATGTAAGGTTTAACCTAAATTATAAGGAACTTCGTAAAACCATTAACAATTTCAATATTTCCTTCCGAGATAACGATATTTAAGATCTAAAATAGGCTATCTCATTTGCCCAACTTTCGTTATACGAAAACTTTATTTTACAACGGTAAAGTAAACACTTGTATTGTTGTAGGACCTTTTATAATATTAATGGTATTATTAACTTATTGACATACAGATTCGTTCAGAAATTCCTTCAAAGCCTTACAATATACCACAACGATCCTCCAGATACTTACTAATAATGGAGATTCATTGGACAAACAAAAATATACTCTAAAGCTCAGTCATATTAGTATTAGACTGTCAGAGCCCACAGTATCATTCAGTCCCTTTATAGTAATTGAAAAACGTGTCTCTTAGTTCGCAAAACTTTTAATTTTTAATGTAAGGATATCATATACTTTGTAAATTAGTACGCATACTCTTTCGACTTTTCTAATACTCTAATAAGCTTCAATAAACACATATTTATATTAAATCCCCATTATCTTAACATCCGTTTAAAACTCTAGCGCCATAAAGTTGGTACCGGCATCGTAACCAACAACATCAAGTAGACCCAAGTATGTGTTAAATCATAGCATACTTAAAGTTTCCCACATATCCTTTATCGACACAAGGACTTGAAAAATTTAGTTCCGTGAAAAAATGTTTCAAATTTAACAACGTAAATAACAGATTTTTTTATCCAAGTAAAACAAATCAATGAAAATCATGTGATTAGAATCCATATTATCTTTCAACGTAAACTTAAATCTTTGAGGGGATTGAATATACGATTGAAAATAATGGCAAACCTTTTTAATGACATGTACAACAAAGTATTCTACATCTTTATACATTTGAACTTAAGAACTTTGTATAATCTATAGACAACTAAATAATAAAAACGTTGGTTTAATTAACGTATTTCAAACACCATCAAATTCAATACTATTACCGCTAATCCTTAAGGGTTAAACCAAAGATACCCCTATTTAAAAGCGAGAAGGAACCTTTAGCCATTCTTAAAAAGTTTATTAACGTTAATGCCGAGGATCTTGATATCTGTCAATCAAAAGATGAATAAGGTAAAAAACCTAAAAATATAAAACGTAATCGACCCAACAACAATTGAAAAAATCGTCGTCCTTAATAATATTAATTATTCGTTTGGAACGAAATTAACTTTAGTTTTGCCAAAATATTAACGATCAATATTCTTAATGGTAATGATTTTTCTTCGTAATGCCATGTATTAAGAAAAAGTCCCAATTAAGTCCTTATTACTACTATGTTTAACATGATACCTTAAATATATAATTCGTGTAACTATCACGAAGATTAAAGATATGTAACGAATTAAAGGTTTAATGAAGACAAAGGTAGGGGGTTTCGCTATTTAAATGGTATAAAGAGACGCAGTTGGCTAATTACTAGGCCGCGTTAAGAGCCGAATCTTCATACCACGTAATTTTCTTAGAGATATCATTATCCTTAACAGCCTCTTTACTCTCGTTGCTAATGCTAGTATAACTATAGCTTTCAATTCGAAAGCCTTGAACTATATTTTAAAAGCTAGGGCCGTCCATATTTACGATCGATATAATATATTATCGCGTTGTCTTTTTTATGTGTATTACTCAATTATCAACTTAAGGGTACATATTAGGCAAATTAAGTATACGTATCATTGCGATCATAATCAAGGATCGTAATTAGTTGAATAAAATACACCCTCGTAGCATCTAGGTGCTATAAGGCATATTTGAATTCGTTAATTCCCGTAATTGTTACCCGTATTTACTTGTAAAACTTGGTCTCATTAAAATGAGTTTTCTCTATTATTAATTAGCATAACACCAACTTATAAATCGTTCAATTAAAAACATTCATAGGAATTTAAATCTCTTTTTTATTAGATAATATGGTTATTCACCTCTTCGTAACATAATACGTGTAATATTGCGTAAAATAAACATTGTACTCGAAATAGCTTCTTATATCGTTATAAATCTCATGAAGTAGATTTTACTCTTTTCAGAAAAGTTAGGTAATAATCCTTAGCTTAACCTGTAAATATTTTAGGAAATAGTAAGTAAAAATCAGAAGAAGGAACTTATATTCACTTATAAATAATCATGAAGGGTATTATCTTTATATCGAGAAAATTATAAAGTTCTCCGTTACACTTTTTTACGTTATTCTCAATCTTCGCGATATCAGTCATGAGTTTATAATCAATATTAACCATTTTTGTTGGTAGGCCTTTATTGTTGCAACGTAGTCGATTCGAATCACTATGGTCGAAGTAACTGGTGCTGCATTGAAATTGGTTGTAGTTGAGTTTTAAGTTCTAAGTTTGGCAGACCGTTAGCCGGTCTACATACAAATTTGTATGGTCAAACGCTTTAGCCTGTACTCTACTTTAAAAGTGTGTACCTACTGCATTGCACTTACAGTTTAATCCCACAAACTGCAGCCAATCTGTAGTTAGTACAATTAACTAAACAACCAGTTTAGTTGAGTGGACTTTACTGCATTTGACTGCTATTTCAACACTGGCGGCTTTTTGTTTTGTGCCTGCATGCTAAGGTGGCCTGCCATCAATCGGTAGCGGTAACCTCTGAAATCTCTCCTTAATTTACATTTCAAAAACGAGCAAAACCCCTGTTTATTTAAATCAATTTATGCCAAAATTGAAATTAATTACGGTACTTTATAGCCCTCGTATTCTATCCCTCTGAAACCTCCATTCCTTAACTTCCGTATACAGATCTTTCGTCACAAACCTATTCGTATTACGTACTCCACTATTTGCGTACCTTTTACCAGTAATTCAACTTACTAACATTACTATTTTTTCCATTAACATTACTCCTCTGATATTCTTTAAGTTTGTCAGGGCAACCCTATTCTTTCATGTTATATGTCTAGCAGTCCATATAACCTTCGATTTGTATAATCAATGTATTTCTATTCACCAACCTTTCTAAGGCATCATTAAGCGTAGCCTTAGTCATAGAGTTAATGGGGTTATTTTTACCGTTAATCCACCGAAACTTATCAATTTTTCGGGCTTCATATACCTCGTTTGAAGTCATTACATTTATTATTATACGTTTTTTATTAGTCGTACCCAGCATTAATTGGTATTCGTAAAAGCTTTAAAAGTTTATATATACTATTATTGGTATCGGAAACAATTTAATCTATTGAATGATAATTATGAATGTACCGTTACTTATCATTCCGATATTGAAGCCCGCTACTGTTTCGTTAATTTTTAAAGTCAATTCTTTTTGTATCACACGTTTATAATCAACGAATATCTAGTATATAAGGTTTTCGGTAATGTTAAATTAACCTTTAGACCTAGTTTTATTAAGTAATATTATAAAAACTTCGATTTTTAATGTAAGGTTACTATTATGAATGAATAATCCATTCGTAAAAAATATTAACTTCGTTTTCCTTCAATTTACCGAAATTATATTGATCCCTAGTTTTAAGTAATATAATTATTACTAAATCCTTCAATTTAAATGGTTAAAGTCTTCATTTGTGAATTTTATACCTATTTCGTAATAAATAGGTCCTATGTTACTTCCAATTAGGATAAAGTAGCAATATGAACTATATGGGCCCTTTATTTTAAATATCTCAATAATTTCATTTCGTCGGCTTCATCGATAGTAGTTGGGTTTATAGCTTTTCCTTTTTAATGTATACTAATATAAGTGCTATTTCTAGACTTAATATTATAAATACGGATTGACGATCTATTAAAATTAAGTTATATGTTTTTAGATAATGCTTTATTTCGCTTATGTTTTTGAAGGCCTAAGTTTTCGATATCACATTATTTTGACGTTATGAATCTAGTACTTTGGAAGAAGAAAAAGTTATCTTTAGTTTACATACTTATAATATCAAAGTCTTTACTTTTCGTAATTAATAGACACGGATTAAAAGTTAAAGTCTTCATATCTCACCCGTCTTTGAAGTATGCCTAGTATGTTAAAAACTATTAAACACCTATGTGGGCTAATCCGTATAAAGGTTTAACATAAGGTATTACCGAGCCAGTCGGAAATTAATTCTTTAGTTTTTTCGGCAATTTAAATAATATAATCCTCTAAATTTTGGTAATAGTCCAAGTGTATACTTACGTTATATACCGGTTATTAAGTATAAATTAATCTTCTACGTTTATATTTGAATTGATGGTAATTACGACGATTCAACGTCGACTAAATTTCTTGATTATAGATGATAAAGTAAGGATTTGATCCTTACCTTTCTTACGGTATCCTTGAACAATGAACCGTAATTTTTTGTACGGCCGATCCTTGGTTCTACCTTTAATTTCTTTAACTCTTTTCGACTTAAGAATAATAAGGTCTTCTCCTTTAAATTAAGTCAACGGAATAAGTCAAATAACCCCTCGTATAAAAATGTTGTTGATTTTTACCTAATCGTTTTTAAAGAGCTTACCCGGTATATTGATAATACATTTTATATATAACCCTCAGACAAGTCTTTGTTAGACTTTTCCCTTTAAAATACTTACGCCATTTTATATGTATTGTAAGGCTTTCAATTCTTGTTACCATTATCTTATTCAATATATATCCTTTTCCTAAGTAGTTTTTTACGCCGTCAATGTTCCATTGACTTATTTAAGATCGGTTCGGAAGGATTATATTATCTGATCTGCTCGGCTCGAAGGTTATCAACGTTAGGACTTTTATCAAATTTGATTTTTTTTGTACGACTTAACCTATGTAATTCGGAAAGTAACAGGACCATTAGTAGTTTTAAATACTACTTTCAGGTTGGTAATACTTAAAATTTTATACGTCTTATCATATTTACCTGGATTTAGCCACGTGAAGACTTTATTTTTAAGGGGTAAAAATAGAACGTCTGTTATTTCTAGTCCGTTCATAATATTAAGGATATCGTTAACTTAGCGGTATACCGATTCCTTTCCTAGTTTCTTTAAGGCTTTATTATGTGTTATCCTAAAATTTTAAGTATTTGAAGATAGTAACAACCTAATCGTTATATGTGGGGAGGCCCTAAATACTAGTAAACTTGGTGTAAAGCCATTGGAGCTAATAATATCATTAAGGATTTTTATTGCTATTAAAATTCATATTGATTAATTAATGAAACTTCCGATTTCCTTCCTGAGGATATTATAAGCTCTTTACAAAAGATCATAACATTTCTTAACATTTTCAATACGTTATTAAGATTTAAAAATATCCTGTTAATTTTAAATCCCTATTGATTTAATATTCATTTAAAACCTTATCGTAATAAAGTTGGTACCAACATCATAAATTCGCACGCCTAGTGGCCTAAAGTATGTATCAATTTATAAAGTACGTAATACTTAATATATTTCCTTCGCTTTAATGGTTTTAAAGAACTTAACATTATAAAAAGCCGTGGCGAAATCCATAACGTAAAATATTAACTTGCTTTCCAGGTAAAATACGTTTACGAAAACTTTAAATTTAAAATTTGGGTTTTTCTTGAGCATAAACTTAAACCTTAAGGGATTTAAAAGTATATTTGGCAATAGTAGTAAAGCCGTTTACTTACCTTCAGCGCCGGCAAATATACATTTTTATAATTAGACGGTTTTAAAACTTTATAAAGCCTGTTAGTCGCTAGTAAGTTAGACTTACGATATAGGTAACGAAGTTCTAACCTCGCTAGGCTTAATATTACTGTTTTTAGTCCTTAAAAATAAAATTAAATATGATCCTATTTAAGGTTAAGTGGGAACCTATTATCTTCCTTAACCTTAACCGGTTTATCAGTTTAAATGTCAATGTTAACACCGAGATTTTTCATATGTTTAAGGTATAGGAGGAAAGGGGTAAGTGATTTAAAAATGTGGAAAATACCAAAACCAACAATAATAGTAATAGTCGTTGATCCCAGTAAAAAGAGATCTTTTCCAAGGCTAAAACTGACCTTGACTTTGCCAGCATCCGAATAGTTAAGTTCTGTAGCCGTATTTATATCCCTTCGTAATACGATGTATTTCGAATAGCCTTCTGTTGAGTATAATACTGCTTTAGTATCCGGTATAATACCCTAAAAAACTTGCTTCGTATAGCGATCTTGAATGGTAAAAAGATATATAGGGCTAGGATCTCTTTCATTATGTTAGCAATAGGGGTTTTTATCTGTTAGGTGGTATATAAAGGTATGATTGACGAGTTATTGCGTTGATTTTAGGCTGATACCAGTATTGTTATATCAACCGATGGCCTTAGGCTTTTTTTACTCTTCTTATACACTATTAGATTTAATTTTTAACGCGGCATATATAATCCCAGTCAAATTTTAATATAAAGTATATATTATATATTAACTACTTTCATTTACTCTTGGTAATAAAATAGAGTATTAACCAACAGCTTTATCTGCCGCAAACCCAGTATCTTTTGACGTTTAAGTTTAAAGTCAACTTATTTAACTGACTTAAAGACCTTAAAAGAAGAATACCCTCCTCCATATATGGCTTGGTTACATCCCCAATTCCGAGCCTTTCGTTAACCGTACTAATCAGACCTCCCATATTTACGGCCGATGTAATACGTATAGAAGGGGTTTTCTTCATAGTTGTTAAACTCTGAAACTTAAGGGTATATACTAGTCGAGTATGAAACTAGAGCCGTTACGGTCGTTAGCAAGGGAACGTAACTGGCTAAAAAAAACCCTTTACAGGTGGCGTTAGCTCACTAGAAGGTGTATTTAAACTATTTATGGCTCATAACGACTTAGTGGACTTGTTAAAGTAAGGTGATTTCGCTAGTATCCACGTTTCCCATTGCTTATTAGAAAAGAATCAACCTGTTAATTATCTGATTAAAGAGGTTTATTTTACTTTCCATTTCTTTTTTGTAATTCAATATATAGGATTACTTTATGATATTTTAAGCTGTATGATATCAGGTAAAATAGACATCGTGTTTGAATTGGCCTTTGAGGCTATTGTAAACTTTGTGGAAAGAATAATAATTCATTAGGTATCGAAAATAGTAATTATCTGCTTAACAGGTAAGGATATTGGAAAATAACAGGTCAAAACCTAGCAATTTGACCCTTATCTAGCGGAAAATATCAAAAAACAGGCGTAACTTGACTTCGAAAAGATTATACGGCTTATCATTAAACTTCTCTTTCTCCCCTCAGATCATACCGAATATAAGAATTATTATGTAATCCGTATCCACCACAGGGACGTGTCGAGGAGAAAGGTTAATATACTGGTTTTAGAGACTTTTTGAATCCTTCAACTGGTTTTGGGGCTGATGTTGTTGGGTAAAATATTTACCTTTAGCTAAGTTTGGAGGAAAAAGTCAGTGGTTGTACCCATAGTAAAATCGCGTGTAAAGCCTTTCCTTCCTTAATTTGGATGCTAAAACTGAACGTATTAATAAGCTCGAGTGAAAAAGATTTAAGGGTTTCCGCCACGAGAGACTTAGAAATATTACTCTTGGTGTTAAGAGGTATGTTGAGGTTCTTATTTGAATAATTAATAGACATAAGGGCTTATGGCTTATAAGTCAATCAATTCTTTACGACCAATGGCATTTAATCGTTAATTGTACGCAAAAGGGTTCAATGAAATTATCTAGGCTTGGGCTGAGGCTTACGAACGCTTGTAAGGGTATTAAGGAATAACGTCGTTAGCAATATCTTTTCCTTTAACCTTAGTTTATTAAGGGTCTTTAGTCGTAGCATATTCGTAAAGAATTTGTATCAAATTTCCATCTTTACCTTTTTAACGGAGAGGTTCATACCTCGGTTATACAATTTAGCTTTAGACCTTACCTTAGCTTATTTATCTGCCTTTATCTACATGCCTAAGATACAGTCCCTGAATCATTTTTGAAAATCATCGAGTGCTTGTAAATGTTTCTGGTGGTGTTTGGATTAAGGATATAACGCCCAATTGCGTTCGTAAGGTACTCGAAGGTTTAATCTTCGTCGGTATCTGTAACACACAAGTCCTCGTTGTAGTGCTTTTTAAAAATAGTGCCGAGGTTTTCAATGGCTTTTTTTTGGTCTAAGTTGTTAATGGTGCTGATATCGGCGTGTTTTAAAGCCATCATAATGAATATTAGAATATATAAATGGAAAAGTTTGGTGTAAAGTAGTAGGTCGTAATTTTGTCGATAAAGTTAGTATTTACAGTTTAAAATCGTGGTACTTGGTCGTTTTTTGATTTTTAATAGTAATAACTGAAATAATATTAACTTAGTCGTTTGCTAACTTATAGACTTGGTAATCTTTAAGATTTTTAGGCGGTTAATTTCAACGCCTTCAAAAAAGTGTGATAAAGATTTTTTAGTGTTTTCAATAGAGATACCGTCGCCTACTCCTAAATTGCCGCGAAAACTGACAAAATTCAAGAGCCCTCCCTACTTGCTACCGCGAAAACTGACACAGCATATAGTGATCGTTCGCAAAAATCTTTCCTCTACCTTACCTAAATAAAGCGTAACAATAGGAAATCAGCTTCTTCTTCTACTTAGCCATTCTGTGCTTAACCTAATAAGTACTAATCAGGAATTGGTAGGCCTTTATCGTCACAATGTAGTCGATTCGAATCAGTGTAGTCGAAGTAACTAGTGCTGCGTTAATATTGTTGATTGAGATGTAAGTTCTAAGTTTGGCAGACTGCTAGCCGGTCTACACACTAATTTATATAGACAAACGCTTTGGTTTATTCCCCACTTTAAAGTGGTCACTTACTGCACTACACTTATAGTACAGTGCCACAAACTGCAGATTTTGCAGTCAGTATAATCAACTAAACTAATAGTTTAGTTGACTTGACTTTATTGCATTTGACTGCTATTCCAACAATTTTAACCAATTTGGGTGGAAGGTCGCGATAATCGTTCCAGTCTTCGATGGTATTTCCTATCAATTTAGATCTTAGACTCTTGGAGTCGCAATATTAGAGGTAATTATCAATCGCTTAGCCTGAGGGGTAAAATTCTGTTATAAAACTTGTAGTAGTCTCGTGTGTATAGATATACCTGCCGTAGAGAGATTCGCCTTAGGGGATTTAATGGTTCTAAGAAAGGGTTTAAAAGTTAAGGAGGACTTAATTATAAGGAAAGTTTTAAGGGGTTTAACGATTTTGTTGAGTTAACCAGATAATACTGACGTTAATTTATTTTATCGTGTTAACGGCCATTACTCTACACACTCTGCAGCCGCTAAAAGCGTACTCTATTTTATTATTCAAAAGTACTAAGCTGCTAAACAAATTAATAAGTTCCCTATCGTCGGAATCTAAAAATTTGGTATCAACTGTAAGGATAAAGGTTCAATTTGATTAGAAATCAAGAGGAGATTTCCTCACATGTATAGAAGAGTATTACGGGTATTTAACGTATTTATATTTTCCTTAATAGTCTTAAGGATTATAATCTTGAAGGGGGTCTTCACTTTGGACAAATTTTCAAAAGATCTCTACCAAATCCAATAAGGTTTTTTTTTAGAATGTAGATCCCACTTTTAGTAACCTCTTTCTTTAATTTGGACTCAATTATACTTTAAATAACTTTCCATATATCAATCGTCCAATAATTAAGAAAATTATAGAATTTTTGAAAAGCGCAGGCACCATGATTAAAGTATTCGCCGAAATCAGTATCAGGGGTATACTAGCTAACATAATTAGTCAAGTGTTCTTAGTTAAAGGCTTGTTAAAATCTTTAATTCAAAGTTGTTCGCCGTAGTAATTGAAGAAAATAGTTTCAACAGCGATAATTACCTTTATGCATTTCTGATTCAATGCTTTTTTGATGATTTCAGCTTGTACGAGGGAACTTAATAACTTGGGAACATAGGAACCTAGTATTTTGGCGTTAAGTCGCATAGACACTTAACAAATTAGCGTTAAGTTACGCAACATGTCTTTCTTGGCGATACTTGGCTATTTTTCGTATTTTCGCTCAGCGTAGCGATATTGACAATTCAATTAGCGATTCGGGCGTAAGGAGAGGTGAAAAGGTAATGTAAAAGAAAAACTTGGTGTTAGAGGTAAATATTATATAAAGGGTAATATTGAAGGTTGTTTGTTATAATTTTGAATGCAGGACTTGGTTTTTTTTTATAATAGTAGTGCTTGTATTTGTCATACTCGTAACAATATTAACTTAGCTGTTTGCTAACTTGACGAAATTTGAGACTCTTAAAGGTCAATCTCAACGCCTTAAAAAGGATCTAATAAATATTTCTTAGTGTTTTCAAATGATGATACCATCACTACCTCTCAGCTATCGTAAAAACCGAAGCAACCTGGATTTGTTTTTATTACTACCAAGAAAACGAACAAAATTCGAAAAGGCTTTTCGGAAGAATTTTCCCTCTACCTTGGTCTTTTACAAAGCGCAACAGGAAAGTAGCTTATTCTTCTACTTAGCTTATTTGAGCTTAACCTAATAAGCACTGATTAGTGTTGGTAGGTCTAGCATACGAGAATAGGGTGTTGAACGTTGAAATATTGCCTATTAGATTGGTCAAAGTAACAGTAGTATTGCGTAATCAAGTGGTAGATGTATTGTCCTAGTTTTGGCAAACTGCTAGTTGATCTACACACTAATTTTTATGGCTAATTAATTAGCCTGTACCCTAGTATAAAGTGGGCGCATACTATACTTTATTTACAGTCAATAAAGTTAACTCACAAAACAATACACTCAACTTACAGTTAGTATATTCAACTTTACTATAAGTAAAATTGACTAACTACACTGTAATTACTACTGTTCCAATACGCTTAATGTAAGCAGTTTACCGAAACCTTACGAGTAGAGTTTGTAGAACGAGACTAAGCGGTTCAAAATCATGTTTAACGTATGTAATGATGTAATATTAACACACTAGCTACGCTTATAAATAAAATCCAGAAGCTTGAAGTTTCTGTTGATACGTCTATATTTTTGAAGTGAGCCCGTATTTAAGGGGGAGCCGTTCATACGCTACCCACAAACGATATTAACATAACTTTCGCGTCGTTTTAGATTAAAATCCGCGCTGAGTTACCCGATGACGACGACGATTCCCCGAATTTCTCTTATTCCGATTACGAAACCGAAGATAATCCTGATAATATTAGCTGTTAACATGCTAAATCCAAGCTTTTTAACTACACAGCAAAGTTTTTTAGCATTAAATTACATTTTTAAGCTTATTAAGTAATGAAAATAGGTAAATCAAACAAGAATAAAAAGTGTATCAACACGAAAAAAATACTTTTACGTTATTTTTAACAGTGAAAAAAAAACCGTTGTAGAAAGCTATTACGTTCGCAGTAGCGACTGTGGTAACATCGACCCCAACGATTTTATGACGATATTTAGTATATATTACTACAATTTTTACGTGGTAAAAGGCGCTATAGTTCAGTTTACGCATTGAGAACAAAATGCTTGTAAGTGGTTTTACGTTTTTATAACGTTTGGAAGGCCTTTTTACTGAGGTTGGCGGTATATTTCACAATTTTGCCGTTAAACTCGCTATCCTCAAAAATGGTATCAAAGAAATCCTATCTAACGCTTTTCGTCCATTCGACATACCCCCAAAATATAACGTATAAGTTGGCCGCATTGAATTTATCATGAAATAACACCAAAACCTTCGTATTCTATATAATATTGTTAAAGTTAACTTCACTGATGGAACTAGCAATAGCAGCACCATTTATAACGGAGTTAATACTAGTGATATACCCCCATACGACAACTAAAAATGTTATTATAATAAGTATACACGCATTGCAAACCAGTATTAAACGACGAGTTACCTAGGTTAATTAAACCCAACTTGTAAATAGTCAGAACCATATATTATACCTAAAATATAAAGCAAATATTTATTAAATTTGAACCTACCCTTGAGATCTCACTCAACACCCAAAAAGTTTTGATACTAAAGCTAATACAATTATTTACCTTATTACTACCAATGACATGATTAACCCTAGGAAATGATATAGTGTAATTTATATTAATAACGACGTATGAAAGTTAAAAGAACTTCAAGTTGATCCGGTCATTTATTCATAACTTATGAATACCTTTCCGAGAATGATTAATTATTTTATGATGTATTTTTCACATCTTGGTCAATATAAAATATAAGCTTTGTAATGTTATTTGTAAATAACTTACCCGCCGATAATAATTTCTATATGTTTCTATTCTACTTTGATAATCTAACAGAACCACCCGACACACTACCTTTATCGACTAATAGCTGATATATTTTACGAAATTTTTAAATGTTAACTTATATAAATATTAATAATATTGGTAGGGATTTATATGTTGCAATGTTGTAGATTCGAGGCTCTGGTCAAAGTAATATTAGTATTGCATTGATCAAGTGGTGGATGTATTGTTTGAGGTTTGGCAAACTGTTAGCCAGTCTGTACAGTAATTTGTATGAATAATCGATTAGCCCATGACTTAATGTGAAGTGGGTGCATACTGTATTTGACTTGCAGTTAATACATTAGGCCCAAAAAATAATACACTCAACTTGCAGTAAATATAGTCAACTTTATTAAAAGAAAAGTTGATCTACCGCACTGCAATTACTACTATTCTAACAAACACCGTATTTCAGTTTATATTATCCTCTATTAATAGTTACTCATCAATTTAGATAGTGTTTAAATAGAATGAGAGCAAGTAATTCACGTTATTTTCAAATATATATTAGTTTAAGGTAAAATTGGTAACCACCTCGTGTAAAAACATAGATTTATATCAAAACAAAGTTACTAGAAAGTGAGAGTATTGTCATTAGTAAAGTTCTACTCTGATAAGCCCATAAATATGAAACAGTTATTGTACGACTTACATTGATATTTTTTAAATATTCTTAATAATATATTACTTATATGATAAATTGTTGTTATTATCGATTAATCCCCGAATGTATCCTAGGAGTTTCAATATTTTTTTTATCAAACCCTTGTTGATGAACTGATTTCTTACCGTTTCAAAGTTAATTATGATTTTTTTTTTAAAACAATAACCCAAATATACCTTGAATTCTTTTAAGGTCCGTTATATAGTATATTACGAGAAAACCTACTGTTCTATGGTACATACGAATTGATTTGTGAAATTAAGGCTTCATTCACGCAAAAATATCTGTATCGAGTACCCCTGTGTTATTTGTCAAAAAAAATAGAGACGGTCTACCTTTTTACATCGATCATCGAAAGTTTAACGCTATTACAAAAATTAACCAATATACTCTTTTTCTTATTAAAAATACGCTTACCAACATTTCATAGGCTAAATAATCAATTCCATTCAATGTGAAAACCGTTTTTTACAAGATTCGTATCAAGAAAAGCAACAAGTTAAAAACTGCGCTCTGAACCCGTTACGGGCTTTTTAAATAACTCGTTATTTTTTTCGATCAAGCCAAAGTTCTAGCTACCTGTTAACTATATATTACCAACGTTGTATACCCATTCTTCAATATTCTTCATTTCGTTTACCTTGAAGATGTATTAATATATTCGAATAATTTCCTTTTTGATCGTAATACTAAAGTTAAACAGGTACTAAATGTTTCAAACTTCGCCATATTCAACCCTTATATATTCAAATACGTGTTTGGCGTTAAAACTATGTATTCGGGGTTTATTATCGGAAGAAGGGTCTAAATATGTATTGATTCGCAAAATATACACGTTGTTCCAACATAAGCAGCTTTTTTGTTTATGTTGAAAGTATAAGGGTTTATCAAATTTTCTAACTTGAACTACTCATTTACTCTAGATTATTTCGTAATAACCGGGACCTTGAATCAATGAGCTTGAAAAAGGTTACTTTAGGTCAGAAATCCGAGAAAAAAGTTGTGTTTAAGTGACTTAAGCATTCGTTTTTCATATAACCTATTTTCGATTGGTGGGATCCCAAACAAGTTTTTTTTAAAGCCAATTATTGGATATAAACCTCAAAATAATATTTGCTTGAATGTAAAACTTAAGAGACACTCAGAATAATGAAATATTGATCTTTTCATTTAGTATACACTAAATGTAATTACAAAATTTACAACAAGAAAATTCTAAGAATTATATGTTATTGAAAAGAATAAAACACGAAACTTTGTAATACGGCCCACCCGTTTCCAATGTTCATGGATTATAAAAACCTAGATTACTTTACGATAACTCTACATCTTTTTGAAAAGCAAATTCGCGGGTTAAAATACCTTTCTTAATCACGTTTCTAGCTTATTCATAATAAAGGGGCAGATTACATACAACTCGATATACTATTACGACAAAATCAGGACGTCGCTAAAGGCCCTTTCCAACCCTTATTTTCTAAAACGAAATTTACGAATCCTTCACTTCAAATGAATCGCTTTTATGCTACTTCTAAATTCGTTTATTTTTCGGCTTACTATTCAAGGCGAATCTATTCTTAAAAGTTGCGAAACTTTTATCAATATCAACTATTAAAATGCATCAAACGCCTTTATAACTTGGAATATTACTTATCACCATTGAATTTATGTAATATATATTGGTAATTGAGGGTTTCACACAGATATTTGTATTTATAAATAACATACCTTTTAAGTTTTAATTTCTGAATATACTAAGAACAACAATGAAGTTTCAAGTTTCAGTAACTGTATTTGGATTCCTGTTTACAAGCCGTTTAATCCCAAGTTCATTCATAGTAGGTGTGATTTACTTCTTATCGGCCACTTAAAACGCAATATCACCATTGTAATACTATCCAGATCGTACGTTTAACTCAAAATATACCGTATTATTCAATATTTTCATCGAAATTCTAATATTTGTAGGTGGAAGTTCTATTAGCGACATCGATAGAAACTCTGATTAAACTTTTACGGATTTTTGAACTGCTTTAAAACGAATTATTCGTTGACTTTATAATTTACCTCACTTTCAAACGAGTGAACGACTTAATTCATCTAATACTTATTACCATTTTCTTCAATAAGGCTGGTACCCTAAAAGTAATAAAATTATAAACATTGAAAATTAAATATAGTGGTTTCTAAACTATTATTGGTGGTTATATAGGTTTCTCGAATTATCGTTAACAATCGAGATTCAAAATGGAAAAAAATATTTTATAAAACGCCTATACGACTTAATCGGGATAAAGTAACGATTGAACATCGCATTCTACTTTAAAATGAATGGTGTTATCAAATAAGATAATCTGTCGGTTACATCTGTACTTCAATGTATGAAGAAGACAATATAGTATTCAAAGGTAATAATAAAGATAGATAGATAATGTAAAAGAGAGAAGAAGCATCTAGATAGTGCATACCTCAGATGAAAGCTTAGATACTTTCACTTGAGCCGTGGCCCCTTTCCATACACTCTGTCAGCGTACTCCCTTACTATTAATGTCTTTGGTAGTATCTACCATGAATATTAGTATTCATATTATTAATGTTCATTTCATACGGAGAACCTTTTTATTTATAATTTAATAGTAATAATGGTTGGTTATTTAGTAATAACAATATGATATAGGACATAATGTGTTTTAAAAGATCTTTAAAACTTGTAATGGCGTATTTATCAATATTACGTAGTGTAAAGTGAATATAAAGTGAATCATCGCCGTTGTTTCGCCAAAACTCTTTCTTTTCCTTGTTTAATAACGTGTTACAAATATTAGATAAGATTCTAATTAACCACACAATGCTTCCATACTTTATTACTGGATTTTAACCATCTTATATAATATGATTTCACGCAAATCTTGTAACAAACATTGTGGTATAACACGATAGCGCGCGCGTACCATCGAAACCACCGCCGTTGTCACCGTACTCTTCCAAACCACCAACAACCTTTTCGTCAATTTTCCCTTCCTAACCGCTCCTACCCTTACCTTTACCTTCTCATTTTCCCTCTTCGCCGAGATAAAAAAGCAATAGCAGTATAAGGAGCAAGAATAACAGTAATAGGAATAGTTATGGAGTAATAGCAGCAGCAGTAGAAATAAAAGGTTACTAATCTCATTTACTCGCTTAAGATTAAAGCCTCGCTGTTGTCTGCCGCAGCTATTGAACGTCGCAAATGTACCATTAACGAATTGTAATTCGATACGTAATATTCACCTTTTTAACCGTGGTATATGTTAACGTTTTCATAGAGGAGATCGACTTAGTAGAACGAGTCCACTATTTAAAAGCGCCTTTCACTAGGATACATCAAAAGGCCGCTTTGGAATGGAAGGTGCTAAAGAGTAAGACTAGGGTCAGTACCACGAGCTCTCCTATACCCACGCCTTACGTACCGTATGTCCCTTCCGCCATTGCCAGCAAGTCTTCTAGAGAGTGCTGTTATCGCTAAGGTATATTCGTACGCTGTTACCACTACGAACGGAGCAGTAATATATGTACATGAATTTTTATCGTATTAAGCTCGTTCGCGAACGCCTTCGTACACGTCCTCCGTATGTACTATACGTTAATTTACTCTTTCAATTTGTAATTTAGTCCTTGGATTTATTCCTAGTCAAGCATTAATAAACGGCCTACCGAAACTGCTAACACTATCACTATGTAGTATATAGGCCTACGTCTTTATTACACAGGTAAGTTTCATAAAGTCTTTACTCATCTATGTAAACTGATCGACCTAGCCTCTTACCCTTTGCCTAAGGGTATATAACCTAAGATATTAGAGTCGTCTAATTCTCGGTAGGATAGCGACGACGACGGCAACAATAACGATAACGAAAACGAAGACAACAACAACAAAGATGACAACGACGATAACGATGATGTTGCCTCCCCTTCCTTTTTCTCCTTTCGCAAAAATTAATTACCCTGGATTTTTTTCATTCGCCAGTATAAACCGGTTTATATACAAATGATTATATAATGAAAATGTTGGTAGGCGTTTATCGTTGCAATATAATCGATTTGAAGCACTGTAATCGAAGTAACTGATTCTGCATTGAAATTGGTTCTGATTGATGAGTTGTAAGTTCTAAGTTCGGCAGACTGCTAGCCGGTTTGTATGCTAATTTGTATGAGAAAATGCGTTGGTTTGTGCTCCACTTTAAAGTAGGCACCTGTTGCACTACACTTACAGTTGATCTCATAAACTGCATTCAATTTTCAGTTAGTATAATTAACTAAATTGACAGTTTAGTTAAATCGACTTTATTGTATTTGTTGTTATTTCAACACTGATAGCTTTTTGTTCTGTACTTATACGTTAACGTGGCTTGCCATTAATTAGTTGTAACCTTTGAAACCCTCCCTTCATTAACAAACTAGACCCCGGTCAATTCCGATCAATCTGTACTGAAATTGATATTAATCACAGCCCTTTACTTCTAATTTCCAAGTTTTTCATTTTTTAACTCCCGTACATAGGTTCTTATAGCTACAAATCTATACGTATTACATATTTTACAAATTTCATTCCTTTTACTGGTAGTTTAACCTATTAGCATTGCGATCACCACCTTTGTTATTAAAATTATTACGCTAAAAGGTTTTAAGTTTGCCAGAGCATCCTTATTCCTCTATATTAATTGCCGGACTATTTACGTAGCTCTTGATCTTTACGATTAGCGTATTATTATTTACAAAACTTTCTAAGGCGTTATTAGGTGTAGACTTAGTTATAAAGTCGACGGGGTCATTTTTTATCCTTGATTTACCGGAACCTATAGATTTTCCGGGCTTTATATGGTTTTTTTAAAGTTATTATGTTTATTAGTAAACGTTTTTCATTCGTTTTACCTCTTTTCGATAGGTATTAGTAAAAGATACGGGAGTCTATATATACCACTTTAGGTATTAGTAGTATTTTTGACTATTTGATAATTATTCTCAATGTTTTGTTAGTTATTAAACCGATATTAAAGTCGGTCATTATACCGTAACTTTTGAAGCTAATACGTGTTGTATTATATATTTGTATTTAACTAATGATTAGTATACTAGGTGTCTGGTAATAGTAAATTATCTTTTAAACATCGTTTTGTTAACGAGTATTATAAGCTACTTAATTTGCTATATAAGGTTAGTATTTTTGGGAGATAGCCTGTTCATAAAGATCATCAACTTTGTTGTTATTACGTTTGCTCAAACTATGTTAATATTGTTTAAATGAACCAGTTGTTATTAAAACCTTTTGATTAACCTATTAAAGTTCTCGTCCTGTAGATTTTGTACCTTTGTTGTAATAGATAGGTTGTAAAATTCCTTTGGTTGATATAACGTGATAATGTAGGCTGTATGTGCCCTTTACTCTAGGTATCTTTGTAATATTGCATCGTTGGCTTTGTTGATAGTCGTCAGTCTTGTGGCTTTCCCTTTTCAGGGTAGGCTAATGTAAGTGCCTTTTTTAGCCTTAATATTATAAATGCGAATTAACGATTCACTAGATTTAAATCGTATGCCCTTAGCTAACAATTCGATTAACTTGTACGTTCAAAGGCTTGAGGTTTCGATAGCATGTTATTTATCCGTTATAAACCCAGTATTTCCGAGTAAAAAGATATTGTTAGTTTATAGACCTATGATGTCGAAGTTTTTGCCTTTAGTGATTAATAGGCACGGGTTAAAGGTTAAAGTTTTTATACCCAGTTGGTGCTTAAAGTACGTTTGGTACGTGAAAAACCAATAGACGCTTGTTTCGGATAGTTTATAGAAGGGTTAAATGTAACGTATTACCGTGCCGGCCGGAAACTTATCATTTAGTTTTCTAGGTAGTTTTAATAATTTAATCCGCTGAAGATTGTTGACTGATTGCATGTGCGTTTGCGCTATGTCCCTGTCATTCAGTGTAAAATATCCGTTTATACCAGCAGTTAAATTGACAGTAATTACAACGATTAAATATTATCTGTTCTTCAGGAACGTGGTTAATTAAGTAAATATTTAATTTCTACTTTTATTGCTGTATCCTTAAACAATCATTCGTAATTGTTCGTATAGACGATTCGTGGTTTTGTTTTCAATTTCGTAAATTATCTTCCACTTAAGAATGATCAAATTTAAACTTATAAATTGCGTTCATAGAATGAGTCAAATAACCCTTCATATAAAAAGGCGTTAACTTTCACCTAGTGATTTTCTTTAAAGGAGTTTCCCGGTGTATTAATAATACCTTTTGTATGTAACGTAAGGGCAAGTTTCCCTTAGACTTCCTCTTTTAAGATACTCACGTCGTTATATATACCTTTATAGGTTTATAATCCTCGTCACCATTGTTTTCTTCAATACATATCTCCTTTTTATGTCGTTATTCATGCTGTCGACATTTTATTAGTTTATTTACGATCTATTTGGAAGGATAATATTAGTTAATCTGTTTGACTCCAGGGTTATTAACATTATGATAATCATCAAATTTAAAGAGTCTTTTATACGGTTTGACCTGTTTGATTAGGAAAGTAATAGGGTTTTTAGTAGTTTCAACTACTACGTTTAGGTTGGTGATATTTAAAATTTTATACGGTTAATTATTTTCTTGGCTTTCGTTACATAAGGAATTTATTTTAAAGGGGTAGAGATAGTATGATTGTTATTAACATTCTGTTTCTGGTATCAAGGGCGTCATTAATTTGGCGACAAGTCGATTCTTTTAGGTTTCTTTAAGGCTTTACTATATATTACGATACGTCTTTGGGTGTTTGGCGATAGTAGCGACTTCATTTTTATGCGTAGGTAGGCCTTAAATACCAGTCAAGTTGATATAAAACCATTAAAGCTTATAGTATACTCAATTTCAATGACCTCTATTAAAAAACGTGTTTTTTAATTTATAAAGCTTGTAAATTTCAGGGTAGGAATATCGTACGCCTTTTGTAGAAAATATTAGGTTCTTTCGACTCTATCAATATCTCAATAAGCCTTAATAGGGACCTATTTATTTAAAATTCTTATGAATTTAATATTCGTATAAAACTTTATCGTACTAAAGTTGGTGTTGGCATCGTAAACTAGTACGTTGATTAACCCCTAGTACGTGTTAATCTAAAAAGTACGTAGTGTCTTTTATATTAACTTTTTCGTAATAGTTTTAAGGAACTTAGCGCCGTACAGAGCTGTGATGGAATTCACAACGTAAGGTATTAACTTGTCGTTTAGGTAGAACACGTTTACAAAGACCTTAAAGTTAAAGTTTTAATATTTTCAACGTAAATTTAAACTTTAAGGAGGTTGAAAAGTGTATCTCGTAATGGTGGTAAAGCCGTTTGATTACTTTTAGTGTTGGTAATTTTATACTTTTGTAATTAATTGACTTTAGAACTGTTGTTAGGGCTCTAGATGTTTCAACGTCGTCGATTAGATTGGTCAAAGTATCAGTAGGATTACATGGTGAAGTGGTGGATGCATTATTGGCTAAGTTTAACTTCCCATCGATCTATCTTATCTCTATGATTTTGTGACGCTGGTATAATTCGCACAAAAATATAATATCGATTATGGAACGTTTTTTATTTGTATTTCCAAGTTTAATAGTGTATGTGTAAAGGGAGAAAAAGTCAATATAAACTTTGAAAAGGGTTGCCTTTATACTAAGGTTCGGAATAATTATTCACACCGTTATCGTTATAGTAATACTAGAGTTAAAGCCTTTATTATTTTATAAATATCTGAAACGAAAACGTTCTATACAACTAGTTTATATTTAGTAAACCCCCAATCAACGATATAATTATGTTAAGTAAATCCGCTCCAGCACGATATTTTAATACCGATAATAAATATGAATTCCATTTACAAATTACAATCGTAATAATAGTCAAAGATTATTAATAGAAACAAATAGCTTCGACGTCTGTTTATCGAAAGGTATAAAACGTAAATAACGTTTTAGATTATAGATATAAAACGACTGACGCCGGAATTGTTGCTCAATGTGGTCGGATTCTGTCTATAAACTTTGATGAGAAATAAAGGAGAAACCCCTGCTAGGGAGCCGCTATGTAGCTATAGGAGAGGGTGCGACCCGATCATGTAACGTGTAAGGGCATGCTCCTGTGCAGATTTTAAGCGACTTTAAAGCGTTGTAAAAGCATAACAACTTTTAGTATTGAATCCTTGGTAACCAATAATTAGGTATTAGTTTATAATATTACTCTTTGGCATACTTCCCCCCTCCCCCCCCCATGTAAAATGTAACAAAAGGTGTTAACGAGCCAAGGGGGTGGTAGGTGCGAAATAATCGTTCTAGAGCGGCTTAAAATATTGTAGTATGGCGTAAAAGGTTTTAGGCCATCGAATAATTTAATAAAACGTAAAAGGCGCCCCTATCTCCCTCCTCTCATAAATTTTTCCGTAAACTCCCCTTTTTAAAAATTCAAACTTTCCTTCTTATAATTATCTTTCATTAGTATGGTAGAAACTAGCCTTACGTGTACTTAGCGTTAAATATCACATTAAAAAGTCAATTTCTCCCCTTTTTTCAGTTTTGTATTATTATTGTTGTTTACCACCTGTCTAAAAAAACACTTAGATGACTACGGAGGTAAATAAAGCCATCAAAAATGTAAGTATATTTTCAAGACCTTCTACGTTCATACAGATAATCATATAGTTCCCTACATTACCGGTAATAAATATATATCCCAACGGATCCCGTATACGATGTATTGAAGATACGTATACCGTATAATATATAATCTGCGAAAGTTTTATTAAAAAATTAAGGGTAATTTGAATTTGTATAATTGCGAAAAAATTATTAATTAACGGTTAAATGCCGATATCCGATATTATTTTTACTTTGTGAGTAATATATTCCGCAGTCTCAATTGTTCATTTACACTTTTGAACCTAAGGTATCATATAAATAAGGTTGTTAAAAATATATTTGAAACTTATTGAGCGTTTGACATTGAGGTGCGAGGTGAGTTGGTTCTTTGTAAGCTGGTTTTAAGGCGTTAACGAGCGGCTAAAAAGCGTATAGACATAGATTGTTGCTGCGAAAAGGTTCATAAGGTTTCGGCGTGCAACATAAAAGAAAATAGATACTTGCGATAAAACGGGCTCTATATCTGTTACTTCAGTTCGTTCCGACGACTTACGGGTTGCACAGATCTTGAATAATGAGTGAGAGCTTTAAATAAATTAACGTGTTAAAGCGAAACGTGATAGTTACGGATAAAGAACGGGTAGGGAATGTAGCTTACAACAACTAAATAACTTATTAAAGGATCTGAGTGTATCGAGGTTAAGCCAAGCCATATCGATGCCAAATTTGGTAAACTAGTTAAGATTGGCAAAACTTTGTTGGTTAAGGACAAGGAAGGAAATTTCGAGGACATATTTGAGTAACTTTAGTGTAACGTTAATCGGTAGCTAATACAAATTCGTTACATTTTTATTTGGTACTTGTAAAGTAGCAGTTTTAACGCCGGTTTGTAACGTAAATTGTAATAATTTGAGCCCGCTGGCAGAATAGGCAAAAGAGTCATTATTGTATTTGGTCGACCTATATCGTAATTCACAAATATTAAAAGCTACGATATTAAAAAAAACTTAAAAGAGAATTTCAATTAAGGTATATATAACTTATTTATATAACTAAAACTTGCCGTTTTAATAAGTCGTTACGCCGGAAGCGAATGGTTTAAGGTTTATTTCGAACTCGTAAAATGTTTTCGATATGGTACTCCGGTTTCGTTTTGCCGTCAGTACCCATAGTATCGATAGCTTGTGATTAAAAATCGTAGTCTTACTGGCTTGGAAACGGGTCCAAAACGATTCGAATAAGTTGGTTTGTGTAAAACCGAAGGTATTTACCCCTTGAAACGTCGAATTCGATAACGTAGGAATTGACGACACATATTATACAATATTTATCGTAAAACCAATTCAACTTTTTTAAAAATGTATCCGACTTATATTTTTCTAAAAAAAAGCCAGATATAGTTACCGATTCGAAAACTTTCTAAGGAAAAACACTATCTATTAACGGCTTCTCTTATGCATTATTTTGTATCCGCTATTACGGTTTTCACAAACTCCATAATATTGCGGATACATTAGATTAAATTCTCGGACTTCGCGAGTAACTCCATATGCCTTCCTTGTTATCTGTTGTTGTTGTTGTACATACATATCGGATGCAAAGTCTGCAGCCATACCTAAACTTAACTTCTTTATATTTCAATACACTGCAAAATCATACCTCTACCTGTAAAATTTAATAAATGGTAGCTGTAAACACAACTAATTATGTTGAACTAGGCTTGATTGCCACTAGGCTTTGATTGATACTAGGATTTGATTGCTACCACACTTTATTGCCATATAGTGTGCAGAACGCAAGACTATAAAAAAATTACAAATTATTTAAGCCATTGAACGTTTTGCTCTCTTCATCGGTCTGTTCATCTTATATTACCCTTCCTATTTTTTCATTGGTTTTTATGACGAGCTGATAGTCATTAGCGTTATTAGAAAACCAGTTCCTTCCTCATACGCCGTTGCGATGAACCAATGACCAATAAGCTTTACTTTCCAGTTCTGCTTCTCTTAAAACGTAATAACCATTTCAAATTCCACTAGTTTTTTCATTAATAGTCTTAGTTCGCTTTTATACGCCAATTCAAACGATGTCTAGGAAGGCTTCCTCTTTAGGAAACGGCAATAGCAGCAGTAGCAGCGGTAACGGCAGCGGTGAGCCTATCGTAGCTTTTCTCCGCGAAGCTTTTAATCAGTAAATTTACTAGCGTTTTATGGCCCTTAATAAAATCCTTGGTGGTTTGGATAATAATATTCGAGAAGTAAGTATTTAAGCGAAGGATTATGTAAAGGCAGGAGTGGCTAGAGGATTTATGACTACCCTAACTGCTATACGACAAGATTCGCTATGATTTTTCCCTCCTGATTTTTCACGTCCAAGCTTCCTCAAAACTGCGACCGCCCTCAAAAACCTAACTACGAGCTGCCAAAACACGAAAAAAACTAATTAACTCAAGGTTTTACAGCCTTTTCAATAATACTTTGCGGGAGAAAGGCGCTTAAAAAGAAAAGAGATAGGGGTCTTCAACCCAGAATATCCCGATTTTCTGAATTTTGGTATTATAATTATAGATAAAGACGTAATTTTTCAAACATTTGGTCTTTGAATAACATCTGGATTTATTTACTAACGTTAACTTTAACGTTGAAAGCCAATTGATGTAGATGCTTTAAAACTTACTTTCAAGATCGGCTGTCTATAGGTATAATTTAAAGCTAATATTATTTAACCGTCATAAGCTATGTTTCCGAGGCCTCGCGGAAATTATAAATACCTTCATAGTAAGATTCGCCATAAACGCTAAGCTAGTCATTACCAAGTATCGAAAGTATATCTTTTGTATCCGTAACTTTTAAAACGACGAATATGGATTGAAAAACCACATTTAGACAAAATTACAATACTTTAAAGTTATTAATACTTGGAAGGGTGTAATAAAAAATAACGAGGAGTTACGGTTTATATTTGGTCCTTATTGGATAAAGATATTTAATAATACTTACCTTCCTTTCGTCGAGAATAGGAAATACGTAAATATATAGTTAATATTAAGGGAAAAAAGACTACGGTATTTACGGTAACGAAACGTAAGTTTCCTGACTAACGATCTACTTTTAAAAACGATATAAAAGAACATTACGACTTTTTTGGTAACCACGAAAGTATTTATAAAAGGTACAAAAAAATACGTTACTTTAATAACCGTTACAAAGCTTAAGGCTAAGGATATGGTCATTTATAAGATCGTTACCAAAACCGCAAGTAAGATTATTGACTTTACGACAATCGTTTTCGTTAGCGAGAACGAAATAAACGGCCGCAACAAAAATATTACAAACGTTGAGTTAGTCTTAAACGCTATAAAGATAGTCATGAACGCCGCCGAAACAGTTGTAAACGCCGTTATAACCGTAACTGAAATCGCCGCGTTTATAATATCTATTTAGACACTAAAGATAATTAGACCTCGTAGTTTTTAAAAGCCTTTTTACTTTTTTCCTCCACGTACTCCAAAAAAGGTATCGTGCTCAACGTAATTAACATACTTAGGTTAAGTAAGAAAACTTACGGCTATTATTACTAGTTCTTTCACTCGTATAATTATCTATTTTATCATTTGAAGAGCTTTTTATCTCGCGGCAGTATTAGTATTCGCATCATATATAAGTATTTACGTTAAGTCGATGAATTTACCTTAAACGAAGTTATTAATATTTTTAAGAAGTTCGAAGTTATTATAGCATGTGATGATAATAACGAGGTTACTTTATCAATAGGTGGATATCAATACTTTTAAATTACTGTATATAGCCGCTAATATATTATGAATAAAAGCTATAATACGTTAATATGCCTAGATACAGGTATATGCAAAATTTCGTAAAATTAAGCTTTTTAGAAAATTATTTTCGGATTTTATTCAGTTCAAAGTATTAATATAAAAAAGAGAGAAAATTATAAGTGTTATAGGACCCCTAATTGAACTAGGGACGAAAGTTGGATAAATCTTTTGGACTTTTGGTTATAAAATTAATGGTTTGTCGGAATTATTACGCAAGACGTCAAAGGCTTCAGTTATAGATAAACTTGATATTGGCGTTCTTTTTACTAATAGTTAGCTAAAACCTCGTAAGTCTAATGTTTTTATGACGCGAAATATAATCTTATTTCACGATAGAAAATTCGATATTTCATTTACTATATATAAGATAGCCACTAAGCTTGTGGTTCGTAAAATGAAAATTCGTTTTCATGTAATAATAAAGCCTGGATAAACTATTTAGGTGCTAGTCGAGTATATTAACTTACCCAAAAACCGCTCGTTTATATTTACCTCTTAGTATTTAGTTGTTTTAAATGCAGTTATTAACGTTATTACGCTTTATGTTATACAATTACATAATCCAACCGAAGAAATAGTGAATATTTCCATAAAAAAAGGCTCGATTGGGAATTATAACTAAATACGAAAATTTAGCTGATTTTTAAGACATTTAGAACGGTGTATTATAAGCCTTTACTTAGGTTAATAGCGTCATTATAATCTCTTTATTAGCAACATTACATATAAAAGTAAAACAGAAAGTTATTTAGTAAACTTTATGTTGTTTAGGGTATTAAACTACAACTCGCCTATACTAATACTAGGAGTCGAATTCGAATGAAATTGTCTTGCTATATAAATGGCAACTTTTTCACTTAGCCTTACAAAATTAAGCCAAATATCCATTAACGCGAGGATAAATACTCTGTTAATAGACACCGTGGTTTACATAATTATAAAGTTTTTTTTATAAACGTTCGAAGATTACTCGGATAGGATTCGAATTGGAAAACTAATTACTGCGGGTAATATTTAACTTATTTAGCATTAACATAGAAAAATATATACAAATGATTTAAATGATACAAGGCGCCTATATTAACGCGGTTGACAAAATAAAAGCATTATAATTTTAGAAAATTTGCGAGTAATACCTTTATATATAAAAGAATACCGGTTTGATAAAATTTTCGGGAAAAAATGATAAAAGTACTATTGGTTAAGGGTTGGTAATATAAACTTAATTGTCTGCCCTATCCTATTTCAAAACGGGACGAGTAACTTTGAAATTAGTAATTTGATAATTTTTATATATAAAACCGTATGAAATACTCGGACGATATTTTACTACTCGTTTTATTAGGTTTTGTAATTTGGCGTCAAGTTTATAACGTTTAGAAAAAATATGTTATATTTTGGTAGGTCTTTATCGTTGCAATGTTGTCGATTCGAATCACTGTGGTCGAAGTAACTGGTGCTGCGTTGATATTGTTGATTGAGATGTAAGTTCTAAGTTTAGTAGACTGCTAGCCGGTCTGCACACTAATTTTTATAGCCAAACGCTTTGGCCTGTACCTCACTTTGAAGTGGGCACCTACTGCACTACACTTGCAGTACAGTCCCATAAATTGCAGTCAATTTGTAGTACGTATAATCAACTTTACTGTAAGTAAAGTTGACTTGACTGTACTGCATTTGACTGCTATTCCAATACTAGCGGCTTTTTGTTTTGTGCCTGCACGCTAGCGCGGCTTGATATTAATTAGTGGCAACCTTTGAAATCTCTCCTCAGTCCACAAGCTAGACCCCTGCTAATTCCGATAAATCTGTACTGAAATCGACTCCAATTACGGCCCTTTGTAGCCCTTCTGCTCCACCCTTCCGAAGACTCCGTTCCTTAAATCCCGTGTACAGATCCTTTGCCACAAACTTATACAAATTAGGTACGTTACCAATTGCGTACCTTTTGCCAGTAGTTGAAACTACTCTGTAATGATCACACTAAATACCCGTGAGTAAATAGAAGGTGTCAGGGGGTTTATGTAAGCAGTAAGGTAGCAGAGGTAACAAAGGTACAATATCAAGATGTTTGTTCGTGCCGTAGAATGATCACTAGCCGTTAGGCTATTCAGGTGTGTAGACTGAATACTTAGATTGACAACTGAAGAGCTATAAAGGAAATACTATCTATGTGGTGATGACTGTGTCCTTATATATCCGTGCCTTCATACCGTCTTCAGTACTGGACCGCTGAAGTCGATGTCGCTTCCTTCGGTCCCAACGTTGTCGACAGGACCGCTTGCACTGGACCGCGAGCGGTCCTGTCGGTCCAAACCCTAACAGTGGGTGCTTACATAAGAGAGATCCCTGGCTTGATGTGTTGGACATCAGGCTTCTGATAGCGCAGCGGACCGCTGGCCTATTCCATGACCTGCAGTTGGTCCTTGGGTTATAACATACTACTATTATTACCTTTGCTATCGTTACTCTGGCAGTCTTCCAGTTTGATAAGGCATCCTTATTCCTCTACATGATTTGGCCTTTATCAGGTAGCCTTGCCAGGTGGTTTTACTATTAATTAATGTCTTTAGAGTGTGTATTTCGACCTTAACGAGCTTTTCGGGATTATTGACACTATTAGGCTTGCTAGGCCTATTGTGTCTGTTATGCCAGTTGAACCTGTTGCGCCTATAGGTTAACTCTTTGGACTTGTTAGGCTTGTAATGCCTATTACACCTATGTCTTAGCCTTTTTGACTTCTTAGGCTTGGCGGACCTATAACGTTAGTTAGGCCTATCCCTTAGTCTTTCGAATTTTTTGGGCCTGTAGCGCCCATACCGTAGCCTTTTATTTAATTATCTAGCTAACCTTTTGAATTTGTTAGGTTTACCATGCCTATAACATCTATTCCTTAGCTGTTGGTAAATATTTAGGGGTAGGCTTATTAGGTCATTAGAAGGGTTTTTATTTTAAAGAACTTTAAGGTTTTCGGCTTAAAAGACTTAAAGATTATCGTTTTAAAAGACTTGAAAGTTTTCGACTCAAAAAACTCGATAATACTTTTTTTAATGTTATGAGGTTCGATAAGGTTCCTATTTCATTAATTAATATATGACGTTAATATCAATATCTTTAGTCGCATAGGCAGCTGTTGTTTACGTGCTTAACCGCCTCTAAGAGCGTACTCCGCGTTGTCAAGTAAAGGTATTAGCTAAAGGTAAAGGGAAGGTTCCCTAAATCACGTATAAGGGCTTTAAGGCGCCTTAACAACGCCTTTTTCTTTAGGTCGCAGGTCTTAAAGGAATGTTTTAAGTTAAGCTAATTCGAAAAATATTTCTGCTAATTTAATAACGTTTCCCTTTAGAACGAATATTCAACGGTGTTTAAGTTCAACTTTAAATTTAAATTTATAGGCCTTTTAAGTTTCCTTCTATTTATCAACTGTCCAATCGCTGAAAAAAATACTAAAACTGTGATACACGTCTTTAAAGTCTCCTTCGATATCTTATTTCAAAATGAAATAGCCGAAGAAATTGGTTAAGTGTTCTTAGGTTAAGCCTTAATCAATATCGTTTTTCTAAAGAACTTGATTATATTACTTAACGAATGCTGTCCCGAGGTTTTTAATTATGTTTTCATAAATAAGGTCGGTAATAACCTAAAAATAAAGACTTATCGTAGTCATTAGAACGTTTCAACTTTTATGAAACGTACAGTGTGTATAGGGCGAATGACTTGGTAATCTTAGGCGTAAGGACTTAATATTTTCGGCGTAAAATCGCGTAGAAAATCAGCGACTTAGGGTTAGATCGTACGACGTGGATTTTGTGGCGTGACTTGATATTTTCGCTTAAAGTAGCGCATTTAATGATTAAAGTAACGTGAGAAAAGTGAAAAGTTAAAGTAAAAGTAAAATATTAATATAAAGGGTAAGGTTTAAAGTCGTTTGTTATTATAAATTATTTAATGTAAGGATTTAATCGATTTTCTCATAATTATAATACGACTAATAATACTAACTTAGCCGTTTGTTAACTTGCCGAACTTTAAGACTTTTATTAGTTAATTTTAACCTCCTTAAGAAAGGTTAATAAATTTTTTTTCGTATTTTTCAATAGCAATACCATCGCTTACTTCCAAATTACCGTTATGTACCAGAGTAACTCAAAACTCTTTGTTGTTTTTCTGCTATTATAAACTGGCATAGTGTTAATAAAGGCCTCTCGTAAAATTATTTCCTTTACATTAACGATAACGTAAAGCGTAACAACCATGAAATAGCTTTTTGTTTTACTTGGCCAACCTGTTCTTAACCTAATAAGTACTAATTAGTGTTGGTAGGCCTTTATCGTTACAACGTAGTCGATTCAAATCACTGTGGCCGAAGTAACTGGTGCTGCGTTGATATTGTTGATTAAAATGTAATTTTTAAGTTTGGTAGACCGCTAGCCAGTCTGTACACTAATTTGTATAGCCAAACGCTTTAGCCTGTGCTTCACTTTGAAGTGGGTACTTACTGCACTGCACTTGCAGTGCAGTCTCACAAACTGCAGTCAATTTTCAGTACGTACAATTCACTTTACAGAGAGTAAAGTTGACTTAACTGTACTGTATTTCACTACTTTTCCATTATTGTGGTTAATTTAAAATCTTTCAATAAATGAAATGTATCGGATATTTTTTTTGCTATTATAAAGCTATATTATCTAGTTTTTATGTAAGAAGCGTTAAATTAAAATAGTTAATGTTACTAAATATTTTTTTTCAATTACCTATTTATCTTTGATTTAAAGACTGATCTACGGTAGTTTGTTACCGTAAACTAGAACTATTTTAAATTATACTTATAGGATCTTGAAATTCGCCTTTTTATGCTTAGAGATATATAAATCGTACTTTTAGGTAATTCCGACATTTTTACAAAATATTTATCGATGATGTTGTTATCTTTTTGAATACCTTCGAAAATTATTCCATCTATTCAAAGCAAATTTTCGGTTTGTTTTCGCGAAAAGTATTGTTAATTTCACTAAAAAAGTTTCCATATTAGCTTTTAGTTAATTAAACTTCTCGTATTTTACGTTAACGTTTTCGACTTGTTGATAACCGCAAGAAGTATGTATTTTTTCGTAAATTGTTGTTTTTGAGAAACTTAAAGGCCTTAAGAACGTATTTCGGCGCAGCGGTATTCTTATACCTATAATTATATATTTTTCTTAATTATCGAACGCATTACAAAAGCTTAAAATCGACCTTTATTCGCGAAGTCGCACATAGGACAAATTTGATACCGGAAATAAAGGAAAACGCTAACATTATACATAAAATACGAGAATCGAACTTATGAACGAATAACAACGTTTAATTAGCAAACATTAAAAACAACTATACAGGTGATTACGTTTATACTACATTAACCTTATAAAGCTTTTATTTTTGTAAATTAATGGTAGTTTAAAACGTAAATTTATTGTTACACATTTTCAATTTGACAAGTTTCATTTAAAGTTTGGAATAATTTATTTTAGCTTCAAAAATTAAACTAGCAATATTTTCTAGTCGAAGCCTTATAAAGGTAAAGCTATATTATGGACCTTTTGAATACTATTAAGCTTGTTTTATATAGGTTTGTAACTACCTACGTACTATACCAGTTAATAATTCGAACTAAATGTATATTTTTATGGATCATAAATGTATTAAAGATACAATAAATCAAATTTCATTAAACATTATATCGATTTATCGCGTTAATAAAATGTTAATTAATTAATTTTTTTATTCAAACGCATGTAACTTAAACATTGTTTTTCTTTGAGGACGTCATAATTTTTTTTCGTATGATTTATCAAACCTTCCTACTTAAAACGATAAAGTAAGATGAAAAAAAGATAAAAGATCCGTTTTTGAATGAATCATTGATTATTATATAGTTTTTATGGATAATCCGAATTTTTCCATACGAATAGCAAAAGCTTAAATGCCGGATAAATTGAGGTTACGCCTATAATCTGGTTTCTAAGCAGACATAATATGGAAATCAATAATAAACGATTTAAGGAAGGATAACGACGAAGATATTATCTTAGCTTTAAAACCCGGATACTCTTTTCATCTCATCGATCGTCTTTTATACCATCGAAACGTATTTAACCATAAAAGTTCAATGTTGTTAAATAGCGTAATACGGAACTTTCTGGCTAACGCTTATGATGTACGTCATGAATTTAGCCTTCAAAGTATAATAGTCACTTCAGATAAATGCTACTTTTGATTTAAATACAAATCAATTAAGATATACTCTAAAGATAGCCTTTGGTGTGGGAAAATTTGAAATAATTACTAAAATCCTATAGGAAAGTAACAATTAATATAAACATTTAAAAATCGATATATACTATTTATATAGATTTTATCGTAATTTTACCACCAGTGTTTTTCAGGCCTACCGTGGCATTAACCAATAAAAGCTAAACTTAACGTATTTATACCCATAATATATAGAACATTGAAGGAAAAGCTTTTTCCTCCGAGGTATACGACATACAATATGAGTAAATAAGCTACTTTTTTTTAAAAAAAAATTATTTATTACTTTTAAATCAATTTTGTTTTAGAGACGTAATTTTGAAACCGAAATCCAAACTTTTAAATTATATTTTGGTAAACATTGTGGAAATGTTTTGAAACGAAATTCATAATAACAATGGCCAATTATTCTTCAATCTATATTTAAACTAAAAGTAAAAATCAATCTATTAAATTCCCATTACTTTATCATATGGATAAACGGATAAAGTAAATATGGATCGAGTTTATTTTCATATTATATTTAAATCTTAATAACGAATATTTTCGAATAATTAACGTTAGTTTTCAGTATATTTGCTTTAGCTTTAAGTTAAGATCATCAAGAGATTGTTGTATTCTATTAATTCCTTATTAATAGGTTTACATATGGTTTATACGGAATTGTTCAAAAAGAGATACTTAATTAACAAAAAATATTATACTATTAAAAGCTAAAAAACAATACGACGAGAATTATAAAAGCAATAACTTTAAGATTAATAACCGAATTGAACTTAAAATTAGCCGAGTATATAAACCTTTTTATCGTTAAGGAAATCTTACACCTTTTTATTTAAAACTATTTACTAATGTAAATAAGTTTAGAAAACCGTCGTTTACTTTAAATCTAATTTCAAACTCAAGGACTCACCCTAACATTAGCATTTTTTACCTAATACCCTCACCGGATAATGATACCTTTAAACAAATCGATCCACCTTTAGCACCTATTACATACGAAATTGATAAAGATAAATAAAAAGTTAAAAAATAATAGATAAAACGTTTAATAGCCGTTACTAAATGAGTTAGTAAATTCAATATCTTATGCAATAAGGGGGATTTATGGTAAATGATAATAAATAGGTTAATCTTAGAGATTTAGAATATTGTGGAGAATTGATTGAGGAGTTTGAAAAGAAGTTAGGATAATTTTCGTAAGTGTCTATAGCTTTTTCATGAAAACTGCTTCTAGCGAGTATTGTTCCTCGCGAGTACATCTTCTCGTATGAACAAATTCTCATAAGACATGATGTAATTCTCACACCTGCCCATGATAGAGTCATCATGCCTTTTTTTTGTCCCCCGGTATTTATTGGACCTGAATGGTGGGGTCAATCCTCACCTGTATTCTTTGTTTTCTCTTGTTGTTGTACATACATACTTACTGCAAAGTTTGCGGCCATTTCTAAACTTAGATTCTTCATCTTTCAATACACTGCAAAATTACACCACCAGCAGCAAGATCCAACAGTAAATGTTATACCGATTATATAAGGTTAACATAATAGTTCTAAGTCATAAAAAATAGTGATTACTAATAATGGTCGTACGCCTAGTATTCAACACTAATTAATAACCGGGTAATGAACGAATTGAATTAAGTTAAGTATAAATTATAAGGAAACGTAGTTATATTAGGACCTCTTAATTAGCGTGTTTAGTCACACTGTCAGTCTTGGGGTCACAAGCGGTATTTAGGTTTTACTTCGCCCCCGTCAAGTCGCAAAGTCGTTTTCAAATTCCACTAGTCTAATTCGATCCTTAGTTACTAATATTCGCGTGAGAAAGTTCGTAAAATCGGTAATAAGAGTTTAAAAATCGCTTTGTATAAGTTTCAATATTTATAGTAGTTATAGCCTCGAAGGTAATAACTTCATTTAAACGGTTCGTAATAATTATAAGATAATATAGGTTGTTAATACTTTCTTCAAGCAGGTCGACTATAGAGTCGATGAAAAGTTTTCTCCAAACCCGTTTAAAAACCGAAGAGGGTTTGAAAAATCCCCTTCGACGGTATTTTTAGTAGGTTATTCGCTTATAAATATGTTATTTTCAGAAGAAAAACGATGGACCGCACAGTGTAAACCAGGTTAAAAGTATATCTTGAAAAGAATAGCGATAGTAACGCGACAGTACGGATAATTAGTAAAAAGGAAATCGTAAATAGCTTATAAGAACGCGGTAATGATCGGCGTGTAAATAGGTACCTAGATACGATTACAAAACCGCCAAACCATATCGTCGTCTACTAAATTGTTCGAAATTAAAACCTTAAGTATTTGGTCGTTATTAATACGAATATTAGCGGGAAAACTCCGGTCGTTTATATGTATTACAAAAACTAGTCAGAGGTAAGTCGTATTACGGTTAATAACAATATCTTAACTGCTTTAAAGGTTTTCATTGGTAAAAACTTCTTAACCCTTTAAAATAAATTCGCCAACGACGTTGGACCGGTAAATGAGCATACGTAGAAACTATTCTAAAGCTTACTATTCAGAGCATAAAAGTTAGAGTTCCTGGCCTAGAAGCTATAGGTTGGAAACACTTTTTGGAAAATACTGTTTTTTTTTAACAACATATCATGTCGTATGTATTTGTTCCTTTTATAATAAACTTATTGAAAATAAAATTTTAAAAAATCGTTTTGATTAATAAACTTATCGTTTAAAAAGCCGTCATATAATTATTAGGTATTTTAAGCTTTTATGATTCGTAAAGATAGTCATCGAGCGTTTTGTACCCCAGAGTTCCATATTTTATACTTCGCAATAACTTATAATACCGATTAATTCTTTATCGTAGATTTTGTAATTGTATTCGGCAAGCGATAAACAACAATAATATTATATTCCTGGACTTAAGGTATTGTGGTTATCTCGTTAAAGCAAATAGCCACCTAAAACCCAGTTTAAATAATTGGTTTTTTAAAAATTATCTCTGTTGGAATCTTATTAAGTAAATACAGATTCGGAAAAAAGTTAAATTTAAATTGTTAGACAACGATTTCCTCCATAGACCTCCAACAAAAAACGGAACCATTTCAAGTTAACTAAATTCAAGGCTTAATAATCGAAAGGTAATTGTAAATAAAATTTCAGTAAAAGTTAGTAAACTAAAGAAAAATTTTACTTTGAAAATAAACGTGAAACCCAATTGTTTCCGGTTAACTCGTAGCTTTTTTGGATTCATACGGATGTTAAAGTTAACTTCGTTAACGAATCCGAGGTATTTGGTTTTTTAAACGCTGAATTATCTGTTAAATAAGTTGAGGTTAATGCTTGCAACGCTTAAAACATTAATTACCTACTTAACTTTAACGCTTTAATTGTTAATGGTGCCGTTGAAATAGACTAAAATATCGTCGAAGTAAACGAAGTAAAAGATAGGAAAGAATGGGATTCACAAATTATTAATATACCATTGAAAGGTAATACGTACATTGAGAAGACCGACAAGATAACGATTTATGTAAAAAAAAAACTAAAACGTACACATAACACGGTTTTCTATTCGTTTCTTTTGATATAAAGCTTCTTAAAACGGTTAAAACATTTTATTTGGTAAATTACTTGACTTGGATAACATTCGTAAACATATTCTTAATTAGTTAAAAAGAATAATAACCTGGCTTTGTAATAAAGTTCAATTGACGATAATTAACGCAAAAACGTAAATAACTTCCGGATTTTGAACGAAAATCATGGGGTTACTTATTACAAAGTTATTTGTTCGAATATTGTTTTAGTAGAGTAGCTTGATTAACGTTTATTTTAACATAAAGAACTCCTCCCGCGATATGAAGTATAATAGTCCTTATGAAAACTTTAAGGGTTAACCATAATTATCGGTTTTTTTTTTTTTTTTTATTTTTTTTTATTTTTTTTTTAAAAAAAAAAAAACGATATCATAATCGGTTTCGAAACGGTAAAATGGCAATTCGTCTTCAAAGCCCTAATATAATCAAGGGGCTAAATTTTTCAAGACGTCGAGAAGATTATGGTTAACGAAATTAGGTAATTTCGAGGAGAGCATTCGATTATAATATTTCAAGAAAACGATTGTAACTTATATGATAATGGTTCGGTTTTTACGGGTGTTTTATACAATAACGTAAAATATAACAACGCTGACCCCTTGCGGTGTCTTTTATACCGATGTAAACCCCCGTTTACAAAGGCGATAGTTAATAGTTCATCTTAAAAGTAATATATACTTTAAAACGATGTAAGTTACCTATGAGTATTTTATTTGAATTTTATTTAAAATAATGTTGTATTATTAATAAGGAATGATATAAGGGTATATCCTTTGTTAATATTTATTAAGGTCTATGTTTAAAAAGGTCATAAAAATAAGTCTTAGGGCAGAACTAGGTACGTGATACGTAGCTTGGTTGAATCGTTGGAATAGAATGAAGATACGCGGTAATTTTAAGTGAGTGATAGGTTTCGTACTCGCGGCGTTATAACATTAATACCTTAAATTTACTAAAACGTAAACGAATTAAAAAGTATTACAAAGTAAATTTATTATAAACGGGGAGTTATTTAAAAGCGGGGACGAAGTTACCGAGTTAAATTGTAATCCCGTTAATTTTTATAGGAGATAATATATAAGAGTTACTCTATATCTGCCTTGAGGTTAATAAGGTTTTTAGTTGAAGTAAAGTAAATTTTTATAATAGCCTTAATATTAAATCCGTTTGGGTATTTCATTGAGCTTAAAAGATAAATACAGATACAATAACTATCCGCGCCATATAGTAAGTATAACCTAAAGATTTTAAGATGAAAAAGTTTCATGTAGTTAACTTAGTTAACATACCGCTTAAAAACCATTCGAAAGGCATTTACGTCAGTTATAATAACATTTTCCTAATTATTACAAATAGTTACGTTACCGTTATTATTTCCGCTATGTAAAATGCTCCTGATGGTACCGCTAATATAGTTAATGTTATCGTACCTAGTGCGAAGGTTTTAAAGTCATAAATCGATAAATTAGGCGCGGACAACCTATTAGTTGTATTTCGCGGGTATGTTAACGGGGAGTAACGTATTAACTAACGTATTTTTAATAATTCCCTTTGAAATGGATAGCTTAATGGCGAACGTTTGGCCATATTGTTAACCTTCGTGAATAAAATATTTTAAACGTTAAAGAAGATGTAAAACCGCTTACGGGCTTTTTAATATTCATAACTTGAACTATAACGTCTTTAACTATATGAAAGTCATAATAATAAGCGTAAAATATATTTATGAAACTATTAAGGTCGTTAACGCCGCCGTGTCTATTACCGGCGTAATAAGTTTTTATAACGGTTTTAATGAGGTTTTTCAATTATTGAAAAATATCGTAGAAGTATTTTTTGGTGCTAATGAACTTCTGATTCCTATGTTCCTTACGTAATATTGTAGCTTTTTATATCAGAAATCGTAACTTAACGTTAAAAACTTCAACCAGCTAATTAAAAGGTTTATTTTTAGGTTTTTAAAGTCCGTCGAGTAGGGCGCCGGTATCGTAATTGCAGTTGGAGTAGTTCGAGTCGTCGTCGTCAGAAAATTTAACGCGGTTTCCGGTAAAGAACAATATCATAGCTACGTCGTTCGTAAATAACATAATAAGAACCCCTTAAAGGGGGTATTTTTTCGAAGACGTGGGCGTACCAATAGCATCGAGTTACCAGATTATATTTGTTAACGCGTTCAATACATTGTTATTTCGTTATTTCAAGTATAAAGTATACTTGCGAATAATTTAATTTAGTTTAACGAGTTTCACACCTAAATCGTTGGCAAAATGTTTATATCAAGCCATAATATAATTTTATTATGCCGGTTAAGCGTTTTAAAATAAGTTTTTAACGCGTACCTCGAAAAACAATTTTAAGATTTAGGGGTTTGAATTTGGAGGATCAGAAAAAGACGATATAAATTTAAGTTATAACCGTGAATAAATAGCTAAAACACCGTCAGAAAAGGAATCGAGGTTGAAAAATAAAGGGACTAAAGCCGAAGCTATTGTCTAAGGTGGTCTGATTCTATTTTTAAACCTCGATAAAGAAGAAAGAAGAAACCCCTATTAGGGAGCCACTACAGAACTGTAGAAGAGGGTGCGACCCGGTCACGTGACGTGTGATGGAATGCTTCTATACATATTTTAAGAGGCTTTAGAGCGCTGTAAGAACATAACAACTACCAGGGCTAGATTTCTAGTACCTACTAGTCAGACGCCAGCCTGTAACACTAAATCTACCACTCTAAACGTTTATTTAAAGCCCAGTATTCATTATCTGATACATCTGTCTAATATTACCTAACAACAAATAGGTTAAAAGTTATATTCGATTACGCGACAAAATATATCCTTAACCCCATATATATGTTAACACTGGTATTTGTCGGCGTGTTCAACATTGAATGTATCAATCAATGAGACTTTTTTCAACTACCTTTTTTGCTTATAGTTTGAAATCAAATTTTAAAATGTAATTAGCATAATATTGAAGTTTATATAATAATCATTCTTTCAATATATTGTCGATTTTTCTTTTTAATTAATTTCTTAAAGTTTTTGGTACAATGAAGCGAAAAGTAACATGTTATACAAAATGAGCTTGTTGTTAATTCATATTACGATAACGGAAAAACCCTTTCATTATGTTATGTAAACTATTATATCAAGTTCGAAGGTAAAGTTAACCATTTCGAAGCGCTTCTTATAATGCCTTTGGAATATGTTAAACCAATACACACTTACTTTTTCAGAACTGTAAAATGGCTTAAAGATATTTAATAGTATATTCAGTAAATGGTATTTTCGGAGTTCCATAGGCAGGTATGCGTAAATATTTCTTTCAAGGCGTTTCTATAACTATGTATAAGCTTGCGTAATATCTTGAGGTTTCAAACGTAAGTTATAGAGCTTATGGAAGGAGGTATCAAACGCTAAAATCAAACGATAGCTCGCTTTTAATAAAGTAGATATTGGTAGGGCTTTAGACGTTGCAAAGTTGTCGATTCAATTGGTCGAAGTAACAGTAGTATTGCAATGATTTAGTGGCGGATGTATTGTTCTAGGTTTGGTAGACTGTTATATGGTCTGCACAGTAATTTATATAGTTAATTGCTTAGCCCTTACCCTAGTGTGACGTGCGCGCATACTGTACTGAACTTGCAGTTAATACAGTAGACCAACAAAGCAATATATTCAATTTGCAGCCAGTATAGTCAACTTTACTGTAAGAAAAATTAACTTAATACACTTTAATTAGGACTATTCCAATACTAGCGAGTTTTTGTTTTGTATGCGTATGCTAATGTGATTGACCAATGTTTTCCGGTTACTATTAAATTACTTCCTTATTAATTTAGCTAAACTCCTATTAATTACATAGCTAAATTTAACTTAATGACCTTTATTTACACTGCGGTTCCGAGTTCCGACTTTATCAATATCCGTAGATAACTTTTTCGCTATAGACTTATATAAATTTGAACTTTACCATATCAATTAAACAAATCGCTAGCTTAAATTCCCTGGTAATTTTCTATTTTCTCACATCCCTATTCGTTAATACGTGACTGAACTTTGTTAAGAGGTTTGTTAACCTAACTTTCTATACGTATAGTTTGTCTATTACTATCCATAAACCTGTCAAAATCTTTTTTAATGACCTCTTCATCATATTTATAACGAGATTATCTTTAATATCAATCCATTGAAATTCCTTAATCTCTCTGCATTTGTAAGTTTTATGAAGTAATATTATATCGATTATCAGGCGTTTTTCGCTGATTATTCTAAGCTTTAAAAGGTATGTAGACAGGATTTTCGAATCGATACAAATTACTACCTAGATAAAGGGAATGAATAATTACTTGATAACAATATTAAGCATTTCTTATAATACTGTACCTATATCGAGGCCGGATATTATACTATAAACCTTTGAAAATAAAACGCTTTGTATAATCATTTTATATTTAACATAAGTTCAATAAATTAAGCTTCTGACGATATTCAATTCGTCCCTTTATTTATCCTCATTTATAAGGGTCATCAAAAAGCTGATTTATCACGCTAAATCTTTTTTATTCGTAAAAAAACCGTTTATAAAAATCATTAATTTTGCTCGGAACAATGCGATAGGAACCATATTAGTGTCTTAGTTTGAATTCCATATTTGATACTTTAGGCTCATATTTCATCGGTTAAAGTATTTTTTCCATTATGTTTAATTCTTATGACGTAATTAATTAATCGTAAGAGGACTCCAGTTGACATAAAATGGCTATGTATCTGTGAAAAACGTGTTATTCCAAATACTGTTTAACTCTCGCCATATTAGTTTTGTCGATTATAGTTAAGTTAACGCGTTGGCAATTCTAGCGAAAACTAAGGCAAATATTAATACTCAATATGCTGATGAACAATTCGTTAAAGTTAAGTTAATTACCTTTCACTAAGGTTGCGACCAGTTTACAGTTTTAAAGCTTTGAGTCTTTGAATGTTACTATTTTGATATTGAAGAACTAACAGTTTCAACGAAAAATGTATCATTAATTTGTATTCCTATGAAGCCGAATTCTATTTTACGTTACTAGTTATTATATATCGTAAGTTAAAAACTTTATATTCAAATTGGATTTGAAATGCGATGAATAAGTTCGGAACCAATAAACGCCTGTTTTAGTCAATTCATACGATAACTTGATACATAGTATTACTGGTTCCAAAGGGTATTGTCCACGTAATTCCTATAGTAGTTCCAGTGAACCAATCCGTTATAAATCGCTTGCTTATTATGTTCATTTTTACGTTATATGACGGTTATTAAGTGTAAACTTCACTTTAGTTTTAGCTATAAATTTTACTATTAAAGCGATTATTGAACGTAGATTCTTTTTTAAAAAATATCGTTAGATATTACGTAAAAATACAATCTTTACCTTTATCATTATATCTCTTAACAATTAAACATATTTTTTTCATATAGTTGCCTCGCATTCTTTACTTCAACTTTGTATATGATTTTCGACCTGATAATGATAATATTTAGATTTAAAGGGTTATAACCGTTTCTATTCACAAATTAAATGACTTCTCGAGTTAGAAATCGGTTAATATCAACCTTATCGTTTTAATTCAAAGTTTTGCTGAAGGTTCTACAAAACGCTTTGTACTTGAAACTTTGCCACTAAGTTTTAATTATACTTTTTACGTCCTATTGACCAAGCAATATTGTTGATCCGAACCGGTTTTTATTTTTTTATTTTTAACGTTCCTCCTCAGTAGTAGTCGTTCGCACTAGCAACTTTCCTTTAATTTGTCGATTCCTGGAGGAGGAGGCTTGTTTAAGTTTATTCGCTTAACCTTCTCGGCTTTATCGCTATTGTTAATACTTTAAATATAAGGTTTAACTTGGATTATACGAAACGTCGAAGTGCCGTTAAAACGTTTAACAATTATTTTAGTGTTAGCCGTATTTAAGGTCTTTAATAGGCCATTCTATATATCTGGCTCCAGCTATATGAGAACTTCATTCTATAATAGTCAAGTAATTATATTGATTATCGTAAAGCCGTTTCTAATATCAAAAGCATTATTAATCAAACATTATACTGATTCCTTCCCTTATTACTTTAATGTTTTATTGTAGGCTATAACTTTTTTAAGTACTGGATAATAGAGTAAATTTACTCGTTAAACGTGAGTATAATTCAAAACCTAGAAGCGTTGATATAAGACCGTTAGGGCCCACAGTATTATTTAAGCCATATACCGCTATTTGAAAACGTGATTCCTAATCAATAAAATCTTCAATCTCTATTATAGAGATATTGTACGCTCTACAAAGTGGAGCGTATACCTTTTTGACCTTTTTAATACTCTAATCGGCCTTAAAAACACCTATTTACACTGAAATTTTATTATTTCAACGTCTGAATAAATATCTGCTGCCGTAAAATTGGTACCGGTATCGTGGACAACGACGTTAGGATAGCCTAAGTACGTATTAATTCACAGAATTCTTAGCATTTCCTACGTATCTTTTGTCGATAAGAACTTCAGGAATTTGTCTCCATGGAAAAAAAGTACGTAATTGATAATATAATAAATAGGTTTGTTATCAAAACAAAAAACGTTAATAAAAATTTTGTAATGAAAATTTTCATTTTTTTAATATAAACTTAAATATTCGGGGGGCTAATGTATATGTTCAGAAATGATGGAAAAGCTTTTTTATAGCCTCCAAAGTAAAGCATTCCATATTTTTGTACCTCATGGACTTGAAAACTTTAGACAGCTTGTGGACGGTTAGGTAGTCAAAACGCCGGTATAATTAATGTATTGCTAACTTCATTAAGTTTAATAACCTTACCTTCAAATATTTAAATAAAACTATAATTCAACATACTTTAAGTGAAAGGGAAACCATTAACCGTTTTTAACCAGCTTATCAACGTTAACGTCGACGTTAATAACGAAAGTTTTTATATCTTCCAAAAAGATAGAAAAATGGGGTAAATGTTGGAACAACAGTCAAATGCAGTACAGTCAAGTTGACTTTACTTGTGGTAAAGTTGATTGTACGTACTGCAAATTGACTGTAGTTTATAGCAATCGACTACATCGACTGCAAGTGTAGTACAGTAGGTGGCCACTTCAAAGTGGGGTATAGACCAAAGCATTTGGCCATATAAATTAGTGAGTAGACCGGCTAGCGGTCTGCCAAACTTAAAACTTACAAATAATCAACCCGAATCAATTTTAATACAACACTAGTTACTTCGACCACAGTAATTCGAATCGACTATGTTGCAACGAAAAAAGCCTAATAACACTAAGCAGTGATTATTAGGTTAAATTAAAATAAGCTAAGTAGAATAAAAGGTTGTTTCTAGTTACACTCTAAATGAAACGGCGGCCAAGGGTAAAGGAAAGGTTTTTGCAAAAGGCTCCTACAAGTTGTGTCAATTATTCGCTACAGAAAGTAAGGAAGATTTATAGGTTATATTAGTTGTTCGCAGTAGTCTCTTAATAACCAACAGTATCGCTATTGAAAACACCAAGAAATCTTTATTACTTCTATTTAAAGTCGTTGAGATCAACCGCCTAAAAGTCTCAAAAATCACTGAGTCGGCAAGTTGGCAAACGGCAAAGTCAATACTATTACAAATATTACTACTATAGGCACTACTACTGTAAATTTCAAATCGCAAAAACAACTAAATCCCATGACCTTCATCTTTAAAGACCAACTTTAACGGCAAACCTACAACTCTCTCCTTTACACCATTTTCTTTCCACTACACCCCTCAATCTTTATAGCGGTAGCTTGAAAATGAGCTGGAATTAATGCCGTTAATAAACCCATCAGAAAGAAGAACGATTTTAGCCTTAAGAATTACCTTTAAAAAGTACTAAGATAAAGATATTTGGTTTACTAAACCCAACGAATACTCTTTAGTCGAACACGTTACTAATATAATCCGCTCTTATATATTCGATTTAGACACTAATAAAACCGTTTAAGGTCAATAAGCGTACAATAACTGTCAAATACTCTAGAGAATGGAATTTGAATACCTAAAAGATGGTAAATAAACAAGCCATGATTAGGTTAAAAACTAAACTCTTTGAACGAAGCCTCGACCTCCCGATATAAAAAAAGAAAGAGAGTAATCTAGCCAATATACTTTACGAGTGCGTCATCGACGAAGACCCTTAATAAATCTTGAAAGAAAAAGGTAAAGAAAAAGGGATTGCTAGCGATAGTATCTCTTGACGCCTTTTCATTCGTTCACAAAAACCTACCTAAACCCAGATAAGTTTTTTCAACCCTTTTACCTAAGATTAACTGTCGAATACTTCTAACCATACGAAATTAATTCACCTATGCGCCGCAAACCATCAAGTTCACCAGTCAATTAAGTAAAAACCTCGACATACTCCTTAACACCACAAGGAGTATCTCCAAGTTTTCCGCGGTGGAAACCCTTAATTCCTTTTCCGCTAGGCTTCTCAATATATCCATATTTAGTAGATAAATTAAGGATGGAACGGCTTTTTACGCGAACATAATATGGGCACAACTGCTGTTTTTTCCCCTCCAAACTTAGCCAAAGGTAACCATCCTGCCTACTTCTACTAACATTAATACTAATCAAGGAATTCTAAGGGTCCCTACTAGTATATTACCTTCCCCATCGATATGTCCCCGTAAGTATTACGAATTACGCAGAAATCACGACTTTGATTAATATATTCAAAGAAAAAGGCATGTATAAAGGTCAATCATATAACCTTCTCGATGTTAAGTTGCGCCCGTTCTTCAAAATCTACCGATTTATAAGGGTTAAATTACCAAGTTTTCACTTGCGTTTTCCCGATTTCCTTACTAGTCAAACCGAGGATTATTACTTACGGTACTTGAAGAATTGCGTTTCTTTCCGTGAAATATACGATAACCTAAAGGGCTACTTTGAATAAGATGCCAATCTTACCCAATAACATAAAGATTAGAATATTATCAAGTGGTTTTACATATTAGATTATAAGAAAGAAATGGAAAGTAAAATTGACCTTTTTAATCAGATGTTTAATGAGCTAGCAGTTTTCTAATGAGTAATAGGAAACATGGAAGCTGGCGAAGGTATACTTCGTTAATAGGACCGCTAAACTATTACAGGCCATAAAAAGTTCAAATATATCTTACAATACCCTAACGCTACCTGAAAAGTGTTTTTTTAGATAATTATATTCCTCGTTAACAACCGTAATAGATTGAGTTTCAAACTCAACTAGTATATACCCCTAATCTCCAAACTTTAGTAACGAAGAAAAAAACTCACTTCATGCGTATTATATGAACCGCAAATACGTAAGGCTCGTCTATTATTGTTAACAGAAGTTTCGGATCTAAAGACATAACTAAGCTACGAATGAAGAATAGTATATTTTTCTTAAAATTGTTTAAGCTAACTAAGTAAATTTACTTTAAACATCAAAATATATTTGATTGACGTTAAAAAAGTCTATTGGTTAACACGTTATACCATTTACTCACGAGAATGAAAACAGGTAACATATTCAAAACAATTCTCTTTTACTTTTAATCAATACTACGTTGAATAAATTATAGAATTCAAAGGGAATGAATTTAAAAAGGAGTAAAAAAATATTAAAGCTATTGGATGTTATTAAGATATCAACAATGGCCTAAAATTAACGTAATAACTCGCTGATAACGCCTTGTTATTCCGCTTCATAGATAAAAAACCCTATCGACGATATAACAATAAAAACTCTGGCCTTATATTCCTTTTTACCATTTAAGATCGCTACGCGAAACAGGTTTTTTGAAGTATAATACTAGACACTGAGGAAATACGATACTTAACAAAAAACTATTCGTAATACGTCTTAGGACGACGGAATACAAATACGGCTATAAAACTTAAATATACGGATACTAATAAAGTCAAGTTCTGCTTTAGCTCTAGCAAAAAGATTTTTTCACTAGTATTAACTACTTTTAATACTATTGTTAATGTTATTGTTTTCTACATTTTAAAATCACCTACCCCATTTTTCGTTTACCTTACAAATATAAAAAAAAACTTGACGTTAACGTTAATGTTTAAACTCATGAATTGATCTAAATAAAGGGTAATAAAAGTTTTATATTTAAATTTAAATGTAGAAATTGTTAGTTTCACCTTGAAGGATGAAAAGTTATGGTATTAAACTTGAAGGCATAGGAATTTGCTTAATTACATAGTATTTTTTACCATCTAACGACTAATGAGCTTTATAAGGTTTTTATTGCAGTTGGTTACGAATATGTGTACTTACCAGCTTTAGAGGCCATTCAACTGCTTTATCATTACTATCAAACGTATCCATAAACCCCCCTAAAATTTTAAGTTTATATTAAAGGAAAATTGAGACCTTAAGTTTAAGGTCTTCGTAGATGTTTTTTATCTGAGGAGAAAGTTAGTATTTTACGTCGTAGACTCCGCTACGGCTTTGTACAACATTAAGTTTCTTATAACCATAACGGAAAATAAAACGTGGAAAATACTACGTACTTTGTGAATTAATACGTACCTTGACCCATTCGATATGATAATTTACGATATCGGTATTGACTTTGTTACGATCAAGTTTTGGGCTAATATTTAGTCGATGGAGTTTTAATATGACTAGGTTTTCGTTAAAATATATTAAGGTATTGATAAAGTTGAAAAGGCTTATACTCTTTTGTGAAAGACATACAATATCCTTACCCTATAAATCAAAATATTTATAATTCAAACAACAAGGCTTTCAATAGAAGTAAAAGGTCTTAATAATATTATTAGCCCGAACGGTCTGATGCTAACTTTATTAATATTTGGGGTCTACCTACGTATAACGACTGAGTCGTCACTATCCACAAATATCTAGATGTGGGCTACAACATATAGAAAAGCCTAGAAGAAATTGATAAATGAATCAGTACGTCGCTAGATTAACGATGCTTTTAACGCTAAAAACAAACTATCGATGAAAAACGTATTATCCCCCTCTTTTTAAAGTAATCTTTTTATGTAGCAAAAACTAAGCAAATCAGATAGTTCGTATAAGATTTTAATGATTATAACCTAAATATAGTAGTTAAAACTGCTAACAGCCTTATGACTTTCCGAATTACATGAGTTAAACTTTTTTTTTTTTAAAAAAAAAAAGAAAAAAAAACTTAAGTCTAATAAAGGTTTTGATGTCGATAACCTTCGAGTCGAACGAATCAGTTGATATGATATCCCTAAGTCCATTGTAGATAGGCTAATGAAATACCGATGGTGTGGAAAACCACTTGAAGGGAAGAAACATATAAAAAAAGAGGATGGTGACGAGTATTCCAGGCCTGAAAAGATATATTTAAAGGCGTAAGTCTTTTAAAATTAAATATTTAACAGAAAAATTGACTTTAAGCTACGTTCCAAAGGTATTATTCATATAACGAGTAAGCCCTTTAAAAAAAACCAGGTGGAAATTAACAGCTTTTTTATATAAGGGTTTATTTAACTTATTCCATTAATATAATTTAAATAATAAAATTTTATTAATTTTAGGGCGAGGATAGTTTATGAGTTGATTCGCAAAATCGTATCTAATTGTTTCAAGATACGGCAATAAAGGTAAGGGTTAGACTTTAACTTAATCGTCGTAATTTCTACCAGTTTAACTATTGATGTGATCTATTAGTTTACACTGAATGGTCGGTATATAATGTAGGTTAACACGTAGTTTACTACTAATATTCAGTGGATTGAACTATTCAAATTGACGAAAGAACTAATGAATAAGTTTCCCGCCGATACAATGATATGTTATATTAAACCTTTTTTATGGACTAGACGAAACATGCGTTTATTAGTTTTTAAAGTATTAGGTACACTTAAAAAACAGGTTGAATATAAACACTTCAACGTTCAACACATGCCTATTAGTTATGGAAGATGAAGAATTCGATATAGTTGGTATGTAAATTAACAATACTTTCTGTTTCAGAGACACTAGGTTCATATTAGCGGAATAACATGTTATCGTAAAGTTAGGCCTTTAGTAATGTAAGTCAATCGAGACGTTAGATAAAAGCATATATCTTAACTTTAATAGATCGTCAATCCGTATCCATAATGTTGAAAATGAAAACGGCACTTACATTAACCTACTTTAAAAAATAAACTACGAACTTGACGACTATTGATAAGGCCGACGAGGTAAGATTACAGAGATACATGGAGCAGAGGGCTCGGGCAGCCTATATTACTACACTATGTTAACCCAAACAATCTTAGGACCTATCTATTACAGCTAAAGTACAAAATTTACAAAACAAGGACTTTGATAGGTTAAATAAAAGGATTTAGTGGTAACTAGACTATTCGGAACGAAGGATTAACATGGTTTTAGTAGATTTTACGAAAGCGAAGTTGATAATCTTTGCGGACGGGTTATTTACCAATAATACTGAACTTACGTTGCAAATAGTCTTTCTCATAATGCTCGTTGGCGAGGAAAGGTTTAAAGATCAGTTGAAAATTACCGGAAACCTTGTATATTGAACATCTGTCAAGTGTAAACGTGTGAAATTAAGCGTATTAGCTTTGAAATTTTATGGTAAAGTAACAGACTTTCATATTAATATGATACGGAATAGTACATTAACGATTATTACCAAATAGTTAAGACTACCTCCGATATATGTATTAATATATATAAATTTCTAAAGCCTTTACGAATACGTATCGAAGCCAGTCATAATAAATAGAAAAAGTTATATAATAGACGTAATAGTTTTAAAATGGCATATAAAGCACGTGAAATTGACGAGTTTCGGTAAATTAATAACAATAGTGACCTCGCCAACACTATAACTAAAGCCACACCTAATGTTTCCCTAGAAAGGTTCGTGGATCGCTTAACACGTGTTCTGGAGAAATAGAGAGGCTTAGACAAACTTAAAAACTGCTAATTTTTTGATTTTATTAGCAATTCTATTAAGTTAAAATACTGGAAAAATGTACGGAAGTGGTGGAATACGTAATGCGCATAAGTTTGTGGCGAAAGACCTATGTACAGGAGTTGAGGAACGAAGGACACGAAGATAGGAAAAAATGGCCGTAATTAATGCTAATTTTAGTGCAGATTGATCGGAATTAACTGAGGTTTTACTTGTTGATTCAAGAGGGATTTTAGAGGTTACCACCAATTGATGGCAAGCTATGATGGCGTACAGGCACAAAAAAAAGCCGCCAGTGTTGGAATAGCAGTCAAATGCAATAAAGTCAAGGCAACTAAACTGTTAGTTGAGTTGATTGTACTTACTACAAATTGGCTACAGTTTGTGTGACTGTACTGCATGTGTATTTTAATAGGTGCCCACTTTGAAGTGGGGCACAGGCCAAAGCATTTTTCCATATAAATTAGCTTGCAGAACGGCTAGTGGTCTGCCGAGCTTAGAACTTACAACTCATCCATCAGAATTAATTTTAATGCAGCACCAGTTACTTCGATCCCAGTGATTCGAATCGACTACGTTGCAAAGATAAAGGCCTACCAATATTATGATTGTTATTATTCACGAATGACTTATTAGTAAAAATCAATAATTCTATGATCTGTATATCAAAAGGTTTGAAACGCAAGTTACGTTTCGCGTTCCAGATTTACCGCTCGAAACGTTTATTTAACGACCGGTATTTGTTATCTGACGATTTTGTTCAATTGTATGTAATGATAAATATGTAAAACAAAGTTTCTAGTTGTAAGACTAATGTTATTCGGGCCGCACGTCTAAGTTAATAACGGTATTTGTCAATACGCTTTGGATTAGTTATATCTATATAGGTAACATTGTTTAAATAATCTTTTTCTGTAAGTTTCAGGAAATTATTTTGAAACCTAATGGTCGTATCGTTCAAATAAATGAAATAGTCTTTCGTTACGTAAATCTTAAGTTTCCTCTTTAAGTTGACCTTTTAAAGTTTTCTACTTTTCTCGACGGAAAACGGATTGTTTGTATTCCTATAACTATAAAGCCTTCTTAATACGATTTATAAATCAATAATTAAGGATCGAACATAGAGTTCGTTATTTCGAAACGTTTTTTATGGTGCGTTTGATACGTATTGAACTAGTATATACCAGAGTTTACAAGGTTATAAAGTAGCTTAATTATATGTTGTATCGTTTCAAGTAAATGGTATTTTCGTATTTTCATAAATAGGTAGATGTGAATACGTTGTCCAAGGCGTTTTTATATTAGATATATGCTTGTAAAATATTCCGAAGCTGAAAACGTAAGGTATACGATGTACGTAAGGAGGTAGTAAAATCTAGAATTAAGCAATGTTTTATTTGTTGTAAGGTAGGCGATTGAGTTATAATATCTTTTTGTTCTAGTGTTGTCATACCCAACTTTTACAAAGCGACTGTTTTATAAGGTTTCCTCATTTTCTCTTTTACCTTATAGACGAGTTTGGTAAGGAAGAGCTTTCAGTTGTTGTAAATTGTCGGATTGAAACTTTTAAAATAAAAATTAGTTTATTCGATTGATGTAGTGGTTTTCTTTCGGGTCGTCTTAATAAGAGGTTTATCAGGAGCTGTAATAATACCTTTATAACAGAGATTTATACTTAGATCGCGATCCACTTGTTATGACCCAAGCCCGTTAGCGGGTCAGGAAAGAGGCCAGCATGCAGCTGAGCTACCGGTGAGCCTCAATGAGTACCAGTGAGCCTCAGTGAGTACCGGTGAGCCTCAGTGAGCATCGGTGAGCCTCAGTCAGTACCGGTAAGCCTCAGTAAGCACCAGTGAGCCTCAGCACTAAAGATGATATGAAGGCCATAGGATATAAGGACACGGCCATCACCACATAGATAGTATTTCCTTCATAGATCTTCAGTTTTCAATCTAAGTATTCAGTCTCAGTATAATCTGAATAGCCTCACGGCTTTTGATCATTACTTGCACGGTTGCAATATTATTCACTCAGCACCTCTGCTACCTTCTTGATAACATAAACCCTCTGACACCTTCTATATACTCACGGGTATTTAGTGTGATCATTACACCGCTACCTTCTTCTGAATGATAAAGAAGTATAAAACAAAGTTTTTGAAGTATTCATTGTTTTTCAAAATAAATGGGAGTTTATGTTGACGTTATTCCGGTTTCATTGATTTGGGGTATTAGTATATTTAATGTATCTAAGGGTATATAAAGGTATCCGAAAGGTATAAAAGTATTAACAGAAAGGCGTTTGTTTCATCATAAAGGTGAAGTGATTGCTGTTATTTCGTAAGTGGTGTTTTAAAAGCTTTATCATCTATCTTTTCCATTTTTTATTACCTTACTATGATTCAACGAAATTAATTTATATCGTTCGGAAAATTCTTGAACACATTATATCTCCTAATACTGTTAATATCCTAGAGGTTGATTAACATTTTTTTCTCAAATTTATATTTTGGATTGTAATGGAAGTTTTCAACCCTCTGTTTTCCACGAACTGTTTCTTGTAGGAAATGTTTTAGAGATATAGTTCTTGGTCTTTAGAGAACGAAAAGGCTGTTATAACCTTTTACACAACGTTTGTTTTTGAAATCGTGGTTTGTAATTGTACTAAATCGTATAGATTTTAAGGTAAATACCGAATATAACATGTGTAAAGATAAGGTTATTTTGACCAAGTATATTATTTTCAATGTTTACGAATATTTATAAAATGAATTATTTTTAAGAATATATTTACTTCAACCACTTTAATATTACTATATACATCTTTAAAGTCGTTGGTAATATAGTTTACATTTGTTTATATTTTGAAACGTTTGAACTGATACTTATCTATACTATTTAACTGTTATTTCATTTATGGTTTAATATTTTCTAGAGTCAAAAGCTGTATTTATATCGCGTATTATTCAATTGGAAACTCCAAAATATACATTTATTTAGTAACCAACTAAGGTATTTTAACTGTCTTTTGCTGAAGAGGTTCGTGTAAATTTAACAGTTTGAAAGGATATTATAAAGTAGATTATGTAAATGAAAGGTTGCTTGTCGAGGTATATAATATTAATTATAACATTGTAATTAAAGTTAATATCGTTTTGTAAGCGGAAGTTCAATTTTTAAGGGTATAGTTAGTATAGTTAATATATGTGATAAAATTTTTCTATAACCTTTAATAAATCCCTTTCAATATTAGTATATACCACCGCACGAAGGAACCGTAAAAAGCGTCTTATAACTGGATGTTTAAATTGTCGGTATAATATACACAATTTTGGTTATATAAAATATCTGGATTTGATTATTCGTACCTCGAAGAAAACCTCAAGGTATTTAAATTTAAATTAAATTGGAATCAATACGTTATTCAAGGCGCGGACGAGTTGATCGATTGTATTTCGAACTTCGATACCGAATTTACTTTTATTCGTTAGCGAAAGTAGAAATAGTATTTTCAAGTTTATTATATAAATTTAACCGGTTAAAATAGTTTGTTCACCATTATTATCCCGAATAATGATGCCGTGCCTTTACTGAACAAAATTGAGCGATATTTGGTTTTCCGATTTAGTTGTAACTTGCACAAGTTTGCCGCGAAAGCGATAAATTATCATTTTCCGGCGGTCGAAATTTCTGTAGCACCGGTATTTGAAATAATACCTTGGAATCGATAATCATACCTATGAGACAATGTAAATTGAAACGTTATATATGTTCTTAACAGGTTATTATATTTATTTCAATCCAAGTTATACATAAAGAACACGTTTTCTAAAGCTTTTGAAGATTCGTTCATCCGTTCTTTCAAATTTCGGGACGTTACATAAATTTCGTTTTCCTCCGAATTTTTGAAAGGTATATCCCTATTGGTAAACGTTCAGTTCCTCTTTTTTTACTTTAGTTATCGACTATGTAGGCTATGATATTACCTTCCGCTTAGTAATTAAACAAGAAGTAAACACAATTTTATCGTTTAACACGAATTAACTTGTATACTAGATAGTTTACTAATTACTAACATAACTTATTATAAAAGAAACATCGTTTCTAAGGATTAATATGTTTTCGTATATTTGTACGAGCATACAGTAAACCTAATCTATATAGGTAATTTCATCTTATATCATACGGGCGCCCGCGTTAGAACATTTCATTTACGATGTTTGAATTTATTTTCTTTGTATTGAAAGTTCGGTTTAAAGTTTCATTTTTTTTATATATACTAAATCTTCAATTTTGAATATAATAAATCGTTTGAGAAAAATCCGCCTTTATAAGAGGCGGATTTTTATCTTTAGCTTTAAAGGCTACGAATATAAATTTAAGGCTCGTTAATCAACGTATCGAAATCCTAGATTATAGTTTAAAGCTTTTAAAAAATGCTTTGAAATCCGTTTTCAATTTCAATAGATTGGTTAATGTCCAGATTTCTATGGGAAGGTTTTATTATCATTTAAATACGTATTCTATCGCCTTTATATATCAATTCAAACGTTACCTGGCGTTTCATCAGCTTCATTGAAGAGATAGTTAACACTTTCTATAATAATATATCCGTATTATTACGATATCCTTTAACGGATTCCCATTTAATTTCCGTCTCATTACTACTATACAATTTATGACTAATTTCCGTATCGAACTACTTTTTGAAACGGTTATAACACTTTACTGATATATATATAGACGTAAAACAATACATGAATTACATTTCAAACTTTCCATACAAAACATCTGGCTGAAAAACATAAAATTGTAAAGGTTTTATGTCTAACATTTCACAGGTATTTTATTGATAGGGCTTTAGACGTTGCAATGTCGTCGATTCGATTTGTCGAAGTAACAGTAGTATTGTGTGGTCAGGCGGTGGATGTCTTGTCCTAGGTTTGGCAGACCTTTTGCCTGTCTGCGTAGTAATTTATATGGCCAATTACTTGGCTTGTGAACTAGTATAAAGTGGGCGTATACTGTACTTTAATCGCAGCCAATACAGTAGGCTCTTATAAAGCAATGAACTTAATTTGTAGTCAATATAATCAACTTTACTATAGGTAAAGTTATCCTGCTGTATTACTATTACTACTATTCCAATATTAGCAGCTTTTTATTTTGTGCGCGCATGCTAGTGTAGTTAACCCATCTTTTCCGTTAACCGTTAAATCACTTCCTCGTAAACTCGCTAAATCTCTGTTAATTCCAGTTAACTTATACACGAAACTTAACCTATTTACACTTAAATTAATCCCATTTGTTTTTAATTTACTTACGGCTCTAAGGTCTAACTTTATCAATTTCTACAACAAATTCTTCCCCTACAGGCTCCCACCAACTCTAAATTTAGTCATATCAATCAAAAAGGTCGTCATCGCCCATTCTCTAGCAGTCTTTCAGTTTGTCAGTATACTATTGTCTGCTAACACGTAACTGAACCTTTTCAGGTAGCCTATTAACATATTCCTCGATATGTATAGTTAGTCTGCTGATATTTGCAACCATTTTAAGAGCCTTGTTCGGCGATGCGTTTGCTATAACGTTAGTAGGGTTGTCTTTTCTATCTATCCATCGGAACTCCTCTATTTCCCTATCTTTATAGGTTTCGCGAAGTGCTATTACAACAATCATTAGTCATTTTTACTAGTTTTTTCAAGGTTTAAAAAATATCCGAACAGGATTTTCGAATTGATATAAATCACCACCGAAATTGGAGCAATGTTCAGCTACCTTATAATAACTTTGAGGGTTTTCTAAAATGTTATACCTATATTAAAGCTACCTATTGAACCTTGAAATTTAATAATAGTACTTTTAATGTAATTCTTTTATATTCAAGAAATGTTTAATAGATTAGGTTATCGATAATGCTAAACTAATCTTTGTGTTTATCTTGCTTAATTATAGGGTTTAAAAATCTGATCTCCAAAAACAAGTCGGTGTTATTTGCGAAGAAGTCATACGTAAACACTTTTAACTTAGTCTTCGATAAATGAATCCATACTATATTGATCTACCGGTCCAAATTTCGTATTTAACACTTAAGCCTCTTTTAACAGGTTGAAGCTTTTCCTTATTGGATTTTGTTCCTATTCCGTAAAAAATATATTGTAAAAGGCTTTCGGTTCATATAAGATAGCTATATAACTATTACGAGCACGTCATTTCAGATACCGTTAAGCTTTGGACACGTTAATCTTATCTACTATAGTTAAATTAACTTCTTAATCCTTCCAGAGGAAACAAAAACCTATATTAATACGAAATATACGGATTAACGATCCGTTACAGTAAAGTTAATTATTTTCCGCTAAAGTTATAACCGGCCTACAATTCCAAGACTTAAAGTCCTTAATCGCTTACTATTTTATTATTATAAAATTAGCCTCTTTAACGAGAAGTATATTATTAATTGACATACCCATAATGACAAAATTGTTTTCTTACACTACCAATAGATACCAATCGTATATTAAAGATATTATACCTAGTCGTAACTTATAGTGCAATTAATAGATGAAAAAAATAATAAACGCCTATTTCAATCAATCTGTATGAGGGCTTTATGTACCGTATCACCATTCCTAAAGGGTAGATAATACGTGATTCTTATAACAACTTAAATAAAACGATCCGTTATAGATTGGTTACTAATTTCATAAATTCGTCTGTTATATCGTAGCCATTAAGTATAAACATACCTTTAATTGAAATTGATTAACTTGCTATAAAAACGATAACTTAATATTAACTGATTTTCCAAATCGTTAGCAACTACGCAAGAATTTAGGATTTACCTTTATTACCATATATTCAAGCGATTAGACTTCACTTTTTGTATGACCGCCCCGTAATTTACCCTCAACCTTGTATATTATTCTTGACCTCAAGATCGTGATATTTGGGTTTTAGAGGTTAAAGTCTATCTTTTGCACAAATTATAGAACTCCTTGAGTTAAAAAGCCGTTAATTTCAACCTTATTACTTGTTTAAAAGAGTTTACCTAAAGTTTTCCTAATATCTTATACCTGACACTTCAATACCAAGTCTTCGTTATCCTCAATTTTTCTCCTTACCTAAATAATATTATAAATGCGACCTGGGAGATATTCCCCCTCCTTAATATTCATTTTTTTCGGGGTTTGTACGCACTGGCGACGTTTTATTGGCTTGTTAATAACGGTTGAAAAAACTTTATTAGCTCAGTTACTTGACTTTAAGGTCTTTATAATTAGTCGCCATAATATAAGCCTCAACATAGGAGATATGAAACGTCATAAGGCCGTTAATAGTTTTAATACCTACTTTAAAGTTGGCAACACTTGAAGTTTTATCTAGACTCTTCCATTTTTTGGCTTCCGCTACACTAGGAATTTACTTTAAAACGGCAGAGCAAGTACGTTGATTGTCATAGGACCGCCTTTGGTATCAAGGACGTCGTTAACTTAACATCGTATCGATTTCTTCCACAGTTCTTTTAGTGTTTTGATGTAGTCCACAGCTCGTTTTTAGGTACCTACTAATAACGTAGATTTACTCATCAAGCGTAGGTACGATTTCAAAACTAGTAGATTTGATAATAAGATGTTAATGCCTTTAATATCATTCAATCCTTTTACCGCTATTTAAAAGCATGAATTTTGATTCGTAAAGTTTTCAATCTCCAGCGTAAGGATATTGTATGTTTATCAAAGTAATAAGTATATCTTTTCAACCTTTCCAATACATTAGTAGATCTTTACAGGCATCTGTTTACACAAAATCCGTATTATTTTGGAATCTTCCTGAAATTTCGCCGCCGTAAAGTTGGTGTTAATATCGTTGAAGACGAAGTCAAGTAGGCCTAACTTCGTGTCAATCCATAATATCTTTAACGTTTCCCACGTATCCTTTACTAATGAAGACTTCAAAAGGTTAACTTCGTAAAAAGAGGTTGCGGAGTTAATAATGTAAAGAATAGGCTTATTATTTGAGGAAATCACATTAATTAAAACCTTATAGTTAAAGTTCTTATCGTCTTTCAATATAAAATTAAATTGTTGGGGGTCTTAGGTATATGTTTAGAAATAGTGATAGAGATTTTTGATAGTTATTAAAACATATAATTCCATATATTTATAACTTACAAACTTTATGACTTGACATAACCTGTTAACAACTGAATGGTTGACGAGCCGATGTAGTAAACGCATTTTTGGCTTCCTTAGGTTGAATACTGTTGTCTTCAGGCTTTAAAAATAAAACTATAAGTTTTCTTATTTAAAGTCAAGGGGAAACCTATGGACGTTTTTACTAGTTTATTGGTTGAAATCAAAGTTAACGCCGATGTTTTTTATATTTTTAAAGTAAAAAAAGAAAAGGGGTAAGGTATTTGAAAGTATGCAAAATGATTGGTTTAATAATGGTTTAAACTACAATTATCTCAGATAACGATCGTTATTTGCCCAAACCAAAGTTAACTTTGACTTTACCATCATTTCAAGGATTAATTCTGGTGGCTATAATGCTTTCTCTCCGCAATGCCACTTACTATGAATTGTTTCCTATTAAGTGCCTTATTTCCTATATGTCTGGTATAATACCTTAAAACGTGTGGTTCGCGTAACGATCACGAAATTTAGAGGTGTATAAGGGATTAAAGGTTTAATCAGGGTAAAGGTAGGGGTTTTCGCCGCTTAAACGGTATAAAAAGACGTAATTGACTAATTATTAGGCCGTATCGAGAGTAATATCTTTATGTTACTTAACCCGTTTGGACACGTTTTTATTATCAGAATACTCCTTACCTTTCAAGTTTGTAATGCGGCTAAAGTATTTTTATTTAACGGAAGTAGGGATTTAGAAGTAGTATATCGCGTATTGTTCATATCGCTAAGCCGGTGGGTGATAAGTGGACTAGCAATTGTACTTTCTACAAATCTAATATTTCTTACCAATTTTACGACAATAGTCCTTACAGTTAGTAGGTTCGCTTAAGGGTTGCCCTTATTAGCGCCAATGTGGTTATAACCTTTAGTTTAAAGCCGTTAACACAGATTTTAGGCGTTAAGAACACCTATAACCGTACTTACAATCGATGTAATTAACCATCTTACGGTCTTTTTCATTTACATCGCGAAAGAATTTACTTGGGGGTATATACCAAGCGAATTTAGTATACGCGTTATGGCTATTGTAAACGAAAAGCGTAACTAGCTAAGAACGTCGTCGTAGATGATATCTAAGCGTTATATGGTGTGTTTAATCTCGTTAATGCCCGTAAAAGCTGCCCATACCTGTTCTCAAATTGTGGCTTCATTAGCCTAGGCTTTACCTATTAATTGCTAATACAATATAAGTTTGTTAGGCATCGGGTTTAATATATCTATTGGTATTTCTTTCTTTTTGCTTCTTTACTATTATCGTAGTTTACCTTGTGCTGGCTCAATCCGCATAGTATCATTTAAAGTGGATATTGTACTCGAATTGGCTTTTTATACTATCGTAAATCTCGCTAAAAGTGATTATTCGGGTTAGAAATGTTAGTTAATAGTTATTGGCATACCCTGTAAGAATTCCGAGAAATAGTAAGTGAAAACTAGAAAAAAAAAATCTTCATTTACTTATAAATATTCAAAAACAGAATTATTTTCGTGTCGAAAAGGTTATAATGTTTCACTTTATACTTTTTTATATTATTACAAATATTAGCGAAGTTCGTTAAAAATTACAATTAATGTTCAGTATCTTAATAAGTTTTGGAGGAAGGTCGCTATTATTATTCCAATCTTTATTTGTGTTTTTGTTGGCGATTTAAGCCTTGTAGCTTCTAAGCTACGGTATCAAGGGTAATTTCAAGTCGCTTAACCCGACGGGTAAAGTCCTATGATAAGGCTTGTAATAAGCTCGCACGTGTAGGCAAACCTGTCGTAAAAGGTTTTTGAGGGGCTTGGCGATTTTGATTAAGAGGTGAGGGAATAATAGGGGCTTAAAGGTTTTCAGGAACTTGGCAGCCTTATTTAATCAACTGGTGGATAACACTAACGTCAATACCTCTTGTTGCGTTGGCTGTTACTGTTTTAAGCGCTCTGCTACCGCTAAAGCGTATTCAGCACTGTTATATATAGGTGCTAGGTAACCAAGCAAGTTAACGAGTTTCTTATCGTTAGCGCTTAAAGAGTCTCAACTTAGCTAGGGGTAAAGGTGCGATCCCTAAAACGCGTATAGAGGCATTAAGGTTACTTAATACCTTTCCTTTTAGAGGGTGAATTTTCATAGCATTCTTCAAATTGAGCTAATTTAAAAAGGGGTTTTACCAGCTCAATAAAGCTTTTTTCTAGCATATATTTCCCTCTAAGTTCCAGTTTTGCCTTTAATTTTGACTCAATACCCTTTTAAATATTTTTTCATATGTTAATAATCCAATCATCAAAAATCTTACGGTACTTACAAAAGGTACGGTCGCCGCGGCTAAGACTTTCGCCACCGTCCTAGTCGACGATATAACTGTTAACGAAGTTAAACATGTATTTATCCGTTAAAGTTTTATCGATGTTTGATTTCCCAAAGCTTTTCATCATAATACTTTGAAGGCAAGAGTTTGAAGGCTTTAATTACCTCTATTATTTATCAATTTGATATTATCTTAAGGTTTTGACTCTTGTAAGATTCGGTGGTTTGGTATGAAGTAAACTTGGCTTGGTGGCGTATGTGCTGGGCAACTTGGCGTAAGATAGCGCAACGTAATTTTCTTAATGTAACTTTGTGGTTTTTGATGGTTTCACTTCGATAACGATTTTAACGAATGAAGTTAGCGTAAAGATGGTAAAAAAAGTAAAATAAATACAAAAACTTGGTATTTGGGCAAAGGTTTAATGCAAAGGGTAAAGGTAAAAGTTATTCATTATTTTCTCGTAGGATTCAATCGTATTTACAGTAGCAACACCCGTAGTAATACTAAATAAGCTGTTTGTCAATTTGTCGTTTTAGAACTTTCAACGGTTAATTACAACGCTTTTATCGAAAAATGATCTGTAAAGACTTCTTGGTATTTTCAATAACGATATCATGGCTACCTCTTAACGGCCATAAAAGCTAGTGCAACCCAAAGGTTTTCTTTACTTACTACCATCAAAACTAATATAATAGGAAAATCCCTTCGCAAAAAATTTTCCCGTACCCTTACTACCATTGTTAATGTAGAGCGTAACCGGAAAATAGCTTCTTTTTTTATTCAGCTTATCTGATCTTAGCTTAATAAACACTGATTAGTGTTGTTAAGGCTTTATATATTACAATATTGTCGACTCGATTGGTCGAAGTATCAGTAGTATTACGTAGTCAAGTAACGGATATTTTGTTTTAGGCTTTGCAGACTGCTAGCTGGTCCAAGTAGTAATTTTTATAGCTAATTGCTTATCCCATGCCATAGTATGAATTGGGCGCATACTGTCCTTCACTGGAAGCCAATCAGTAGGCCCTAAAAAAACAATAAACTCAACTTGCAGTTAGTATAGTCAATTTTACTGTAAGTAAAGTTGACCTACTGCATTTCAATTACTACTATTCCAACATATTCAATATTATATAAATATTGTTATTAAATACGGTGTATAATTCGCCACTATGATTTTCGCTACTATCTTATAACTTAAAGAAGTTCCTAAGCTTCGTATGTTCGCTTTTGTTATTAGTAAATCGGTGAGATCAAAGGTTATGATATGGGTCGTAGTTTATGGATATTAATCTGTAAGTTTTGTATAGTTTTTCATCTTTTTTTTTATATTTTTTTCGAAAACTTATCACTTCAATCTGAAACGCTTTTAACTACGCCAGGAGAGGTATTGGTATCATCTGGGTGGCCCGTTTTATCGTTTTTTTTTTCATAGTATTTAATAGAGGAGGTAAATTTTAAACTCGAGTGGAGGATAATATTTACAGCTTTTTCTCCTTCCTTGTCAATTCCTTAAGCTTTGTTAACCATTCTATGTATATGGAAGATTTCGCTAAACGTTTTACGTTTTGCTTATATGGGATAATCGTATGTAATAACTTACTTCTTATATTTTGAATAAGTTTTTTTTTTTTTTTTTCACAAACTAATATCCTTTGATAAAATTCTTTTTCAGAAAATTTTCGTCATTATAACTCAACATTTTATGGAATTTGGCCGTGATGATTAACGCTTTTGTAATACAACAGTTTCTACCTCCAGGTATATTAAAACCCTTGCTTCGTAATTATATTCGTAATTCTTTCGAGTTTACTTTATCTGCTGTATACTACATATCCAATATTAAATCCGAAAGTTCTTCACCGAAATTATCGTATATATTGAGCTCTCTAGTCTTTTTCTTTCAATATAGAAACATCACGTTTGTAAAATACATGTTTTCCACCTTGAAATACATATATTTTACCGATGCATGGAATATATTATCCCATACCTTGAAATTAATATTATTTGAAACGGTTTCCTAAACGTACCAATGTCTAACAAGACATTTATATACTTGCTGACCTCAGCCAAGCTTGTTGTTAATGGCGTTATGAAATTGAGATTATCGTATGTAGAATTATATTCCAAATGAAATGTAATATGTAATTATGTGGTTTTATATAAGTTTTAAATAATATTCTACAAAGAGTCTTAAAATGAAATGCTGGAAAAAAACATAGAATATGTATAACAATATAGATAAAATGTAACAAAACATTTCAAATTATGTGTTCAACGTTTACAGGTATAAATAAAACGTAAATAAAATCTAAACGAACGTTTTATATTAATTGTTTAGGATTTGTAAGTGTTGGTAGGCCTTTAGACATTGCACCATTGTCGATTCGATTGATCTAAATAACAGTAGTATTGCAGTAGTCAAGTTCTGGATGTATTGTTCTAGGTTTGGCAGACCGATAGCTGGTCTGCACAGTAATTTGTATAGCCAATTGCTTGGATCGTACCCTAGTATGAAATGTAACATACTATATTCGACTTACACCTAATATAGTAATCCTATACAAAATAATACACTCAACTCGGAATTAATATAGTTAACTTTACTATAAGTAAAGTTAACCTATTGTATTTCAAATAATACTATTCTAATATTAGCGGCTTTTTAATTTGTATTTGTACGCCAGTATAATTAACCAATCTTTTCTAGTAAGCTTTGAATTACTACCTCGTTAACTGGACAACCCCCTGTTAATTTCAATTGGCCCCCGAATTGAAATACACTTATTTTCATGCAGATTAACTCTAATTGCCGTTAGTTGACTTACGGCTTCGAGGTTCGACTTTATCGACTTTTACCAAAGGGTTTTCGGCCATAAGCCTTTGTAAACTTCCACTTTTACAAGTCGACATCCTCAATTCCTCCAATTTAGCCGTGTTAAACAAATAAGTCGCTATTATTATTTTTCTGGCAGTCTTTCAATTTGATAGTATATTTTTGACCGCCACTATATAATCTGGGCTTTCCGGGAGACTTATTAACGTATCCCTCGATGCGTATGGTTAGCTTATTGTTATCTATAAACCTCTTTAGAGCCTTGTTTGACGATTATTTCGTTATAGTATTAGTAGGATTATTTTTGCCGTTAACCTATCGGAACTTCTTCCTCCCTTTGTAAGCTTTACGAAGTGCCATTACGTCGATTATCAGGCGTTTTTCGCTGATGTTTCAGTTTCGCAAGGTATTGGAATAGGTCTTTCGAGTCGGTATAAATATACCTTGATATGAGGAATCTTTACCTATTTAACGATAAGGTTAAGGTTTTTTTTTTAATGTTATACATACATTAAAGCCTATCATTTTGCCATAGACCTCCGAAATTAGTACGCTTCGTATAATCCTTTTATATTTAACAACTATTTAGTAAACTAAGTTATCGATAATATTAAACTGGTCTTCCTATCTTTATTTGTTAACGAAGGCTATTAGAAATCCAATTTGTAAAATTAGAGCGGTATTATTTACGAAACATCTATCTATAAAGATTATCAACTTAGCCCTTGACAGGTTAATTAAAATTATATTAACTCTTCAGTCTAGGTTTCGTATTTACTATTTGATCTTTTTATTTAGAAGGTCTAAATCTTTGTCTGTTGACTGCTATACTTATACCGCAATGGATAAGTCGTATAATGCCTTCGGTTAATATTGGGTAGCAACATAGCTGCTATGAGTATGTTATTCAAGGTAACGTTGAACCTTGGTCATGTTAGTTTTATTAATCGCAGCTAAATTAATGTCTTCGCCTTTTTGGCGAAATTTAAGGTCGGTATTAACACTAAGTATATGGATTGACGATCCATTAAAGTAAAGTTAGCTTCCATTTGCCAACATCGTAACCGGCTTACAATTTCAGAACTTGGAGTCTTTAATCGTCTGCTATTTTGATACCATAAAGCTAGCTGTTCCAATGAAAAGGGTATCATTAATTCATATATGTATTAAGCCAAAATCTTTTTTTACGTTACAAATGAATTCGGATCGTATATTAAAGACTCTATACCTAGTCGTAATTTAAAGTGCGATTTGTAGGTCAAGAACCAGTAAACGCCTGCTTTATCATATTTTTATAGTAGCTTAATATAACTTATTACCGTCTATAGAGGATAAATGATACTTAGTTTCTATAGATACTATAATAATACGGTCCTTTATAAATCCGTTGCAGATTACATATAAGCTTACGTTATATTACAGCTATTCAACTTAAATTTTCCTTTAGTTTTGATTAATAAATTTATTATCAAAACGATCATTAAATGTTAGTTGATCTTTTAAATCGTTGGCAACTATATAATGATCCAGTCTTTACATTTATCTGCGTATACTTAAACGATTAGACGTGAATTTTCTTACGGCCTCCCCGTAGTTTTACCTTTCATTTCGTTGATAATCTTTAACTTAAAAATGGTGATATTCTGGTTTTAGAGGTTAAAATTGGCTTTCGATACGAATTGTGAAACTCCTAGAGTTAATAGGCCGTTAATCTCCACCTTATTGCTTTCTTTAAAAGGCTTACCAAAGGTTTTAATAATCTCTTATACATGAAGCTTTAGTACCAAGTCTTCGTTATCATTTTTTTTCCTGTTTACTCAAATAATATTATAAATATGGCCCGGTGTATATTAATTTTCTTTCACGGTTCCTTTTTTTAGGGGTTGTTCATATCGGCGGCGTTTTTTATCGGCTTGTCGATAACAGATGAAGGAGGTTTATATTGGCACGGTCGCTTGGCTTAAGGAATTTTATCATTAGTAGCGGTAATTTAGGGCTTGACTTAAGTTGTGCGAAACGTTACAGGGCTGTTAGTAGTTTTAACAATTACTTTATAGTTTGCGATATTGAAGATTTTGTATGGACCCTTTTATTTGACTGGCTTCCGCTACATAAAGACTTTACTTTGTAACGGTAAAGCAAATACTTCTATTATTATAGGGCCTTTCCTAGTATTAAAGGAATTATTGGCCTGGCGGCGTGCCGATTCCTTTTGTAGTTTTTTTTTTTTTTTTTTTTTTTTTTAAGAGTTTTGCCATAGGCCGCAGCACGTTTTAGGGTACTTAATGGTAGTGGAAATTCACTCGTCAGACGTTGGTACGCTCTAGAGACCAGTAACATTAGTATTATGCCTTTAGGGCCCACAATAAAGTTCAGACCCTTTACCACCATCTAAAGGCGTGCCTCCAGATTCGTAAAGATTTTAATTTATCGTGTAAGGATATTGCACGTTGAGAGAAGTAGATTGTATGCCTTTTTAACCTTCCTAATACTCTAGTGAGCCTTTACAGGCACTTCTTTATATTAAATACTTATTATTTTGATATGTTCCCAAAATTTTGCCGCCGTAAAGTTGGTGTTAGTATCGTAGACAACGACGTTAGGTGAGCTTAAGTCCGTGTCAATTCATAGCGTCCTTAGTGTTTCTCACATATCCTTTGCTGAAAGGGACTTTGAAAACTTGGTTTCGTGAAAAGAGGGTACGGAGTAAACGACGTGAATAATAGGCTTATTATTTAAGTAAAATACATTAACAAAGACCTTGCAGTAAAAATCCTTATCGTCTTTTAGTGTAAACTTAAATTTTCGAGGGGCTTAGATATATATTTGGTAGTAGTGGTAAAGCTTTTCGATAGCCTTTAAGGTAAAATATTCTATATCTTTATACTCTGGAGATTTCAGAAATTTATACAGCCTATCGACAGCTAAGTAGTTGACAAGCTATTATAATCAATGTATTTCCCGCTCCTTCAGGTTTAATATTACTATTTCAGGACTTTAAAGATAAAACTTTAGGTACCCTTAAATGTGAAAAGAAACCTTTAACCGTCTTTAACCAGTTCGTCTACGTTGACATTAACGTTAATGCCGAGAGTCTTTATATCCTCCAAGAAAAGAAGGAAACGGGTAAGAGACTTAAGGATATGAAACGTAATTGCTTCCAACATAGTATAAACTACTGTTATCCTTAATAAAGATAGTTATTTGCCTAATCTAAAGCCAACTTTGGCTTTACCGATATCGTAACGATCAATTTCAGTGGTTATATTACTTTCCCTCCACAATGTTATGTATTGCAAATAGCTTTTTATTAAGTATATTATTGCTTATATATTTGGTATAATACTTTAAAACGTATGGTTTACCTAACGACCTCGAAGGTTAAAGATGTATAAGGGCTTAGTGGCTTAATTAGAGCAAATGTAAGGGTCTTTAACACCTAAATAGTATAGGAAAGCATAGTTGCCTAGTTATTACGCCGTGTTATAAGTTGTTTCTTGATGTCATTTAATCTATTTAGTGGTATTATCGCCGTTAACTGGCTTGTCATCCTCGAAGTCTGCGATTTGGTTTAAGGAATTCTTTTTGGAGGTTGTAAGGTATTATATGTAGTATATTACCTTTGTGTTATTTCGCTCGGTGGGGGGGGTGACGAATTACCTAATAGTCATGCTTGTTATAAATCCAATAAATTTTACAACTATTACGACGATAGTTTTGATGGTTAACAGGTCCGTTTGAATATTCATCTTATTAGCGCTAACGCTATTATTACTTTCATTTTAGGGTTAATATGCCAAGTCTTATATGTTAAAGGCGTTTATAGCCGTACTTACGATTGACGTAATTAAGTAGCACAAAACCTTTTTTATCTATGTTAAAGAAGTTAGTAGCTAAGGTGTATATACCAAGCGAATTTGGTATTCACGCTATTACAGTTGCAAAAGAGAAACGCAACTTGTTAAAAAATCTTTCGCAAGTAGTATCTAGGTATTGTAAGGCGTATTCGAACTCGTTAATGCCCGTAACTGCTACACGTACCTACTTCTAAAGTGTGGCTTCACCAATATAAGCTCTCCCCATTGTTTTATGACGTAATGATTACTTGTTAATCATTTCATTAAATATATTCATCGGTATGTTCTTCTTTTTCTAAATTTCATCGTCGCTTACATCGTAGTAGCACAATCTGTGTAATATTTCGTCAGGTAGACATCGTATTTGAAGTGGCTCTTTATATTATTAATAATTTCGCGAAAAATATTTATTCGGGTTCAAAAGTTTGGGTAGTAGTCCCTGGCGTGCCTCATAAGGAATTCGGGTAATAGTGAGTAAAACCAAGAGGGAAAATTTCTATTTATTTATAAATGTTTAAAATGGGCATTATTTTTTTATCGAAGATATTATTAGGTTTACCGTTTTACTTTTTCATATCGTTTAAGATTTTGGTGCATTCTGTAATAGGTTTGTAATTAATGTTAACTATCTTAATAGGTTTTGGAGGAAAGTTACAACAATTATCCCAGTTTTTATTCGTAGTGTTTCCTAATAGTTTAAGCCTTCGAGCCTCCAAAGTATGGTGTTAAGGATAATTACCAGTCGCCTGGCCTTAAGGGTAAAGTCCTGTAGTAGGAACTATGGTGTGCTCTTGTATATAGGTAAATCTGTCATAGGAAGTCTATAAAAGGGCTTAGCGATTCTGATTGAAATTCTAGGGGTAAAGGGGACCTAAATGTTTTAAGAGGTTTAACGATCTTATGTTAATTAATTAGTGTAAAGCGTTAAAGTTAAGTCTGGTCGCGTAGGCAACCGTTGCTTTACGTGCCTTACCGCCACTGAAATCGTACTACGCGCTGTCACGTAGATGTTATGGGCTGCTAATCAGGTTAATAGGTTTTTTATCGCCAGCACGTAAAGAGGCTTAACTTAGCTGGAGGTGAAAAAGAGGTCCTTTAAATCGCGTATAAAGTAGTTAAGGTTTTTCAATACCTTTTCTATTGGGATGTGGATCCTAAGGGTATTTTTTAAGATAAGCTAGTTCGAAGAGTGTTTCTGATAGCTTAGTTGAGGTTTTCTTTGGTAAGTATATCTCTTGGCGTTTGAGTTGAGCTTTTAATTTAGACTTTATTGTCTTTGAAATTATTTTCCATATGTCAATTATGTAGTTGTTAAAAAACTTACGATGCTTATGGAAATAGTGGTCATGATCTTCACTGTTATCGTATTTAACGATATAATGACCCATAAAGTTAACTAGGTACTTTTCCGTTAAGTCTTCATCAATATTTTGGCTCTAAAGGTTTTTATCATATTACTTGGAAAAGATAGATCCGAAAACCTCAATTGCCTTTAATAGTTATTAGGAGGGTGTTATTTTAAGGTTTTGGGTTATATAGGGCGTGTAAAGTGCAGGACCTGGTGATTTTGGGCGTAAAGACTTGGTGTTTTGGCGTAAAGTTGCGTGGAAACTTGGCGATTTGGCGTTAAGTCGCACGATGTGGCTTTCTTAGCGCGACTTAGCTATTCTTGATGTTTGCGCTCAAAGTAGCGAAATTGACAATTAAATTGTAGTAGGGGGAGTAAAAAGAGTAAAGTAGGGGTAAAGGTTTGATGTAAAGGGTAAGATCGAAGATTGTTTTTTATTATTGGTTGTTTAGCGTAGGGATTTAGTCTTTTGTTTTTTTTAGGTAGTAGCACCCTTAGTAGTACTAATTTAAGCCGTTTGCCCACTTGTCGATTTGTGACTTTTAATGGTCAATCTTAACGCTCTTTAAGAAGAATCTGTAAAGATTTCTTGGTGTTTTCAAGTAGCGATACCGTCGTTGCCTCTAAGTTACCGTAAAAACCACTGTAACCTAGAAGTATTTTCTACTTACTACCGTAAAGACAGCCGCAATTTGTAAAGGTCCTTCGCAAGAATTTTTTCTTTTACCGTAATAGCTGTTTGTTAACGTCAAGTATAACCGGAAAGTAGTTTTTTTCTTTTACTTGTCCAATCTTTGTTTAATCCAATAAGCACTGATTAGTGTTAGTAGGCTTTTAGAACTTGCAACGTTGTCGATTCGATTGGTTGAAGTCACAGTAGTATTGTAGTAGTCAAGTGGTGGATGTATTGGTTTAGGTTTAGCAGACCGCTAGCTGGTGTGCACAGCAATTTGTATGGTCAATTGCTTGGCCCGTGCACTGTTATGAAGTATTGCATACTGTACTCCACTTACACCCAATACAGTAAGCCTATACAAAACAATACACTCAACTTGCAGTCAGTATAGTCAACTTTACTGTAAGTAAAGTTGATCTACTGCACTGAAAATACTACTATTCCAAAAGTAAGTATTATATTAACTAAACAATTAGTAAATTTAAACGTCCTAAATATCAACTAAAATAGACAGTGTATAAATAAGAGGAGGGTGTATTTCGGAGTAGAGAATTGTGTGTAAAAGCTGAAATGGTATGTAGAAGAAAGTAATAATATTATGTAGAAACGTTGGTTGTTGCTATATTCGATTTTATTGTGATTGTAAGCGTTTCGAAAGCTGTTTCAAGAGTTTAAATTGATAATATAAACTTCTTGACAGAAATTTTGAATTGCTTTCAAGATATGTATAAACTGTTTTAATATATACTGAATGTAGTAATCGAATAGGTTTTGGTAAAAGGATCCGAAATTCAATAACTTATATAGCCGATGCGTAATGGGATGCTTTCTAAAAAGTACTCGAATACATGTAAAGCGCCAATCGAGTTTATAGTAACATAATGGAGTATTTAATAATTAAAAGGCATTAACCGAATTGATAATATCATATTGAAGTTGTTATTTTTAAAACCACTATAAGTTTTTCAATCTCTTTGCGTTTTTGCAAGGTTTTTATAAATCGTAGTATTGGAGCGCGAAGCAATTAAAACCGTTACAGTATCTCACTATCAGTATTAAACCAAAATTCGTCTCTTTTTTTCTGAGATATCTGTAATCGACCGAGTCGACTACTAATTAATATCAGTTAGGTCCAGATGTTGACGTATCAACTAAATAGTAAAATATTCAAATTATGATAGTATAAAAATGATATAATAGGGGGGAAAATCATTTGGAGAGTGCACGCCTCGGATAAAAGCTTATAAACTTTTACCTAGGGCGTAACACTCCACCAAACGCTCCGCTGACGCGGTTCTCTATGCTTACTAACTATATTGATATGTAGTAATATCCATATAACATATGTTTAAATCTTAAAATATCACGCAATTTTATACGTAGTAAGAGAAACGCTTTAGACGGTATAATATCGTATACCAACTTATAGAGCTTCGAAAACAATACCAGCCCAGGATATTGATATGTATATTTTAACCACTTTGTAACCCAACGAAAATTAATATATATTTTAATTTAACATATATAAAAGATATTATAAGAAAACACCTCGAAATAGCTAACTCCACATTGTACCCTTACTTATTAATTTTCATAACATAATTAGCGGGTTTCATGATTATATAAGTTTCAATTAACTCTATCCGTATTCTATATAACAAGTTTTCTTACATCTGACAAAATACAAAGGTTTCAAAAGCTAACATAAAAGCGAAGCTAAAGATATATTAGACGAAGAATCTCCTAATTGACTTTAACAATACAATAACTACGTTTTAGAACGAGTTTCTAGAAATTACGTAAAAGGGGAAGTTAAATAAGATGACCCTTATTGATATAACCAATATAAAGCTCACAGACGAATACCGATATTAACGTATACGTTTGGGTATGAATTATATCGATTGTAAAGTCGAAAACGGCGTTTAACTTGTTTATTGTTATGTATTATTAAATAAAACCATTGAATAACGAATGTAAAACGCTAAATGAACGCTGTGAATAATATATACGGAACACGAAACCTAACTTAGGCTTCATACCTCTCAATATAAAGATAACGAAAGTATTTACTTTAAATAATAACTCCTTTGAAAATGATGACGATCACAACTTGCAAATTACGTTTATACTTTTGATCTATAATAAAAAAAAAAAACACTAAAATTGATTTAAATTATGCGATAATATTGATAATTGAAGTCTTACTAAATGTTAATAAGTTATACAAAACGTTTTAGTTTCAGAAATTTATAAAATAATTAAAGGCTTCGACTTGAGTATTGATATAAAAATAACGTTTAGCATAATTATTTCAAGCTTTGACATCAAAATTATTCCTTCAATATTGAATATAAACTTTTTTCTTTTTTTTCAATACCTTATTAAAATGATATAATTAATGAAAAACGTTTTATATTTGTAGGTTAGGTCTTTAAGTCAACATATGAAGAAGAAATTATAGTATCCAAAGCTAGTAGTAGAAATACACAAGATTCAAGAGAGAAAAGAAGCATTTGGAGAGTACAAGCCTTAGATAAAAGCTAATAAGCTATCACTTGAATCGTGACACTCTACCATGCACTTCGCTAACGTTCTCTTTTACGTTTGATAGCTCTAGTAATGTATACCTTAAATATTAATATCCATACTGGCAATATTTATTTTTGTTCAAAGACTTTTTTATTGATAATTTAGTAATAATAGTATCATGTAGGTTGTAGTCGAAATGTTTCGTATCTATAGTTTAATAATGATAGTATAATATAGGTCGTGTTTCACATTCAAACATTCGTGAATATTCTAAACCATTCATTATAAATATTACATGTTTTAAATTTATTATAAAAAAGTATATCGCCGTTTGTTTGAGCAAAAAAAGATTTTCTCATTCAATAACACGTTATTATTTATTGGGTAATCTCCTAATTAACTATATTACGTTTTTGTATTTTATCAACAAATTCTAATTATATTATATTGATTAACGTTACGTAAATCGCGTAGTAAACGGCGCCTTTTGGCTTCACAACGCGTACGCGCTACAGAGGCTGCTGCTGCTGCTGCCGCATATTCTACCACTAGCATTGTTAGCGGCTCCTCCTTCAAGTCCCTTTCTTTAGGCATTTTCACTCCCCCTTTCCGCTTACCTTTTCCCTCCCTTATAAAACTAAAGTTGAAGTAGCAAAAAAAAAAAAAAAAAACCGATAGCATCAAAAAAAGAAATAAAAGTAGCTGGAGGTTATAAATCTTACATTTTCGTTTCAAATTACATCTTCGCCTTTACCGTGGCATTCGTTAAACGTTGAAAGCATAATATTGGCAAGTTGTAACGGAGTACGTAATATTTGATTTTCGAATATTGATATATACTAACTTTTTCCTAAACAAAACCGAGATAGTAGAGCGTGCCCGTCGTTTAGAGGCGCGTTTTGCTAGGGTACATCACGCGACCGTTTTGACACGAAAGTCGTTAAAGCGCCGGACTAAGGTAAGAATATCTAGCCCTTTTATAGCCACGCCTTACTTACTTTACATCGCGTCCGCTGCCTCCGGCAAGTCTTCTGGTTAATATCGTTAAAACAGGGGCGTATCCGTATGTTACTACCATTACAAATATGGCGGTAACGTCTACATGCTCTTTCCGGTGGTATTAGTACCGTTCACGAACGCCACGTCACCCGCCAGCCGCATATAAGGTAACTTATTTCACTTTTTCAATTTATAATCCAAAGCTTACAATTATTCCTGACCAAATACTAACAGGCGGCCCACGAAAATCATTACCGTTATCATCGCGTAATACGCGGGCCTACGCCTGTATTATGTAATCAAATTGAACGAAGTCTTCGACCGGCGTCGTAAAAAAAAGCGACCCGGTTTATCTCACCCTACTTAAATGCATATAACCTAAGGCGCAGGGGGTGCCTAACTTTTTTCAAGGTAAAGACGTTGGTGATAATAATAACAAAAGCGACATCGAAAACGATATCAACAATGATATTGTCCCTTCCCTCTCACCTCCCCCTTTAATAGCTATTAGCTACCTCGTTTTAATTGTTTGCCGGTTATAAACAGGTTAAGGTATATATAATGACATGATATTATTTTTTTAAAAAAATCATGATAATAATCGAAATGTAAATAATAAATCGTGAATTGAAAAGTTAAATACACAACGTAAATGACAAATAATCCATACAAAAAGTAAAAAAGTATAAAGTAAGTTGTTAATAATGAATTTAAAGTGTGCAATATTAAGCAAAATTTGTAGAAAAAAAAATCGTAAAAAGGCGAGAAAAAAAACCGTTGTTTATTGGGGGTTAAGTTATATAACCTTCCTAGTACTGTAAACGAAAAAGGTACTCATAAATATATAATTTTCCAATAAGCCATTCAGAATACCCTTTCTTAGCCTTTGTTTTCTCAAAAACCGTATCTGGGGTTCCAATTAAAGTCCTTTATTTCCTGATAAAATTTAAATTATCAATTCAACACGAAGTTAACTGTTTTAGTAAGATTCGACTTCATAATTGATAAACTTTTATACTTTACCTTTTAAAAAACGAAAATACCTTATCAATTTTGTATTTTTATATAAGCGTCGACGTTTTATTCATACCGAATGAAATTTCGCGATATTCTTTTATCTGGCTAAGTTGGAATTTAGAAAATTTCGTTGTAAAAGTATCGCATTGTTTTTTTCCGGTCATTGATATTTCCGCTGTATTGGTATCTGGTATAATACCCTGAAATCGACTTTCATATCAAGTAAGTAATGTTAGTTATAACGTTATATAGACTTTCAATACGTTATTATCCTTATTCAATCCGGCGTTATGTTTGTAATATTTGTATGGCTTTCCATTGCCTATTATGTATCCTTCGGAAACACCTATTTCTTTTCTGCGGCGTTTTCAGAGTATTCTAACGGGTTGTCTTTCCTATCTGGAAAGTAAACGTTGTTATAAATACCGAATTACTTTTTCTTTGAGTGGCCTAATTTGGCGTTATTTTTCAAAATACTTGCTGGATTGGGTGAGTCATTATCCCGAATAAAGGATGATATTTACATATTTTCCTCCCATTAAACTCGAGTAAAGGATAACCTTTGCGGCACTTCATTTTTTTAAAAACTTGAGTGAAGGATAATCTTTATAGCTTTCCCTGCTTTTTCGTATATCTTTCGCTTTCTATACTTAAGGTATTCCCTTGTTATGACTTATTTAGTATCTATTTAATAAAACTGTACCACCGCCTAAGTTATTTAAATACGAGGATAATGTATTGAATGTATATAATTGGGAAGTGAAACATATATTGCTTAAACGAGGTGATCGTCGTCGTTGTAAAGATGATCAATTTTAATATTTTGCAAATGAAAACGTTTTACGGCTCGCTACGAAAAATGGAAACCGGTATCAAAATTAAATTGGTTTTACTTGATTGAAGCTTTCGAGAACAGGAATACTGCGAAGGTTGTTTCTGACTAATGATGAGGGTAATTTTTTTTTTCTTTGGGTCCCGGAATTTGTTGTATCCTAGGGGCAGTATTTGCATGTCTCATGTTTTCTCTCGAGACTGTATTCTCTAGAGATTGCCTTTTCATAAGTCATCCTTTTCATGAGTACTTATTGTTATTATGATGATTTGGTGGATTACTACCTTTAGCTTAGTTTTTACTTCCAAATATATACTGGAATACAATAATACGTTTGTACTTACAGATAGTATAACAAATAGTAGTTGTAAGCTAAGATTTCTATTTGATACTAGACCAATTATAATCGCTGTAAAGTAATTAAGTTGAGTTATTAGCGTGGAACTGTAACCATATTGCCTTGTTACCCAAACACTAACTCCCTACATTCGTTTTCCTCTAATTTTCAACCTTTATCTTTTACCTTTGATACCACCGTTCATTGTCAGCTTTTACTTTACGATTTACTAATTTTAACTTTATGAGTAAGCGACAGTTGTAGGCGTTGTATATTATACTAAATAAGCTAAAAACCCTTTGCCGTATACGTTTGTAGACTCGTATAGAAGAATTTAAGAAAAACTTTACGCCCGTACCTATCATTCTAAAGCTGATAACCGTTATTTTCCCTTTGGTTTTAACTAGAATACCAATAAACCTTTTAATTTTAGCCCTATTTTCGCTTACATGTAGACATTTACTTGTTTTATTATCGCCTATATCTTTATATTTTATACCCTTTAAATATATTTTTCATTTGCGTTTATTCTATTTGCGCTTATTCGTTACCATTTCGCCGTTATTACGAGTTTTTTTACCTTTAATTACTATGGAACCAAGAGAAGTATTTTTAACAGTTTTCCAAGTCGTTGGCAACGCTGATGCCGCATCCTGTGTTTGAGGAGCGTGATGCTACAAGACGCGTAGAGTATAATATCGTTATGTGATATTTGGATAGCTTGAATTTTAAGAATTTCTATTCCAGTAACTGTGAACACTCTCACTATTTTTATTGTTAATCTTTACCTATATTTATAGCTTTATCGAATACCCTTCAAGGTAGCTACCGCTTTCGCTATACAGGAAAGAAACTAGAGTACTTTTCCTGCGACAGTTCCCGCTGATCTTCCGAATGCCGTGAGCCTTCTAGTCGTTGCTATAAGCCTTTTCGTCATCGTCGCGAGTCCCTTTGCGACCGCTGCAAGCGCGAGCCCTCACGCGACTGCCTCGAACATAAGACTTTTCGCTTTCTTTACTCTCGTGACCGCCGCGAGCGTGAGCTTTTTCATTGCTGTCGTTCTTTTTTTTTTAACCACGAATACAATGACTACTTAATACTTTCAGCTAATCATACTTTATTACGTATCATTGTTAAGCCTACTTTAGGAACTTAAAAAATATCTGTTGGTATAAAGAAGAAAACAAAGATAATTTGAAATTGGTAATCATGAACAGCGATTACATTATATATAGTCTACCGTTATTTATCTCATGCCTAAGTAAAGGATGTTTTTTGAAGCTATACAGGCCTATTTGGTTAACTAACTTAAATTCCATTACATAGACCTAATTCATTTACTTTTTATTTAGGTTTATCAAAACCTCTAACGTGGATTTAGTGTAATGTTTTTTTACTTTAAAAGGGTTTATTTTTGGTCACGAGAGCAACATATTTCAGCTACTACTATCGAACCAATTATATTTTTGAGTTGTTGTTTGACTCGTATTGAATTTCATTATGGCCCTTTATAATATGTGATCGTTTTTTTCGTATGGATATTGAAACAGCTGTGTATAATATTGGTAAAAAACTGTTTACTAATTATTATTCTTTTTAATTATAAAGTTAAAAAAGGTATTGTAAGTTCAACTTTGTTAAATAAAATATTGATCAATAGGGTAAATCTTCGACTTATTCATACGTCGATTTACCTAAATTTATACTTTTTGGATATGTTTTATTAACCGGATCGCCTTAATTTGGTACCAAATACACTTAGTCGCCGGCTTCTTAATGAAAATAGTTAACCTTATAAGATATATATTCCAGTATTGGACCAAAGCTTTTATCAATTTCCAATTGTAGAAGAATATTATTTCATAATCTACTTCGCTAAGGCGTAAATATATCATGATATATGGTTTTATTTTTGGGCTAGGTATCGTGAGGATGCGGTTTGATATATAATTTTGCAAGATTTCGTAGGTAATAAAGTCGATGAGAATATTCCTTTTGATTTCTTTAAGTTTGGTTACCCATTTTAATTGGTTGATTGTTTGTTTTATAACTGCGACGCTAGTGGTTGAGATAGAATTATGGTTTTTATAAGATTTATACAGGAAGTCTTTTCCGAGAAATATAATAAGAAACACCATTCCGGACCCAAAAAAATGATGGCAACGTTGAAGGGAGTATATTTTTGTTAGAAACGTAAATGTGTAGAGATATACATCAAGGAGTGTATGTAATGCGGAGAATTACGTAATGATAATCAGAAACCATTTGGCTGATTTAAAACCATTTAAGTACTGAAGGAACTAATATATATAATTTGTATAGGGGTTTTAGTCGTATTATTAATATTGTTATCCGAAGGTATACTTTAAATATCATCCATTAGGGATTTCTTTAACGTAGTGATTCTTGTTACATATAAAACTTTCAAAAGGATATTGTTTTATTTCTGTCCATATTATATATATAGCAGAAGATTGGGTTGTTGTTTGGATTCGATAATTTTTGCTATAAGATTAGCCTTACTTGCAATAAATCATCTCCGAAATAAATATTAAGTTTATATTAGCTTTTTGGCAAGGTTTGTAAAAAGGTTTTGAAATGCGGTTGATGATGACAATAGCCTATTATTTAGAAGCCGATAGGTAAGCGGAAAGTAAGAATTAGGCTATCGAGTTGGCTTTATATCACTTTGTAGTCAAATATTTTACGTAATATTCGGTTAATGTTGTATTCGCTTATAATGGAACCTGAATAATGTATATTTATGTATCTTGGAAATTAATCCTTATGGGTATTTGTTCGAATTTCAAGTTACATTACCAGTGGATGTTTTTATAACAATTTTTCCATGTGAACAAGCAGAAATTATGTTTATACGATAACATTTACGATGCTATTAAGAATGAACTATTAATATTGTCGTTGTTGAAGAGAACAAAGCGATATAATTGAAATTATCGTTTGTATAAAGTTAATGTAGGCGATAAAATGTAACTAAAATTAGGAAACGCCTATAAACCTCTCCACGAACGGGGTAAGTTGGTGCTATCTCAATTGTGGCTATACAAAATTGTAAAATAAAAGTCAATAATTGAGCTTTTATTCTAGATTTTCCACTTAATTCATGTGTTTACCCAATTGTTAATGTTGCTTACTTGTTACTTTGTTACAATCCTATAAATAATACATTTAATAAAGCTATACTACCGCTTAAATTGGTTAATTACAAGTAAAATGTATTAGATATCTATATTTAGGAAGTGGAACTTATAATGGTTGAATAGGTGAATCGTCGTAGTCATGAAGATGATTAGTTCTATTTTTTTTGAAAAAAAAAAATCAAAAAAGGAACATTCTATAGCTCGCGACGAAGAATGGAAACCGGTATTAAAATTAAATTAATTTTTTTTGATTGAGGCTTTTAAGAAGAAGAATACTGATAAGGTTGTTTCTGGATTATGATGAGTTTTATTTTTCCTTTGAGTCCCGACATTTGTTGTACTCCAGGGGCGGTACTTGCCTGTCCAGTGTTTTCTCGAGAGACTGTCTTCTATCAAGACTTTATACTTATGAGTTATCCTTTTCATGATTACTTATTATTATAGTGATGATCTGGTGGATTCCTACCTTTAGCTTAGTCTTTATATTCAAATACAATCCGGAAAACTATAATACGCTTGCATATACAGACAGCACAACACGTTTCTTTTTCCCCAAGTTATTTGTAATCGATCGAGTCGGCTACTAATTAGTGTTAGTTAGGTTTTTAAGTTAACGTATGAAGAAGTCTAAATAGTATTTTAGAAGTGTAGTAAAAAGATGCAAGATATAAGTGGAAGAAGAAGGACTTAAAGAGTGCACGTATTGGATAGGAGCTTATAATTTGTCACCTATGCCGTGACACATTACCATGCACTTCATTAGCGTACTCTCTCTCGCTTGCTAACCATAGTAATATATACCTTGAATATTAATATCTATAATAATCGATATTATAGTTTTACGCGAATCATATAAATGTCGCGAAATTAAGAAAACAACGTAAATTGATAAAAAGTCAAATTTAACAGATGCAATAACCAAGGTGCTCTGAATAACGTATTGGAAACGAGCGTATTAACCAGCACTATCTTCGTCAACGTTACTGAAAAAATCGTGCAACCTAACCACCGATAGACCACTACGATTCCTTTTATTTTTTTTACGAATTTTACTTCAATTTACACTTCTTAATCTTATCATCAATTTTTTACGCCATATATTTCACGCCTTATATGTATTATTAAACCCTTGAATTACACGTTTAACTTTTTAAATTTGCTATTTAGTATTTATATTGAACATCCCAATATTAAATTTACTATTGATTACACACGTTGGAGTAGAGTTTAATAAAGTTTGATTATGCAGTTATTTACATATAAACTGGTTTATATCGATGAATAAATAAATAAAAAGTTGCTAGTTATTGTCTGAAAAGGAGGAGAATTGGAAAGAGGCGTTGTCGTTGCTGCCATCGTCGTTGTTTTCGTCGCCGTTATCATCACCGTCATCATCACCATTCCGGGGAAAACTTGATGCCTTCCGCGCCTTAAACTATATACATTTAGGTAAGTAGTGATAAACTGGGTCGCCCTTCTTACGGAGCTGGGAAAAAACGTCGTCGCGATTATTTTCGTAATAAAGACGCAGGTTTGCACGCCACATAGTAATAATATGAGTAACCTTTGAAGGTTATATATTAGTACCTAGCCCAAAATAAATTTAAACCCCCGACAATGTGTCGAGAGACTGAAGTAATTTACTGTAAATACAGCGGGGGTATAAAAAAACGTTCGTGAATAGAACCAGTACTGTGGATATTATTATATATCACTATAGTTAGTATATGTAGGCCAAGTGGCAGTGCATTACGCTGCAAGGTGCTTTCCTGGAGAGTGCACAATAACATGTTACGGTGCAGGCTACACACTTGCAGAGTGCATGATAAAGTGTTACGCTGCAGATTGCACTTTTAGAGTACATGCGTGGCACGACTCAGAAGGGAGATTAGCAGAATGCATGACAGAGTAACACTACTCAGATGAGAGATTTATAACCTCACACCCGTAGCGTGTAATCTGTAAATACTTCTTCTACCTAACTTAACTTGTTTTTATTACTTTAATATACACAAATCTCTACGATTACTCTTCTATTTTATTACGTTTACGTAAATGAGCAGAGACATTACCGATACTAATCAGTAGCCGATTAGGTCGACTACAGATAGCCTAGGAAAGAAAAGACAAACCGAAGTTAAAAACCAATAGCTGGATACTATAGCAGTCCTAATTGTTTATGCTTGAACATTACGCTTTATAAAAACCATACAGGAGTGTAGAATTACGCGGGAGCACCTTTTAATCCCGAAACGTAGCAAGACTATACGATCCGAAATAACTTTAAAAAGAACCAATTAAATACGATATCATTAACCAATTGGTACCCTATTTATTAAAAGCCTCGTTTCGTTATCCGTTTACTTGTTTTGGCGTTTTAAACACACTTGGGCACTTTTTAAAAAACGTCATATTACGCATTAAGCTATGTGAACTAAAACCACCAAGTTTCAGAACCCTTTATTAGGACTCGTCCGACCTAAACGCAGTATTCAAACCGCTGACGAAACCTAAAAGCGGCTAAGAAGTAACATTCACACCGCTTATGAAACATAAAAACGGTTATAATTCAAGATTCAAACCGCTTGTACACTTTAGAAGCGGCCAAAAGGAAGACTCCAAACCGCTCTACAACCGTACACGCCTCAAAATTAATAACTTAACCGCTCGTATACTTTGGGAGCGGTTAAAACAAAGGATTCAAACTGCTCTCATACCTTAGAAGCGGCCAGAACCTAATATTCAAACCGCTTAAAAACCTAGAAAGCGGCTAGGATACAGTTTTTCAAACGCCCCGAAAAACACAACCACTCACACCTCAAATTTAGCAACTAAACCGCTGGCACCGATCCTCGTATTTGGCACATTTTTATTTTTTTTTGTTTCTAGTACTTTATTCAATTTGGATGTGTTGTTCGCACTGTTTTTCATTATGATTTTAAAAGTAAACGTAGCTAAAGTTAGCGGGTATATAAACTCTATTTTTAAGAATAATTTGAAGAAAACTGTTTTAAAGTTTATTAATATAAACCTGTAAAATGATGAAATATAGGCGCCAGTGCCAAGCCTTAACATTTTGCAGGCAACTACTTACGTTATTTATATTATTCATTAATATTATGAAATATGTATCCTGGGTATTCTTTTTTCCAATTATAATTTATTTAATGATTTTATATATTATTCTCGAGGATAGACGTTAGTAATATAGCGATTGGTAGATACTTTTATCTTAAGGGGAATACGTATACAGTCATAAAACGGATTATTTAATTCTCCTAATGGTATATGTTCAGTTGCGAACACATTATTCATTAAAAGCTAACTTTACGAGGCCTCGTTTTGAAAAAGTAAAAGGAAACGGATTTCTCGGCTTTACATTTTAGAGATAAGAAGGTCAAAGAAATCTTTATACATTTATCAAAGGGTATTATAAGGCCTGACCAGCATTCGAATTCTAAAACAATTTTAAAATAAATAAGGTCTGGAAACACAGTCCGGGTTGCTCCCTTAAAGGAGGGAAGGGCCAGTTGCGTATTCAGACTCGCGTCTTCAAAAGAAGGAATGGCCATAAACACCAAAAACTGCGTACCTTTTGGAAGAAAACGGCCTAGATACGTTATCCAGAACGTAGCCCTAAGAAAAGAAACATCTGGATACACAGTTCAGGCCACACCTTTAGAGGGAGGAAGGGCTTGGAATAGTATTAGAAACGTGGCATTAAAAAAGTAAGGTCTAGATTAATAGTCTAGGCCTCTTCTTTAAGAGGAGAAAAACTCGGATACGATATGTAGCACTCAATAGGAGAAGGAAGGCTTAGAAGTAACATCGGTAACTCGGACTTAACGAATACTTTTGTAAAAGGGAGGGCTAGATACGGAATTCAAATCGCGCCTTTTAAAAAAAAGGGCTGGATATACCATTTAAGCCGTAACTCCAAGGAGAAAAAGGTCACCTTTAGGAAGAATAGGAATGTTAAAACACGTAATACGCCACTTAAATCCAAGAAAAAAAGGCCCGAATACATAGTCCAGACCGTACCCTTAAAAAAGGGAGGACCGAATGCGTATTCCACACGCTTTTAAAAGGAGGAAGGGCCGGGTATGAAATCAGGGCCATACCCTTAGGAGAGGGAAAGGCTAAACGTGTATTCCAACACGTATTTATAAGGGGAAAAAAAGGGGGCCAAAAACATTGTTAGAAACGCGAAATTAAAAAAAAAGAAAGGTTCGGATAAACAGTTTGAAACGTACCTTTAAAAAGAGGACGGCTCAAATACGTTATTCGAGCTGTGTCCTCAAGTACAAGGAGGAAGAAACGCTCATTTCGAAACGCGCTTTAGGGAGAAAAGGCCAGGAATGTTATTCTGAACGTAAAGCTGAGAAAAGAAAAGTCTAAGTTAACATTTCGAAACGCACCTACTTAAGAAAGTAGGGTCGAGTATAAGATTTGAGCCGTAAATTAAAGAGGATGAATGGTCGGATTCCCTACATATAACTGGACCTTACCTAAGGGATGAGTCGTATTAGCTATTCGACCCTTAACTTCGAGGACATGACGATCTGTAACGGTACTTAAAAACGCGACCTGGAAAACGAAACAGTCTACAATAACATCCTGGGCTGCAGCCCCCCCAAAAACAACGAACGTTCGAGATATCGCGTTACAAACGCTCACGTCAAAATAAAACGTGCTAAAAGTTGTATCAAAAGTACTTCTACAAAAATAAAACGCTCAGGAATACATATTAACACCGCTCCTACCTACGTTAAACGTTTTGGATTATGTGTTCGGAATGTAGGCGGTGCTTTTAATAGCTGCCATGATAAATAACATCACGAAAAAGATTATGTAACCTAATCATCCCCACCTCTACCTTACTAGAAAAAGGGAAAAAAAGAGAAAAGAGTTTTACTTGAAACGATAACATACACTACTATCATACCAGTTAAAAACGAACCTATACTACTATCACTACTAAACGACTAATACAAATGGCACCACAATTATACTGTTACTATTAAATTACGAATATAAACCGCACTACATCTATACCATCACTACTGGATCATGGATATGGATCGTACAAAAAGAAAAGAAAAGATTGCTTGTATGGATATTATTATATATCACTATAGTTAGTATATATAGGCCACGTGATAGTGCATTACGCTACCAGGTGCACTCTTACAGAGTGCATGATAACGTGTCACGCTGCAGATTGCACTTTCATAGTGCATGCGTGGCACGACCAAGAAAGTAAATTAGCAAAGTACATGGCAGAGTGTCACTGCTCGGATGGAAAGTTTATAACCTCGCACGTATAGCGTGCACTCTATTAATACTTCTTCTTCCTAAATTAACTTATCTATAATACTTTAATATACACTAATTTTTACGATTACTCCTCTACTCTTTTACGTTCACTTGAAAAAGAAGAGAACTTACTGACAAGTACTATAAAAACGGGCGTATACCCGTTATCGAACCGTTTATAACCATAGCAGCATATGGATAAGCCCCTGTTTTAACAGTAATCGCCGAAAATTTTAGAGGTAACGATTAAGACGACGTAAGGTACGTAAAACGTGGGAATAAGAAGGCTTGAGACGTTAACTCTGATCTTATATTCTAGCACCTTATGCGCTAAAACGGTTTTCCGGTGTACTTTCATAAAGTGCATCTCTAGACGGCGGGTTCGCTTCGTTTTATCCGTCTCGTGTACGCAAATATCAATATATATTATGGTTTAAAAAGAAGCTTTTATCTATCACAGTATAATCCATTTATAATAAGTTTGAAAAGTTCGACAAATACGATAAACAATAATAGGGTTTTGATTCTAAGCGAATTAGTCAAGTTAATAACCTCCTACTTTTATTATTTCTACTTCTACTCCTCATATTGATATTACTACTCCAATTCAGCGAGAGGGAATCATAGGGAGCAGATGTTACAGGCTAGTGCCTAGCTAGTATTTACCAGGGATCCAACCCTGGTAGTTTTACTCGCTCCTGCGATGCTTTAAAGTTGGGAGAGAGCCGCTCAAGGATACGTCACATGACTAGGGAAAGAGGTTGTACCATCTTAGCTCTATAGCCGCTCCCTAGCAGAGACTTTTTCTTTTTCTTTTTCTTCTTTATCGAGGTTTATAAACAAAATCCGACCACCTTAAGCGACAGCTCCAGCCTTAGTCCCTTTATATATAAACCTCAATTTTCTGCCTGACAGTATCTTAATTGCTTCTTAGCGGTTATAACTTAGGGCTATATCTTTATCCTCTGACCTACCGAATCTAGACCCCTAGGTCCTAAAGAAATTCTTTTACGTACGCGTTATGGAACAGCTACAAAGCGCCTTAGTGATTCAGTACAATTACCTTCCGACTTAACACGAACGCTTTACCAACGCTTTACGGGCGGAACTTATCGAGCAGGATTAAACTACTTCAGAGTTAGCTTTATATTTGAAATAAGAAAATACTAATAAGTTAAACTCTGAAACGAATATAATCCGATAGCTCGAGGTTTCTGGCACGTTTACATCTTTGGGTAAACTTCTCTCCTAGGAGGTTTTCCCTACATACGCCATGAATGACGCCGTTATTATACCGCTTTCTATGATGGATCGTGTTAACTTTCTAAATGACGACGACTCCTTCAACTCCGATTACGACGCTAAAGCCCTTTTTAACGGATGTTATCGACCTAAACATAAACCATTGAATTAACCGGTTAAGTTTTCCGGTATTAAATTACGATTTCCGGTATAAAAGCCCACGATAATACGTAAGTTACTTCGCAACCAGAAGTTTATAGGTACAAAAGAAACTCTTTTTACGCTATTTTCTAATAGATAAAAGGCTCTGCGAAGACCGTTATGAAAAGTTACTATACCCGCGGAGGCGATGGTAGTATTAACAACCTTGACGTCTTTATAATTATATTTCGCGCCTACTATTACGACCTTGATTCGGCCAAAGCAATTATCGCTCGGCTTACAAATATAAAATAAGAAGTTTATAAATGATTTTGCGTTTTTTTAAACGTTTGGATAACTTTACTCGTGAAAGCTGGCGGTATAGTTTAAGAATTCGCCGCTAAACTCGTTTTTTTAAAAGGAGCTATTAATAATATACTTACCAATACGTTATTTCCCCTCGACATACCGACGGATTATAATAAATGAGTCGCTCACATTTAACTTATCGATAAGCACCTTTACAATTTTCGTATTCGTTACGGCGACACTGATATTGTCGTTATCGAAGGCGCTTTTTTCGGTAGATAACGGTGATAACGCGCCCATTCGAAATAGTTAGGGTAATATTATTATACCTAGCGTAAACTCCTTTCGAGTCGCTTTTAAACGGCGCGCCGCTTGGGTTAATCACGCGAAAATCTTCCGCCATAAAGACCTCAGGTTATACTTATGTTACGGAGGGGACGGCTACCGGATCCGTACCTGCTCATAAAACCTAACTTAACGCCCGAACGTTTTTAAAAACAAAGCTATTGTAAAATTCCATCTCACTTCGACAGAAAATCTTATCGATTTCGAAAAAGGAAAAACGTAATTTTTACATATAATTGCGTATAGGAATTAACAGGACTTTAATTCGACTTAAAGGCTGCATCCTAACTTTTAAATAACTTTTTATTTATAATAAATTAACTTTATAATTTCATTCGTTTTATTTATAATTTGATACATATTGGTGATAAATACTATAACGCCGTGGATCAATAACTTATCAAACGTTTCAAATTATCGTGTTTTCCTATTTCCTTATAATAACTCAGCGAAATTACATTCTACACGTCCGATTCTCCCTTACAACTTATTGTTACAACCTTTTTAAACGTCAACCTCGATAAATACCGTGACCAGATATAAGCTTACGTCGTCCCTTCTTTATAATACGACGTTATTTTAGGTAAACCTCAAATTTGATACTAATAAGTTACCTTCGACATCGCGAAATATATATTACTTTTAAAACGAGTAGGTAACCATCGTGTTTGGTAATGAGGGTTCTCGTCCGTTTAAAAAGTGCCGAAAGGTGTCGGCGCCGTTACATTTCACGTTATCTTACGACAGGCTCGCAAAAACTGAGCCGTTACTACGAAGCTCTTCGCTGTCTTCTTCGAAAATATTAATAAAACACTCGTTCCAAAACTACTTATCTCTATTTACGATAAACTTTCCACTAATGTTAAGGAATTCGTACCCCTATTTGATAAAGCCTTCGATGATAAGCTATCCATTTACTGTTTTAAAGCGGACTACAAAATCCCTTTTCGTATCAATAACCAAAACTAATTTTTAAAAGTACCGTAGGGCCCTTTATACGATATATCGCGTAAGGAGCTCCTCATATTACGTAAAAAGTCAAATAAATTACTTGATTAAGGTTATATTCGAATAAGTAACTTTTAAATGGGCGCTTTAGTCCTTTTCGTTAAAAAACCCGAAAAAAGGTTACGATTTTATATCGATTATTGTAGGCTTAATACTATTACAAAGACAAATATTTACTTGTTTTCTTTTATTTAAAAAACGTTTACAAATATTTCGTAATATAAATGGCTTACCAAGTTAAATGTTAAAATTTCTTTTTATAAGCTTTATATTAAGGAAAAAAATTAATGGAAAACTGTATTTTATACGCGTTTCAGACTTTTCAAGTACCTTGTTACTCCCTTCGGTTTTTTTAACGCCACCGCCACCTTTTAACGGTATATTACTAATCTATTACGCCCTTTTCTCGATATTTTTTCCTCTCCTTACCTCGACGACGTCCTCTTTTACTCTAATAGTACCTTCGACAAATATATAATTTAAGTGAAGTAAATCCTTAACGCGTTGAATATTGCGGGACCCAACTTAGATATTTTTTAATACGAATTCGGTATTTAAAAAATTAAGTTCCTGGGATTCGTTATCGAAACCGGCATCGGCGTCTGTATGAACCTAAAGAAGCTACGCGCCATTCGGGAATAGGCCGGTTTCCACGATGGTTTTAGGAGTACGGGGTTTTTAAGGTTTACAAATTTTTATCGCTATTTTATCCACAACTATTTGACGATTATTGGATTATTATTACAACTAACCCGTAAAGGTACTCTATTTCGTTAGAGCCTTAAAAAAAGTTTCTTTTAAGTTGATTAAGCTTAGATTTTTTTCCGAACTCGTACTTACCTAATAAGATCTCAACCACGATATCTTTTTCAAAGCTGACTATTTTAATTAACCTTTAAAAGGCTGTCTCCTTTAACGCGACGACCGCGACAATTTATGCCAAATAACGTATTACTCCCGCCGATTATCTCCCGTCTAATACAATGACGAAATCCACGATAACGAGCTACTTACGACAATAAATTACTTGAAAACATGGAACGCGAAGCTCCGGGGCATATCGCGCCCATTTACTATTTTAACGGATCATAAAAACTTGGAATATTTTAGAACGATACGGCGGTTTTTTGAACGATAAGTTCGCTAATTTAAACGCTTTTCGTAATTTCGTTTTCAATTATTATATAATAAGGCAACGAACCACATACGACCCGATATACTATTATAATAAAATTAGGATATTTGGAAAGGCTTTTTGTACCCATATTATTTAAGCCGAAAATACCAGTTATTACGTCCTAGATAATCTACTTTTAAGTCGCTCCCGTATATATAAGTCTCACGGTTAACCGTTGCCGGCGAATCAATTTTAAAAAGCTGTAAACATTTTACCATCATCGACCTTTAAAATTATTAGAATACTACTATTACATGCAATACTATTTACCCACACCTAATACGTGCAATACGTATAGGTAACCGACACTTTTTAACGGATATTCACATTGACGACAATTATACGTTAAAGGTTTTAATTTTGGAATACCGGATAGACGACGATGGAGTTTTAAGGTTTCGCTGTCGCATTTAGATACCTACTTATGAGCCCCTTATTATCACGTTAATTTAAGCTATCTACGATTCGCTACTTACCGACCGCCTAAGCCGCGACGTTACTATCGTTATCCTTTTTAAAACATATTTTTAGCTAGGATTATATTGTACCATCCGCTGCTTTTGCCGTAACTGCGACGTTTATAGCCGTATAACCTATTGAAAACACCGTCGAAAAGGGCTTTTCATACCCTTTTCGATTCTCGAACGGCTTTAAAGCGAACTTTTTGTCGACTTTATAATTTATTTACCTTAGGAATACAAAAGAGACCTGTTACCTTATAATTATTATAAACCGTTTAAGTAAAGCCGTCACCTTTAAGGTTATAATTATTATAAACGCCGAGGTTTATACGGAATGGTTTTTAGTTGTTATTAGAGGTTTTATAGTTTCCCGCATACGCTTATTAGCGACTGTGGTTCGAATTAGACTAATAGATTTTCAAAACGATTTTACGACTTAACTAATTTAAAGTAACGTTTAAACACCATTTTTACCCCAAAACTAACGGTGTAACCGAACGCGTAGATTAAAAAGTCTTTACGTATTTACCTTCATTCGTCGTTTATATATAACTCAACTAACGTCGTTTATTACCCATTTATCACTTAATATTAAATAATAAAAATAAGACGACTATCGGTATTAACTCGTTTATTATAACCTATAATTATTACGTTAATTCTATTTAACTAGTGTAACGTTTTTTCGTTTCGAAGACAATATTAAGCCTAAAAGCTAAAGACTTTAATTGACGGATCCACCAAGTTACGAAATTCGCATAAGCTGTAATAATGGCTACTTAACAACACAATAAAAAAAGCGCTAATAAGCGGCGTTCTACTTTGAAACGTTTTCAAATCGGCGACGGCGATTAATTTTTCCCTAAAAACTATAAGCTAAACGAGTTTTCCAAAATATTAAGCTACTTTTACGATAAATACCATTAACGCATGTAATCGACGCCTATGTGGTCGAACTTAACGTACAGGAGGGAAAATATCCTCGATTTTATATAAATTGATTCGTTCGAGCCGTTTCGAATCGGTTGTTAAAATAACAAACTCGAAAGTTTTACCCGTAAGCATCAATTATTAAAAACTATGATAGTAAAGAGAAACCGAAATATCAAATCGAAAATATATTACGAACCCGTAATAAACCATTAATTAAACGTACCTGACTTTATGATTAACCGAAACGATAAGTTTTAGTGAAATAGGTAAACTATAAACATCTAACGTAAAAGCCTCTTTTAAACTTTTATAATACCGTGGTATTCGACACTTTCAAATCGCGTTACTGACTAGCTAAATAGAACGATAGGCCTGTACACCCAGCCCATAAGCGGGTATAAATTTATACATTATTTTACCAAATAGAGCGACGTATAAGCCGCTAGCAAGCGGGTACCCAATAAGCATATTCATATTAATAAAAGTGAAAAACGAATAATTATAACCTGGCCCCTACTTACTTCAATATGACCTTAAAAATTTGGTCCAACTTCTCACTTAGCATTTTCTTACCCATTTTAACAAGCTGGTTTAATTTAATATCTATACGACCTAGCTTAGCGTTAATACGCCCCGGGACCTTGATAAGCTTTCATATTACTTTTAACAACGTTCCTTAACGGCTTATTGGCCGCGCTCCCCCCTACATTTTTACCTAGGTATAAAAAAATTACCTCAAAATTACGTTCCTCGTTTATTAATCACATAGCCCGTAGGCCCCTAAACCGCACAGAAGTATCGGGGGAAAAAAAAAACCCGCCTCGGGTATTAGCCTTACGTTGCGTGGCGCGACGGACTTTTATGACCTTTTTAGCGACGATTACCTAAGTTTACACGCCTTTTATTCGCTTGTTAGTACCCATGGAACGGCTTATAATACGTAGACTTACCTCGGTCCTAAAAGTCGAACGCCAAACACGCCTCCGACAACTTCTTAACAGCTTTGTTTATATCCGAGTTCAAATCGAACGATATATACATATAACCAGAACTGCGACCCATAACTCTAACAAAAAAAAGGCGACACTGAGTTCTAGTATTTAGCTACTGGTTAGGAATTCCTTCGCAGCTATTGGAAACATTTACCCTTAGTCTTTTGGTAAAACTTCCTAAAATTATACACCATTTTATAATCGTATTCTAAATATATCTGTTTTCGGGTTTCGTTAAGATATATTTCGATAGTCATCAGGGAAAGGAACTTTATATTCGTTAGTAAGGTCCAAATAGATTTGAAGCATATAACTCACATCTCGGATAGTTTTATCTACCTTGGCGGCGAGCTAAGGATTCATTGTGACGTTGTTAAGTGAAGAGAGTATTAAGATTATAAACAAATAATTACTGATGTTATATAGAAAAGTTAAAGGTTAAAGAAAAAAGGAAGTTTTATCTTTTGTAATTAAGACTTCACGGATTATTTATAGGAAAGGGTGGGCGTTAAATCCCCTTTTACTTGACGTTGGCTTAGCGCCTTTTACATGGAACCGTATTGTTTTAAAAGTGGCGCTTACCTTCCTTATACTTACGTTGCCTTACACCATAACATCAAAAAAAAATTACGAAGGAAGGAACGATAGGAGTGTCTTTAGGGGTAATGTTACAGACTAGTATCTGGCTAGTATTTATCAGTGATCTAACCCTGATAGTTATACTCGCTCCTGCAATGCTCTAGAGAAGGGATAGAGCTGCTCGAGAACACATCACATGACTGGGGAAAGGGGTTGTACCATCTTAGCTCTATAGCCGCTCCCTAGCAGGGACTTCTTTTTTTTTTTTTTTTCTTCATCGAGGTTTATAGACATAATCCGACCACCTTGAGCGACAGCTCTAGCCTCAATCCCTTTACAGCAGAAGGAAAGAGTAAGGGCGGTTAGGAAGGGGGAATTGACGAAAGGGTTATTAGTAGTTTGGAGAAGTGCAGCTATGGAAGCGGTAGCCTCGGTGGCGCGCGCGCACGTTACCGCACTATACGACAACGTTCTTTGTAAGATTTTGATGAGTTTATATTATAAAAGTTGTTTAAAATGTAGTGAATAACAAGAACGCCATATGGTCAATTGAAAATTTATGTAATATTAATCACGCGTTGTTGAAGGAGGAAAAACGAAATTGTAACTAAACTGACGGCGATATATTATTTTATATTAACTCCGCATTACGTAACCTGGACAATCATGATTATAAAGTATTCGACGGTCTTTCAAAACGAATTTAAAATTATACCATACCATTACTACTGAATAATCAACCACTATCACTACTAAATTATAAATATGGAAGCTCTCTACACAAAGTAAATATTGCTAGTATGGATACTATAATTTAAGGTGAATACTATTCTTGTCTATAAGGTCTCTAAAAAGTTAATATAACAGAAGAGTAATTAGAAAGATCGGTATTATAAAAGTAAAGATAAGTTATTAAAAGGAGAAGAGACATTTGGAGAGTGTAAACCACAGGTGAGAGATTATAACCTCTCTCCCAGGCAGAAGCACTTTACCATACACTTTACTAATCTCTGTTCTGGGCAGTCGCACTTTATTGTACACTTTGTAAATGCTACTTTTAGGGAGTAACACGCTATTATACACTTTGCAAACGCCACTTCCAGTTAGTAAAACGTTATTGTACACTTTTCAATAATGTACCTTATAAAGTTGTAAGTTACCATATAGTCTTATAAAGGTGTACTCCGTAACGTAGCAGTTTACTAATTATGAGGAAATGACATAATTTCTATATAAGTAATCTGTTCTTTTCTCATTACGACCCGTATCCGTTATCTAGTAATAATAGTGGAGTTCTTAACGTAATCCTAATACGTAGTGGACTATTAATCGTTTGGTTATAATATAATATATATCCATAGTTTCTTAATAATAGTGTAGTGACCTTAAAAATCATAAAGGTTTCAATTAGTAATTTTAGCCGCGGTAGTAATTATAGTTAAGGTCTGGTTAATTTAAACAATCGATAACGATATAGTCATTCATACGTTTATTATCATTTCTTTTAAGGGTGTTATTACATAGGTATACTAATGGTGTAATTACCTAGAGGTAATTACGATATTATGTATCTTGGAGTTAATATAAAAAGATATATCGTCGTCGATTTAAATAAAGCCTTTCCCCACTTTAACGATGTGTACTTATTGTTAACGTAAATCTTAATTAGTTGATTGCCGCATACTAACACAACCTATTAAATCAATTAATTATTTTTAACTGTTTTGATAGGTAGGTTATTTAGCTAATTTTCATATACTAACCTCGCCCTTAAATCAATGCCACGTAAAAACAGGGTTTTTAGGCGTTATTTGACACGTAAGGATATACGAGAAAAGGTGGTTACCGCCCTAGTTTGTTGTGCTACTGACGCCGTTATCGCCGCCATTACTAGCCCCGCCTTTCCTAACACCATATCGTTAATTTTTACCTCCTTTTTTGCTTCGCCTTCCGCCTCCACCGCCGTTAAAACCGTTACCCACCCCTTTTTTCACCTTCCTCCATTCTCTAACCCTTAAAGGTAGAAATAAGGTAATTTTAAAGTTATAAATCTTACCCTTTATTTATAGGAAAAAACCCTAATACCCGTAGATAAACCCCACACTTCATCGTTATAAACGTAATTAAGCGAGGCTATAACGCGGTTTGTATCGTTAATTTTTCTCGTACGTTTCGTTGTATTAATATCCTGATGAATAAGATGGTCGGGCGAATCTCTTCCATCGTGAGGTTTCCTTAATGCGTAAAAGGTTAAAGCGACTTATCCGGATCCATAGCCCCGGACTATTAATAAATAAGTTTTACGTGCCGTATATTGCGTACGCGGCTGCGGAAAAACTTATTAACAATTATTACCAAAACCGGGGTCGGTAGGCTCGTTATTACCGCTATAAATGGAATGGTAGCAGATAAACCCTTATTCGGGTAATTCTAAGGCCATAAGTCGAGGTCCCATTACACGCCCGCTAGCTTTATAATAGATTTACTTTAAATTTATAACTTAAACCTGGAATTTAATTCCTCTACTTAGAAACATATATCTCCTAAAACGCTTTTAAAAATAACTACTTTTGCAAAATATTAAAATAAGTAAATACTAATAAATAATAAGCGTTAACCGGTGGAGTGAAGAGTTGACAGTCGTTATTACCGCCTGGATGCGGAGCTTACAAATATACTACGTAAGCGAGTTAGACGACGTTATCTTGCGTTGCCATAAAGAGGGTAAAGACTTTGCCGCGCCTTGATCTAAAGATATACTGCCTAAGGCGCGGTATTACCCCTCTGGTAACGTCGATGGCGGCGTCGATAATGTTAATGGTGGTGGCGCGAACCCA
>JASMMZ010000004.1:7562738-7599530 GCA_038502455.1 Anisogramma anomala | reverse complement strand
AAGGAAGATAATAAGGACGCGATGTCGCCCTTTCCAGCTCCTTTTAGCAACAAATAGTTATTGATTTCTATTGGGTCGGCGTACCCAGCTATGGTATAATTCATTGTACAGTAATGTAATTGTGTTTGAAAAAAATGAATCGTATCGTAAGTGATGAATAAATAGTAATAATATGCCTCGTAAAGCCGTAAGCCTCAAAATAATTAGTAACAAGTGTCAAAAGCGGTATGAATACTAAATTTAAATAAAATAAATTCCGTAAAAGTGATTTAAATGACAAATATAAATGAAGATCTTTTTTTGTAGAAACGGTGTAAATAGAGAATCCAGACTACGATAAAATATTGAAATCGATGAAATCTCATAAAATAATAATAATGAATGTAAAGTGTGGAACATTCAACTAAAAAGGGATCGTAAAATATTTTTAACAATATTAACGAAGATAGTGCTAGTTATACCAATTCAGAGGTGGCCGGCAGTGCCCTACCTACCTTTCTTATACTTGTTGTTGCTTATACCTGTTGTTGTACATACCTTACTGCAATCTCTGCTGTCAGTCTTGGACTTGGTTTCTTTTTCCTCCTTCATCCTTCAATACAAAGAAACACCATCACGAAATTTATAATCCAACAAAGGGTAGCTGTAAACTACTCATTAAGTTGACACCAGACACGTACGCTATTATCAGACTTTGTTGTTTTCAACAATACTATCGCTAAGTGTTACCCTGTAGCAACCAAAACAAAAGTCTTCTTTTTCTCTAACAATCAAATCGCCAGCTCTTTTTCTCCTGCCAAATTTTAGTTGTTAATTAGCTTTCTTCCTATACCTAATAGTCAATTACAAGCCTTATAAGCCGGTTAGTTGTTACCCATTACTCCTCCACGAAAAACGAAGAATTAATAAGTTTCTAACCCTCCTCATATCTTACAAATCACTTTTGCGGTTGCGTTATTTACTAATAAGATATTAAAAATATATCTTCTCTTACCTTTACCAGTTTTATCTTGTCTTTATACCTCTTTTCGTATAATAATATTGTTAGCCGATACCCTCGTTAGGGGTGCTGTTAAGCATTCTGTAGTGGTATCTTCTACTGTTGAAGGCAATAAGTTGGTACGCCTTCGAAGAAAAAAAATTCTTTAGCAAACTTTAGAATTTTTTCGAAAGCCTCGTCGATCGAGTTTAGCTACCTCCTCGTAAAGATAATAGTCCTCGTCGATGAGAATCGCCTTATCGTTCTTGCAGGCAAAAGTTGCCTTATTGTCCGCATTACTAAGAGTCGCCTTATCGTCTTCGCCGGCAAGAATCGCCCTACCGTTCTTTTCGTAAGGATTCCCGTCGTATTCGCAAAGAAAAGTAATGAGCTTGCGAAGCGGACCGTAATACTCGCAAGCATAACCGACGAGCTTGATATAACGAACGCAACTTTCCCCGAGAATACCTTCGCCTTATCCGAAAACCTTTCCAGTTTATTTTTTAATACTCGACAGTATTTCGTCGTTTAAAACGTAAAAAGGTGGGAATCTTTAACCCTAAGTACCCTAATCCTGCCTACTTCAGCATCTTTATAGTAGGTAAAAATATTGTATTTATCGATATCTAAAGCTTTTAATAAAGGCTCGATTTTTTTACGGATCTATATCCTAAGGTTAAAGATGAATTGGTCGAAATATTTTCGATTCTTTTATAAAGCTTAGCGATATATTGGTAAAACCTCAAAATAACTCCTTATAATCATCGGAAAATTTGCTTACAAGGTTTCCTCAATATTATAATTGCTATTATTACCAGGTTCGCTATAAATGTTAGAGAAGCAACCAATAAGTATGGCAACTATACCTTTCGTTTGGGGGATTTTTTGGAGGATTAATATAGTTTGAAAAAGTATATTTTAACTGAAAAAAAGTATGATCACATTATCTGAACTTGAAACCAGTATAATATTAATTGGCAAAACGTTATAACAAATATTTAGCCAACGTTAAGCTTTAATATCCAATAATACCTATCTCTTTTGTATCGCAACTAAATAATACGCGAGTATATAAGTAATACTAAGGAAAGAAAACTTACTTTATTAATGACCGCGGATTTTCGATTCCCGTTTTACCATCTTGTATCTTTTTAAAATAAGACTAAAGACTGTTACGATGTTCTTTAAGACCTTAAAAATCCTCGTTAAGGGTATAACGATACTCGTTACCTTTAAAATACTTTTCGATACTTTAAAGATCGAAGGTACAATTAAATTTCAAATAATAATCCTTATTGAAATTAAAAAAGAGATAAATATCGTGAAAGTCGACATCGCCGCAAGGATTGTCCTCGCGAACGAAAACAAAACCATAAAGACCGCTAGAGAAACGTTAGCACCGATTTACAAAATCATAATCGTTAACGTAATTGCAGTCGCCGATATAGCTATAGTCGCTAACGCGATCGTAATTATAACGTCAATTCTAAAACTGATAATAAACAAACCTTATAGTATTTGCGAATATACTTACGAAGTTCCTTTGTATATTTATCGAAAGTCTCGTCATAGAGAACTCAAGGTCTCGTAGGTAATTTAATTACATTACCTAATTCCAAGCTTAAAGAAAAATTTACTGTTATTACTTAGATTTATTCGACTCGCAAAACCAGTTGTGTTTTTACCTTAATACTTATGAAGCTCATTATTCGATAACCTTGCGAGAAATATATCGTAGTTTAAGAAAATCATATACGCTCATTGAGGATAATGTGATAAACAATATTTAAAAATTGAATGTTATAGTAACTCGTAATATTAACGATACAACTACTCTAATTACAAGAGGCTATTAATCCTAACAAATCACCGTTCGTAGCCGAGAAATTATGGCTAATGAAAACAAAAATATTATAATATACCTCAATAATAGCATAAAAGAAACTTAATGAATATTTAATTTCTTGAAAACTACTTTTTAAACTTCATCAAGTCTAAGGTACCTTTTAAAGAGCAAAAAAAAATCACCGGCATTATAAAACCACCAATCCAATTAATTTTCAAATTTATATGGATATTTTAGGCTTCTAGTTATAAAGAAAACGGTACTCCAAAGGTATTACGTAAGATAACCAAGGCTTAGGTTATTAATCGCCTGAAGACCGGTACGTCTTCTACAAACAGTTAGCTAAAACCATGTAAAGCTAACGTTTTTGTATCGCAAAACGTAATTTCCTTTTAGGAAAGAAAATTCGATATATTAGTTACTATTCACTAAATTATTTTGAAGCCAATGATTCATAAGGTACAAATTCGACTTATGGTAGCCATACTTCTAAGTAGAATAATTCAAGTACCAGTAAAATATATCAATCCTTTTTAAGAATGATTATTGATATTTACTTCTTAGTACCCTATCGCCTTAAATGCTATTATAGATTTCACTTAATTATATGTTATTCAATTACATCATTTTGCCAAGAAAGTTATAAGAAATTTTAAACCTACCAAACTCAATACAATAAACAAATACGAGGATTCAAGCTACTTTTAAACTGATCCAAACTATGCGTTCCAAATATTAATATAGGTTAATAGGTGAGCGAAAATCTCTTTGTTAGTAATACGGCTTTTTAAGATTGCTTTAAGTTATTATATAATAAAGTTTACGTTTTTTAAATTCTTAATGTTCGAATTCAAAGTTGTAAGTTAAAAGCTGAATTTAACTTAAGTCCTTAAGTTATTCATACAGCCTTTACTCGAACTATAAGCTTTTGCCGAACTCCCATGGATCCGAAAACGCCTAATTTACTTAAGGACGTTATTGTTTACCTATTATCGACTAAATATAATTTTGACGAAATGAGCTAAACAACAATATTCCTCGTATAATATCGAATTTATTGGACATGAGAACTCCTAAAAATATACCTATAATTCTGAATTCTTATGCCACTAATATTAACGACATCGATTGGATAAAAGCTCTATAACTTCAACGATTTTATAAACAATTCCTTAAGGTATAGAAATATATAGGTTTATTGAAAATTTAGGAAATCAAATAATAAAAGTACCATAGATGAAACATTAATAGCATGTTAAACTAGAATATTACCCTCATCTTATCTTTAAGCATGATAAATAACTTCTCAGCTAATAATTCGATACACTATATAAATAAAATCGCATAATATATGCTAATAAGATTTCGTACTTTACCTTTCTAGTATTCGTTATTTGGAGTTTTATATAGAGTAGCTAGAAAGAACGTGTCGTTGTGGATTTTAAATTACTTAATATATGAAGTATTCCAAATAACTACCTATTACCAATTTAAATTTAAATTATTAAATATTTAGGGAAAAAATCGTCTTTATAATAAATATTACAAAGTTTTTTTTTAGTTATGATTTTACTCAGGTTACCGAAATTGCTTTACTATAATTAACTATAAAGGTTTGGAAAGTTTTAAAATAGCTTTTATGGGTTTTCGAAATTAATCATTTTATATATAAAAATAAATAAATTGAACTTTTAATCCTTTCTAAAAAAATTGCAAACCCTTTATCGACGATATCATTATTTTCTCAGATACTTTTATTAAGTACCTCGTATTTTTAAAACAGGTATTCGCTTCATCTTTACAAAAAGGCTTGTTTTTATTACCCGAAAAATCCTATATTAGATTACAGTTAGGAAAATTCCTCGGATTTTGCATCAATATTTTTAGTCTTTTCACAGCTTAAAAATTTATTCAAGGTTTTCATAAATTATTTTTCCTAATAAACTTAGAATTATTCAAAACCAGCTGAAAAGTTATTAGATTTTCCAGGATGATAATACGTTACTTCTCTTAATCGTCGAATGCCTCACAAATACTTAAAACCGATTTACTCGCAAAAATCCGTTATAAAGGACATTTTAAGGTCGAAAATCTTGGTAAAAGTTAACATTTTACGTAGTTTACGAAAATCGTTTCAACTCCTAAACAATAATGTTTTCTGACAAGCTTTAAAAATCATTATATAACCGCCTACGCTTATATTATCCTGATCCTAATCGCTCTCTTTTCCTCCAAATCAATAACAGCTCTAAATATGGTTTTGGAGTTATACTTTTCTGGTGAAAAACAGATTATATTTAAATTCCTGGCCATTATATTCCAGCCATGGACATTGAGCCTCTTTAGTTCCTAGGCCGATATATAACTGAAGCTAAATTATATCTCGGTCCTTTAAAACTCGAGGTAACATACCTCATATAGGTTTGTCGTCGCCCTTACCCAACTTTTTTCAATAATAAACATCTAAATATTATTTTTACAGATCACAAATAAACTAAATAAATTATAAATTAAACTTTTCTAATTATATATTTTAAGGATAAAACGAATAAAAACTTAATTCAAACTTCGATTTACCTTGAGGCCTATAACTTGAAAGTCATTTGTATTCTTAGACATTTAAGTTTTATTTCCGTTACCTTATAGAAGTTGTTAAAATTAGAATACGAAAATATTCGTATGTAAAGCAATCCTCCCATCTTTAACATCATATTTAACTACTATCCATTAGTTCAGGATAAATTACATCTTATTATATATTTTAATAAGGACAAAATATCGGATATATTGCAGATACAATTTTAGTTCCGATACTATACTCAGTTCGTGTAAAAAGGCATTTGGATAAACTTAAAAAGGATAATGAAAACAAAAATACGATTTTAACATTAAAAATCGGATCTTCTTTTAGGTTTTTAAATCGCTCACTTTATAACTGAGATTCATAGAGTTATAAACGCCAGGTTTTGCCTTTATTTTTCGTTTAGAAATTTCACGCAAAAGTTTATAATAAACGTCATTATTTCAGTCCTTAACGTATAATAACAATATTGAACGTCCTATATTTTTATTTTTTAATGGAAACTTATAAAAACTTATTATATAAACTATTTATAGTATAGTTAATTACAAAATAATAATGAACGATCTATCGGAAAAGTTTAGTTAATTTGAATCTTTAAAAGACTTATATTTACTATTAACATAGATTTCATCGGTGCCCTACCAACTTCGTTTTATCCAAAACACTATGAAATTAGCTTATACGGGAAATATTGAATATAATTATATCCGTTACTTGTAAAACTTCAAAAAAAAAACACTTCTCTCACTACAATATACTATATATACTACCGCAAAATAGGCCGCCATTTTCGTAAAACAATTCTTATTATATAATTAGCCTTATCCGTAATATACTATTTCCGATCGAAACCCCTAATTCCTATTAATATTCTAACAAGGTCTTTGAAAAGGTTTTAGTACAAAGTTATTAATAATAATAATTTACCATTCTTAGTCAAATAGTCAGTCAAAAAGAAAAATTCAAACCGTAAAACTCGCTTTAATATAGTATATAACTAAACATCCTAATTAATTGTAAATTGATTACATTCCTATTTTACAATAACATCTTAATAGTACATATTCTCGAATAATTAACGCTAGTATTTATAAGTTTTATTCGGATTTAAACTTTCTTTATCAGTTGAATACTCTATTCCCTTTATACCTCGCTTATAAACCGACATTCGCTTTGTTAGGAAACACTCAAGGCGGGATATTGAATTGACAATAAATATTATAATTACAAAGGCTAAAAAAACACGATTGAAAACTCCGTTAGTATAATTTTAAGGTTGGTAATCGAATTTAGCTTGAGCTAGCCGAACATATAAGCCTTTTTATCGTTATAGAAAGCTTGCTCCTTCTCGCTCAGGCCTCTTCATTATTGCAAACAAAGTCGGAAAACTCGCTTTTACATTAAATTACCCTCCAAACTTAAGAGTTTATCCCACCGTTGATATTTTGTCTTTGACACCTACACGGGATAGTAAAACCTTTAAACGAGTCGTTTCACCTTTAATGCCTGTTGAATATAATGGCAACGAAGATGAATGGAAATTTAAGGGAATACTGGACAAAAGGTTTAATTGGAGTCGTCTAATAGGTTAAAAGGTATGATACCTAGTTAAATGGAAAGGATTTGCAGCAAAGATCGGTCAATGAGTAAGCTTAAAAGACCTGGAATATTGTAAATAATTGATTGAGGACTTTTAGAATAGTTTTAGTTAGTACTCATGAGTATTTCTACTCGTAATAAAGTCTACTCATACGAAGCTATTCTTACGAAACTATCGGATCGTAATCATAATAGAGATATTATACTTATTTTTATCCCCCAGCAAATTGTTGGACTAAAGCGGAGTTGGCAGGGAAGTGCCCCACCTGCCTTGCTTATGCTTGTTATTTCTTATGTTTGTTGTTGTACATACCTTACTATAATCTCTGCAGTCAGTCTTAGACTTAGTTTCTTCTTCTTCTCACATCCTTCAATACAGTGAAACACGATCACCACCATCACTATCCAACAGTACTCTTTAATATAACCGCCTTCAATACCCTATTTGGGGCGCCCTTAGTAATTGTATTTGTAGGGTTTAACTATCAATTAATCCATTTTATTCATTGTAAATTTAGCTGGGCTTCTACGATTCTCACAAAGCTATAATGTCAATGATAAGTTGGTTTTCAATTTTAATATCAAGTTTGACCAAATATTCGTAAAGCGAACAAAAGTTAATATTATGAACGACGTGAGAAAAGGATTTAAACCAAATTTTAAAATATTTTTTTCAGACTGTTATTACTATAGTTATGCTTAAATCGAAACTTTCAATTATACCATAAATTTTCGAGGTTAAAACTCTTTTTATAAGCTGTTTATATTTAGTCGAACTTTAATAAAACATATTTTACGAACCGTGATTCTATTTCGTATCGGTATTTTGTTACCGAAAATCAAAATAAACCCTATTTATAAGTTATAGTCTATTTTATTGGCGAAAAATCCATGAGTAAAAATAAAAAGATTTATAATACGTGCATTGAACGGTTCAAATTATAAAACGTGTCTTAAATTATATATTTATTATGTAAGGTGTTTATGAAACGTTTTCTATGTATTATTCGAAAAGTTGGTTTTATACTACGCGATTACCCAAAGGTTAAATACCGTTTCCAGTTATATAACTAATGTAACCTAAGCATTGAGTGCGTGTTAGTATTTATATTCGTCGATCAGCTTTACGTTATTTAGGACGATAAGGGTAACTTTATCTAATTGTACCTTTCGTATGAAGTTCAGAACGCCGTTTCGAAAATTAATCATTGCGTCATTAAAGTTGATTATTTGGTCTTCTATCAAGTACTTCTTATATTTTGCCTTTAAGCCAGCCTTTAAAGGTTGTCTTTTTTTAAATACGGTAAATAACATGTTACATAACATCAAATTATTACTCGTTAATATACCCGTTAGTATAAAGCCGTTAAAACATACGGTTAAAAGTATTAAATACAGGTTAAAGTTTAAGCTAGTTATCTCGAACCGTTTTCATAATGCCTTTAGTAGTTATTCTATTAGTATATACTAGCCTTAACGAATTCGTAAAGCGATTTTATAATACATAAAATCGTTTCATATAAATAGAATTTCCGGAGCTCCATATGTAAATAGGCGTAAATACGTCGTTTATGAGGTTTTACTGATTATAAATAAACTTAGATAATATTAAGTAGTTTAATATACAGGCTGTAAGATGTATATGAAGAGGCGGTGAACGATAAAATTAAACGATAGCTTACTTTTTAAAAAGTGAACGATTAGGTTATAATATAATTTTTACTGATATTATTGTATACTTTAATAATAAGGCGGCTTTTATATAAGGTATACTAGCCTTGTCTTTTACTTAGTGAATTAAACGTATAGGAAATATTGTATAGGTGTTGGAAATCGTTAGTTTAAACCTTTTCAAACGAAAGATGTTTCATTTGATTGAAGTGGTGATTTTGGTTTAGGTAAACTGTTTAAACGGTACACCTAGAGTTATAATAATTCTTTTTCGGTGAAGATTTAAGCTTAACTTACGGTTTGCCATTTCCTTTTACCTAATTAAAAAGGCTGTAACGAAAGAGTTAAAACGTTTTTTTGTTTTTAAAGTTAAGTGAGCGCTTTCAACAACACGGTGTTAGTTTAGTTAATTTAGGCGGGCCGGTTTCGTATAATGGTAAAGGATTGGACGTGATATTTGGAAGGTGTATTGGATTCAGAGGCGACTCGAATTCGTTATCTGAGGAGCAGTTTCGTCGATGGTATTAGTTAAATTGCGATTTCGGACTGCTTCCCTTCGCCTTTTTTCTTTTATACTTTTGAACTATTATTCAGCAAAACGAACTTATACTATTCGACAAATTTACAGTTATACTATAGCTTTCGAAACTGTTAATGATTTAATTGCTAATTTATCCGTCTTTAATTTTCCAAACTAAGAATTTAAATAATGATAGTAAATATAAAGCGCCAGTTTTACGCGTGCCGTTTTTCATAGCCAATACTTTCGAAACTTTATTTCTAAGTCCTCAGAAACGTAATTTTATCATAGCTTTTACCATAGTATTTTCTACTCATATCGTAGCTGCCGACAGTATTAAATTTATGTAAACTTTAGGGTCAATACTGAAAATAAAAAGTATTAGAATAAACTTATTCGGGTCGGATATATTATTGATAAAGTTAGCTGTTGGAATAATACTACATGCAGTGCAGTAGGTCAACTTTAATTATAGTAAAGTTGACCGTACTTCAAGTATATTGCTTTGTGCGGACTTACCATATTGGGTGTAGGTTGAGTGCAGTTCACTGCACTTCACTCTAGGGTACGGGCTAAGTACTTGGCCATACAAATTACAGTGCAAACCGGCTAGCGGTCTGCCTAACCTAAAACAATACATCCACCATTTGACCACGCATTACTACTGTTACCTCGAAGACCAATCGAATCGACAACGTTACAACGTCTAAGGTCTACCAACACCAATCAGTGTTTGCCTGATAGATTAAATACAAATAAGCTAAGTAGAAGAAGAAGCTACTTTCTGGTTATTCTCTAAGTTAAAACGACCTCTGGGGTAGAGGAAAGGTTTTTGTGAAGGGCCTCTATTAGTACTACGGCAATCTTCCAATGACAGGAAAATAGAGAATACTTTTGGATTGCGTTAGTCTTTTAACGGAAATCTAGAAGTTAGTGACGGTATCGCTATTCGAAAACACTAAGAAATTTTTTGTGATCCTTCTTAAAAATCGTTGAGATTAACCGCTAAAAGTCTCAAATGCCAAGTTGGTAAACAGCTAAGTCAGTACTACTACGGGTGCTACTACTATAGAAAAACTACTAAGTCCTATAGCTTATAACAAACAACCTTCGCCCTTTACCGCTACTAAATTACCTTCTATTTTACTCTTTATATCAAACCTTTATCTTTACTCTACTATATTTACTTCCTATTTTATTTTAATCGTTAAGTTCGCTACCTCAAGCGAAAACACCGAAAAACACCAAGTTACGCCAAGAAAGCTACGTCGCGCGACCTTTCGTCAAGCCGCCAAGTCGCTAAGTTCCTACACAGCTTTACACCAAAAACACTAAGTTCCCTACGCCTACAATCACCAAGTTTTTCACCCTACACGCCTGTCAAGATATCTGCTCCTAGCGCTCAGTTTACGGCTATTATAAACCCTACCAAGAAAGAGGTAATCGAAGCCCTTGGAACGGTCTTTACCAAGTTTTACGACGAATAACTCTGGACCACGGACGTTGACGAGACTTTTGATAAAGCTTACCTAACCAACTACGTTGGCTGGTATATCCTAGAAACTAACGCCGAAGAAGAGTTTAGTCGCGGCGCTCATGTTTTCCAAGACTTTCGCGAGTTCTTTAGCTACTAGACCCTCGACATGTGGAAAGTGATCCAGCGCGCGTTTAAAGCCAAGTTAAAAAATGAGGTTACATGCCGTGGCATTTATATTCCTGACAAAACACCGGTGGAACTGGCAAAACCTTTTTTTAAATTGGCTCAATAGAAGGGCTGCCCCCAGGATCTTAATCCTGAAAACCTTTAAGGAAAAGATAAAAATATTAAGGTACCTTAACACCCTTATACACGATCCAAATGACCTTTAACTTACCTTCAGCTAAGTTAAGCCTCTTTATGCGCCGGCGATAAGAAACCTATTTACCTGCCCAGTAGTTTAGTTTCACTACGTAATAACGCAGAGTACGTCCTTAGCAGTGTCAAGGCGCGTAAAACAATAGCTGCTAACGCGTCCAAAGGTATTGAAGTTAGCGTTTTACACCAGTCAATTAAGAAAGATCGCCAGACTTCCCAAAACCTTTAAGTACACATCGTTCCTTAACAAGTCTACCGCCAAGACCCTTAAGAACCTTTACCCTTTAGATACATCTAAGCGTGCAAACCAACCACAGGTCTTATTATAAAACTTTTATCTATCGAGATAGGCAACTATTAATTACCTTTAACACTATATTTCGGAACCTCCAAGACTTAAGCCGCTAGAAAACACTAACCAAGCCTAGGATAATTATCGCAACCTCTCTTCAAGACTTGTCAAAATAATAAGATTAATTACAAGCTAATAACAAACTTTGTCAAGATTTAAAATAACATATAAAAGTATAACAGGAAGTTCTATAACCTTCTTAATACTAAAATAATGTTATTTTTAAACATTCGTAAGTGGATGGAGGTACCTGTTTTTAGTCTTCACTTGCTGTTTCTTGGAATATTTACAGGTTACGCCAAAGATTACTACTTGACCTTCCTAACAAACACTACTATGTTTTGTGAGATCTACAATAGTATAAAGAGCTATTTCGAGTACGACTTCCACCTTATGTAATACTATATAAACTGGGTAACCAAATGGTAAACTATAAAAATAGCAAAAAAAAATGAGGAATTACTAATGGATATTCTTAATTAAATGCTTAACAAGCTAATAATGTGTCAGAAAGTAATGGGGAAGGTCTACGCTAGCGAAATTACACTTTATGAACAGGTACGGGTAGCTGTTACAGGCGTTAATAAGTTCGAATACGCTCTATAACATCCGGATATCACCTGTAAAGACTTTTTTAGCCAGTTGCGTTCCTCGTTCGCTACCGTAATGACACACATAATAATCTCGTTCGGTATGTATACCCAAGCCGGCAACTTCCTTAACATGGAAGAAAATAACCTTATGGTAGTTAACTATATCGACCGCAAGTATTTACGCCTATAACGCTTAAGGTTAGGTCTATTAACCTCGGCCTTAAACTGAAGGCAGAACCTACATTAACGCTATCAAAATTCAGATGGACCTATTAACTACAAGCACTATCATCGTAATTTGGATCTATAATTAAGGCCAGCTGCTAGTCAACTCGCCGCCCCTTTACCGAGTATAACAACAAGGAAGTAACGTACCATGTCTAGTATCACACTACTTCAGAACAAAATTACTTATATTAGGTTGTAAATAGAAAAGATCACGAGCTAATTAACGCCGCTAATACCCCTAAACATATTAAGTGGCACGAAGATACTGCTTCCGGTATGGCAGCCCAGTAACTAACCGATTATACTTTTTTATACCATTTAGTTGGTAAAGACCCTTACTTTTACCCTTTTTATTCCTATGATTTCTTTTATACCTTTAACCTTTGCAATCGTTACGCGGATTATACGTTTTAAGGTATTATGCTAGATACTGGGGCAATAAGGTACATAATAGGGGGTTATTTATAATATGTAATACTGCGGAGAGAAAGTACTATAATTAATAAGATTAATCGTTACGATGTTGGTAAGGCTAAAGTTAGCTTTAGCCCGGGCGAATAACTATCGTCACTAGGTATATAAGTAGTTTAAATTATTATAGGGGTAATTACATTGCATATCTTTAAGTTTCCTACCCTTTTTTAACTTTTTTTAAAGTATATAAAGACCCTTGGTATTAACGTGAACGTTAACGTAAACAAGTTAGTTAAAAACGGCCAAAGGTTTTTACTAATCTTTAAGTAAGTGCACTTATGGTTTTATTTTTAAGGTCTGAAAATAGTGGTATTAAACCTAACGGAGCCGGAAATACGTTAACTACACCAGCACTTTAACCATCTAGTTATTAATAGGTCATATAAAGTCCTAAAGTCCATAGGGCATAACGATATAGAATACTCTACCTTGGAAGCCATTAAAAGGTTTTGCTATTACTGCCAAACACATACTTAAGCTCTCTAGAGATTTAAGTTTATACTAAAAGACGACAAGGATTTTAATCATAGGATTTTTGTTAATGTATTTTACCTAAATAATAAACTTATTTTTTACGTTATTAACTTCGCAACATCTTTCTACGAAGCTAAGTTTCTGAAGTCCCTTTCGGTAAAGGATACGTAGGAAACGTCAAGGATGCTGTGGATTAACACATACCTAGGTTTACCTGATATCGTCGTCTACGATACTGGTACCAACTTTACGGCGGCGGAGTTTTAGAAAAATGCTAATATAATAGGTATTTAGTGTAAACAGGTACCTGTGGAAGTTTACTGGAGAATTATAAAAGTTAAAAGGGCATACGCCTTACGTCACCGAACGTATAATATTCTTATATTAAAAATTGAAAAATTTACGAATTCGGAGGCACGTTTATGAATGGCAGTAAACGGTTTAAATAATACTTTGGGCTTTTATGACCTAGTGCTAACGCTATTGATCTTTAAAGTGTACATACGCCTGACTAGTAAATATCCGCTGTCGGCAAGTATTTGGAAACGTGTTGCGTCCTAAAACAAAGCTTTAAGGGAACTATGAAGGGAATCGGTACGCCGCCAAGTTAATAATTCTTTTAATACCAAAAACGGGCTTATAACAATCGACATATTTGTTTTATTACTATAAAGTGAAGTTTTCATGTAGCGGGAGCCGTGTAAATGGGAGGAGACGTATACGATATTAAATATTGTAAACTTTAAAGTAGTTATCAAAACTGCTAACGGCTTTGTGTTTTTCTAGACTACTTAGGTTAAGCCTTCTATTAGGTTTACTAACGTTAAAGACTTTTAAGTTAAACGACTGAGTTAATATGAACTTCTTCTATCCTTTATCGATAAGCCAATGAAACGCTGCTGGCGCGGACGACCTTCGAAAAAGAGGAATATTAAAGGAGAGAAAAATACACCGGATTGTATCTATAATATTGCTTAGGTAAGTAGGAAAGAGAAGGATAACGAAGACTTGTTAATATAGCTTAGAGTATAAGAGATTATTAAGACTTTTGGTAAACCTTTTAAGAAAAGCCACAAAGTCAAGATCGACGGCTTGCTGACTCGAGGTATAGTATAATTTGTATCTAAGGCTAACTTTAGCATTTAAGATCTAAACGTTACGATTTTTAAGTCGAGGATTATCTACGAGGTCAAGGGAAATATTACGGGGCGTCTTTATAAAAAGTCACGGTTAATTGTTTAAGGATACGGCGATAAAGGCAAGAACTAAATCCTTACGTAGTCGCTAACGATTTAAAAGATTAGTTAGCGCTTGGTAATTGCTTTGGCAGTAAGTTTGTTAGTTAAGATTAATGGTAAGTTTACACTTAATAACCGTGATATTACGTAAGCCTATACACAATTAGCAATATATTTATAGCGGGTCGTATTATTTGAATTGCCATAGGAACTCTGTGCTGTTTATTTACTAAAAAAGATAATGCGGTATATCAAACTACTATATATAATAGCTAAGATAGGCGTTTACTAGTTTCTAACATACTAGTCGTACTTTAAGGTTCGGCTGGCGATAAAGTCTTTAATATACAACCCGTGTTTGTTAGTAATGTAAAAGAAAGACTACGGCATAGTAGGTATACAAACTAATGATACCCCTTTTGTCGGAATGACTGGATTTCTAATATAGGAATAACAAACAATTAAGGATTTCAAGTTTTGTAATTGTAAGCTAGTAACAACATTAACGGAAAACAATTAACTAAACTTTAATAAATCGTTAATTCGTATGCTTGGTGTTAATATCAGCCTAAGTTTTCGCTAAAAGGGCTAGGGCGTTATTTTTTCCATAATCGATAAGACTAATGAGGTTAGAGCTTAAAGGTATTTGGAATAGCGTATATGAGGTAGCTATATTGTCACCCTATGCCAACCGAAAGCATTATACGACCTATTTATTACGGTATAAGCACAAATACTAATAGATAAAGACTTTAATCGACTGAATAAGAGGCTGGAATGGTAAATAAAGAACTTAGACCGCGGAATTAATATGGTTCCAATCGACTTCTTAAAGGCTAAACTAATGATCTTTACGAACGGGTTCTTTATAAACAACACCGACTTGTTTTTATAAATCGGCTTTTTGATAACCCTTAAAGAAAATAGGCGGGAAGATTAATTTAGCATCACTGGTAACCTAATCCACTGAACCTTCGTCAAATGTAAGAGGATTACACGAAGCGTGTTGGTTTTAAAGGTTTACAGCATGATAGCGGGCTTTAATGTAGGCATAGTGTTATGGGAAACCCTTAACCTTATTACTAGGTAACTAAAGATTCCCTTTATCCCGATAGTTATTTATACCGATTTAAGGAGTCTTTTTGAGTTCCTGTTAAAGTTCGGAATTACTAGTGAAAAATGCCTGATAATCGATATGATAGTACTCCGCAAAGCCTATGAAGGGAGGGAGATTAATGAGTTCTGATGAATCGATAGCAAAGATAATCCTACAGATGCCATAACGAAGGCTACACTAAACAAAGTATTTGAAAGGTTTGTAAATAGTAACAAGCTAAATATACGTATCGAGGGCTATATAGATAGGCTGCCCAAATCACGTGATGGCAGATAGGGATATATTGGTAAATTGGAAGACTGCTAGGGAATTAATGGAGATTTGTTTGAGTAACTCAGTTGAAGTTGCGCAGGGTTGTGGCGAAAGAACTTTTCGTGGGAGTTAATAAACTCGAACCTCGGGGCGGCGGGGCAATTGAGGTTAAATGGGGTTAATTTTCATGTAACCAGGGGTAATACAGTATGAAAGTCAAGTGAAATTGACAGGGGGTACGAGGCCGCTATTTCATAATAACCGGAAAAGATTAGTCAGTCATACTAGCATGCGCATACAAACTAAAAAGCCGCCAATGTTGAAATAATACTACATGCAATGCAGTAGGTCAACTTTACTTACAGTAAAGTTGACTGTACTATAAGTATATTGCTTTATGCGGACTTACCGCATTGGATGTAAGTCAAGTACAGTACGTTGCACTTCACTTTAGGGCACTGAACAAACACTTGGCCATACAAATTACAGTGCAGACCGGCTAGCGGTCTGCCAAACCTAGAACAATACATCTACCATCTGACCACGCAATACTACTGTTACTTCAAAGACCAATCGAATCGGCAACGTTGAAACGTCTAAGGTCTACCAATATTAGCCGCTATTTATATGATAGAATCCTCAAAATTAATACTTTCAAATTTTTTAAGCAGTACTACATACGCTTTTTTAAGCGGTTTATAATACCGTTTACTGTTGGAATAGTAGTATTTGCAGTGCAGTAGGTCAACTTTACTTTTAGTAAAGTTGACTATACTGACTGCAGGTTGAGTGTATTTTTTTTGTACAGGCCTACTGTATTGGCTGCGAAGTAAGTACAGTATGCACCCACTTCACACTAAGGCATAGGCCAAGTAATTGGCCATAAAAATTACTGTGCAAACCGGCTAGCAGTTTGTCAGACCTAGAATAATACATCCACCACTTGACTACGTAATACCATTGTTACTTGGACCAATCAAATCAATAACGTTGTAATGTCTAAAGTTATACTAATAGTCATCAGTGCTTATTAGATTAAGCATAGATTAGCTAAGTAAAAGAAGAAGCTACTTTCCGGTTGTTACTATTTACGTTATCGTTATGGTAGAGGAAAGATTTTTGCGAAGGGCTTTTACTACTGTATCAGTCTTTATGTCAGTACGTAAAGAAGACCTTTGGGTTACGCCAGTCTTTACGGTAATCTAGAGGTAGCGATGGTATCGCTATTAAAAACACTAAGAAATTTGGACAGATTATTTTTAAAGAGCATTGAAATCGACCGATAGAAATTCTACAGCATTAAGTTGGCAAACAGCTAAGTTAGTACTATTGCGGGTGCTATTGTTGTAAGAAAAACAACTAATTCTTACGGCTACAATAACATTTAACCTTCGCTCTTTATAAATAATAACAAACGACCCTCTAACTTACCTTTTACAAAAAACCTTTGCCCTTACTTTACTCTTTTCACTTTTAATAGGTTAATTTAATCGTTAAGTTAGCTGTTTTGAGCGAAAACACTAAGAATTACTAAGTCGCATCAAAAAAGCTATACCGCGCGACCCAACGCCAACTCGCTAAGTTTTCACGCGACTTGACGCTAAAAACCTAAGTCCCTACGCTTTAAAATTATCAAGTTCAGTTAATGTTAAATCACTAAGTCTTATACTACTATGAATCTTAAAATAGAACCTACTTAAGAGATTCAGAAAGGGATTAATGTTTTGAGATCCTTTTTTACGAAGTTATACGATGAAGACCTTTGGGATAAAGATATCGACGAAAACTAAACGGAAAAAGACTTTATCAACTTCATCGACTATTATATTATTAAATATAATTACGGTGACAACACTAACTACATCTTTCGTAACTTTCGTTATTTTGTCAAGGTATATATTATTGACATGTAAAACGTAATATAAAAAGGGGTTAAGTTAAAGCTTAAATCGAAACTAGAGTAGTAAGGGATTCGTATACTAACGTGAGGTTTTATAAAGTTAGTACAAAAACTTTTCGATCTAGCTTAACTTAAGGAATACCTTTAAGATCCACGTCTTAAATAAAAGCGTATTAAAAACCATTAATACCTTTACATGCGATCTAAGGGACTTCTCCTTTACTTTTAGCTAAATTAGGCTTTTTTACGCGTTGACGATAAGGAACCTATTAACCTGTTCGGTAGCTTAACACCTTTATGCGGAAGCGTGGAATATGCTTTTAGCGGCAGCAGATTACCTAAAGCATCGGTCGCTTACGCGGCTAGATGAATTGAAGTTAGTGTTTTATACTAGTTAATTAAGTAAAATCGTTAAGCCTTTTAAAACCTCTAGGTTTTTCTTGCTTTTTAGCACTTTAATTAGGATCGATAAGCCCCCTAAGAGTCTTTCCAGAATAGGCTTGCCTATACGCGAAAGCTTACTATAGGCTTTACTATAAAACTTTACTCCTTAGGCTAGGCGACTGACAATTACCCTTAACACCTTATTTCGGAAGCTTCAAAGCTTAAACTTCTTAGAAATACCACTAATAAAGATTGGGATAATTATCGCGACCTATTACTAAGACTTGTCAAAATGGTTAACATTAATTATAAACTCCTTACAAATTTTGCCAAGATTTAAAACGATATAAACAAGTATAACGGAAGGCCTTACAAATTCCTCAATACAAAGATAATGCTCTTTTTAAATATTTGTAAGTGGATGGAGGTTCCCTATTTTATTTTTACTTATTATTCCCTATAATCTTTACAGGGTACGTCAGGGATTATTACCTAACCTTTTTAACCCGAGTAACTACATTTTTCGAGATTTACAACAATATAAAGGGCTATTTAAAACACGAAGTCCACCTTAAGTAATACCATACGGATTAGGTGATTACCAGGTGGACAACAATAATAATTCAGAAAAGAAAGAAGAAAACTCCTTTAGATATGTTTAACTAGATCATTAACAAGTTAATATTATGTCTAAAAATGATGGGAAAAGCCTATATTAGCGAAGTTAGACTTTGTAAACAGTTACTGGTAGCCGTTACGGGTATTAGAGAGTTTAAATACACTTTATAACGCCTAAATATTACTTGCGAAGGCTTTTTTAATCAGTTGCGCTTTTTGCTTATAATGGTAATAGCATATATATTGAACTTACCTAGTATATACCTTTATTCCGGCAACTTTCCTAACGTGAATAAAGAAGACTTCACAGTAATTGATTACGTTGACCGTAAGTATAGTTCCAAGCGCCCTTAACGCCTAAGGTTTGGCCTATGAACTACAAACTGGAGGTAGCAGTTATATTGGCGCTAATAAGGTTAAAATTTAAGTGGAACTGTTGATCGTAAGTATTATCGTCGTGATAGTGGTAAGAAATATTGGATCTGTAATAAGTTTAGCTATTGGTTAACTCGATAACCACCCGTCTCATGAAATGAAAAAGAGGTAATATATTATATTTAGTACCTTATTACTTTTAAATAATATCATTTAAATTCAATCCCAAGCCTTAATGTCGACGAGTTAATTAACGGCGATAATACTCCTAAACAGATGAAATGGCATAAAGATACTGTTTTCGGCGCGGCCTAGTAATTAGTCGATTACATTTTTCTATATCATTTGGATGGTAAAGACCTTTACCTTTATTTTAATTAAGCTTTTGAGCCCTTATATACCTTTAATTTTCGCGATCGTTACGCGGACAATACGTTTTAAGGTATTATATCAGATATAGGTGTAGTAAAATACTCAATTGAAAGTTATTCGTATTACATAGTATTACGGAGAGAAAGCACTACGACTATTAAAATTAATTGTTACCATAATAGTAAAGCTAAAGTTTACTTCGGACCAGGAGAATAACTATCGTTACTAGGAATAACGGTAATTTAAATTGTTATTAAGTTAATTACGTTTTATGTTTTTAAGTCTCCTACCATTTTTCTCCTTTTTAAAAGGATTGAATAACCCTCAGCGTCAACGTTAACGTCAACATCAACGCTAATAAATAATTGAAAAACAGTTGAAGGTTTTCTTTTACCTTTAAGTAAGGGTACTTATAGTTTTATTTTTAAGGACCTAAAGCAGTATTGTTAAACTTAACAGAGCCGGAGACACGTAAATTACACCTGAGTTTTCATTGTTTGGCAGTTAACAAGATATATAAAGTTTGGAAATCCGTAGCGTAGGACGACATATAATATATTACATTAAGAGCTATCAAAAATATTCACCATTACTGCTAAATATATACCTAAGCCTCCCGAAAATTCAAGTTTATATTAAAAGATAAAGTAGGCTTTAATTATGAGGTATTCATTAATATAATTTACTTGAATAATAAGACTTTTTTTACGTATTTAACTTTGTAACCTCTTTTTACGGAGCTAAGTTTTTGAAATCCCTTTTGATAAAGGATAAATAGAAAACTCTAAGGATGTTATAGATTGACATATACTTGGACCTACCTAACGGCATCGTTTACGATACTGGTATCAACTTTATAGCGGCATAATTTGAGGAAAATGTTAAAATAATAGGTATTTATCGTAAATAGCTGCCAGTAAACCCTTATTAAAGTATGAAAAAGGTTAAACAGGTATACACCTTACTTTACCAAACGTATAACATTTTCACGTTCGAAATTAAAAGTTTTATGGATTCAAAGGCACGTTTTTAAATGGCGGTAAAAAGCCTGAACGATATTATGGGCCTTAACGGCCTAGTGTTAACGCTATTGGTCTTTAAATCATATTTACGTCTGATAAATAAATCTCTGCTATTAACAAGTACTTAAAAGCAAGTTTCAGCTTATAACAAAGCACTAAGAGAATTGCAGAAGGAATCGGCACATCGCTAAGTTAACGATACCCTTAATATCAGGAATGGACCTATAATAATCCACGTACTTGCTTCGATGTTACAAAGCAAAGTTTTTATATAGCGGGAGTTGGGTAAATAAAAGAGACTATATAAAATTATAGATATTGCTAACTTTAAAACAATTTTTGAAATTATTAAACGTTTTGTAACCTTTTGTATTATTTAGGTTAAGTTTTATATTAGTGTGATTCACGATAAAGACCCCTAATCCAAGCAATAGAGTCAATATAAACCTTTTTTAACCCGTTATCAAAAAGCTAATAAAACGTCGCCGGCGTGGAAAACCCCCAAAAAAGAGGAACGTTATAGAGAATGAATATACACTGGGTTTCATTTAAAATACTGCTTATGTAAGTAGGAAAGAAAATTATAATGAAACTTGGTATTAAAATTCCGAGTATAAGGTATTATTAAGACTTTCAGCAAACTTTTCGAAGAAAGTAATAGGGTCGAGATTAACGGCCTATTAAATCGAAGAGTTGTATAATTCGTATTGAAGGCCGATTTTAATCTTTAAAATCCAAATACTCCGATTTTTAAGTCGAGGATTATCTACGAGGGTAAAGACAAGACTACGGGGCGGCTGTATGAAAAATCATGCCTAATTATTTAAGGATACGGCGATAAAAGTAAAACATAAATCTTTATATAGTCATTAATAATTTGAAACATTAGTAAACGTTTATTGTTTGCCCTTGTCATATGTTTATTAGTTAAAACCGAAGGTATATTCATATTTTATAGCCGTAATATAATGTAAACTTGTACGCAGTTAGTAACGGATTTACAATAGATTATACTATTAGAATTATTATTGGGATTATGTATTATTTACCCTTTAAGGACGGTAATACAACATATTAAGCCATTATATAAATTAGTTGAAGAAAGTGTTGATTAGCTTTCAAACTATTAATAGTACTTTAAATTATGGTTAGGTACAAAGTTTTTAATATATAAACTGTATTTACTAATAATATAAGAGAAGGACTTTAGCCCAATAGGTATGTAAATGAATGATACCATTTTTATTGAAACAGCTAAATTTGTGGTATCGGAATAGTAAGCGATTAAGGATTTTAAGTTCTGGTATTACAAGCCGGTTATGACGTTGGTGGGGGGTAATTAACTTGACTTTAACAGATCGTTAATTTGTATACCTGGTATTAATACCGGCCTTAGCTTTCGTTAAAAAGGGTCAAGGCACCGATTAAGCTATAATCGATAAGACTAACATAGCTAAGGCTTGATGGTACCTAAAATAACGTGCCTGTGGTAGTTATATTACTATCCTATATTAAATTGGGGCCTTTTACAACCTTTTTATCGCGGTGTAAGTATATGATCTAATAGGTACCGATTTTTATCTGGTTAATAGAAGGATTGAATAACGGATACAAAATTGAAACCCACTTGTAGAAGGTTAACCTAATAAATCCTTCGAATATATCTCTTGTAAATAACACCGAAATATTTTTACAAATGGGTTTTTTAATAACCTTCGTTAACGAAGTAGGCGGAAAAAATAGTTTAGCATTATTGGGAGCCTAATTCACTAAATATTTGTTAAATATAAGATAATAATACGACTTATATTAACCTTCAAGGTTTATAGTGTAATAATAGACTTTGATATAGGTATAGTATTGTAGGAAACCTTTAACGTTATTACTAGGTAACTAAAGATTCATTTTATTTCAGTTGTAATTTATACCGATTGGAAGAGTTTGTTCGAATACTTTTAGGAGTTCGGAACTATTGGCGAAAAATGCTTGATAATCGATGTAATGACACTTCGTGAAGCCTAAAAAGGGAGGGAATTTAAGAATCCGATATATTAATAGTAAAAACAACCTTAGTGAAATTATAACGAAGGCATTGCCAAATAAAAACCCGAAAAGGTTTTTGGATATCAATAGGCTAACTATACGTATGAGGGCTACGTTAATAGCCCTTCCAATAAGCCTAAGGTACATGGCGGCGGTTAGGTATATGATAAAAAATTTAAAGAATGTTAGAGAATAAACGATGTTACCTTGTTTAATTGGCATGACTAAAGTAAAGGAATATATTGGTTTGTAATAGAAGAATTTTAATGGAAGTCGATAAAGTCGAATTTTGAAGCCGTGGGGTAATTGAAGGCAATTGGGGTTAATTTGTATAGTGATAGGTATATTTCGATACGAAAGTTAATTCAAATTAACCAAAGTTTGGCTAATTACCAAGATTGTAGTTTAGCATTCACCAGAAAATATTGATTAACTATACAAGCGTATACGTACAAATTAAAAAGCCATTAGTATTGGAATAGAAGTATTTACAATATAGTATATTAACTTTACTTATAGTAAAGTTCATTATAATTATTGTAAGCTTAATGTATTGTTATATACGGGCTTACTATATTAGTTATAAAGTAAGTACAGTATGCGCCTACTTCATACTAGGGTACGAGCTAAGGAATTGACCATATAAATTACTGTGTAGACCAGCTAGCGGTCTTCTGAACCTAAAACAATACATCCACCACTTGAACATACAATACTACTATTACTTCAACCAATCGAATCGACAACGTTGCAATATTCAAAGCCCTACCACTGTTTATACTTTTCAATACCTTATAGTAATTTTACCGGTATTTATTTATACTTATACCTACGATCCTAACTTTACTACGTTATTTTATCTAGTTGAAAGCCGTATTTACGCTGTAGATGGCTTTTTTTAAAGGCTAGAAATAAAGGTTCAACTAATAGTTAACCAAATTATTCCAGCAATCTATAACGAAAACGTTTCGCATAAATTTAGCGGTTTAAAATATTATTATTATGTTGATAGCGTATAATATTAACTGGCTGTTAAGTTATATTATATTTACAATTACGTCATAACTAATGTTTTTATCGCTTTAAAGGTGGAATATAAACCATCGTAAGGTTTTCGAATATAGCTAACACTTATATCAAACCATTTCAATAACTTTAAGTGCTCTCTTTCCTATATCTATATACCCTGCGGCGTAAAATAACCGTAAAAAAAGTTTTGCCACTAGGTATCTAAATTGGCGATGTAATATTGCTAATTCTGGTTATGTTAGATAAAAGGTTCTAATTATACGCTTTTTGGTGAAAAACCATATATATTTAAATTTGAACCTAATAAATACGTATATGTTATCCGAAACATGGACAGGTTAATTAATAGTGTTCCAGAACGCGATTCCAATCTTATTTATATTAGTTAACGACAATAAAAGCAATGTTTTAAAGTTCATGACGTAAAATTTAACCGATTTAAATAGTATATTTATAACAACCGTGTTAATATACGATGTTTTACCTTTAACGAATAGTATTTTCTGATATTTGTTTTCTTGGTCGAGTTGCAATTTCGGAAATTTCGTCGCAAACGCGTCGAATCATCGTTTTTCAGCGGTTGAAATTTTGTTTGCGTTAATATTAGATATAATACCTTCAAATAGATTTGTATACCTGATTAAAAGTGTACACCACAATATTATATACGCGTTCAACACGTTATTTTCGTAATCTAAGCCTATATTATATAGGAAAGAGGCATTTTATAATCCTAAAAAAATTTGTTAGGCGGCTTCATTATCTTAAGTTATAAAGTAAGTATTATTACATTTAAAGACTTTTTTCCCCAGAGAGGTATTTATAAGGATAAGTATTAAGTTTATATTTTACGCCTTCGTATTCAATTATATATATTGTAGAATCGGTTTCCATCTAGTTTTTAGCCGGGTAATCGGCTTAAAACTGATGTTTAATCTTAATTTACTCGTATAATAAGTGCCTAATGAACTAATAACTGATTTTATTATATATAATATAATATTTTTGAATCCCCGTAAAGTAATTTTTTTTTTTTTTTTTTCATTTTTCGCTGGTATTACTATAAATGGTTGAATAGTAATATATGCAGTGCAGTAGACCAACTTTAGTGTAAGTGAAGTTGGCTGTACTACAAGTTGATTGTATTGTTTGTGCGCTTACCATATTGGATGTAAGTTGAGTGCAGTACGCTGCACTTAACTCTAGGGCACGTTCTAAGAAATTAGCCATACAAATTACAGTGCAGACCGGCTAGCAGTCTGCCAAACCTAGAACAATACATTCACCACTTAACCAATTTAATACTACTATTACTTCGACCACGATTCGAGTCAACAACATTGCAACGATCTAAGACCCTACCAACACTAATTAATGCTCATTAGGTTAAGCATAAATTAGACAAGTAAAAGAAAAATATTTTTCTAGTTGTTACGATCTACGTTAACGTTAGGGTAGAGGAAAGATTCTTGTAAAGGGCTTCTACTGCTGCGTTGGTTTTTACGACAGTAAGTAGAGAATATTTCTAGGATGCGTTGGTTTTTACAGCAGCTTAGAGGTAACGATGGTATCACTATTGAAAACACTAAGAAATATTCATTAACATTTTTTAAAGACATTAAAATTGATTATCAGAAGTCTTAAAGTTCGGCAAGTTGGTAAACGGCTTAGTTAGTATTACTACAGGTGTTACCATTGCAAAACCGACTAAATTCCTATGCCAAACAACCTACAATAACAAACGACTTTCGACCTTACCCTTTACACCAATCTTTGACCCCTAATTTAATCTTTTCACTTCCCCTATACCAATTTAATAGTAAAGTTCTCTGCTTTAAGCGAAAACACCAAGTTATACCGAAAAATCTACGTCGCGCGACTCAACGCCAAGTTGCCAAGTTCTCAAGCAACTTCAAGCCAAAACACTAAGTACCCACACCCAAAGATTACTAAGTCCCTTGTCCTACACGTCCTACGCAAGCAAACACGTTAGGATAGCTACCGTAAACGCCTACTTTAAAGCCATTACCGACTCTACTATCAAAAAAACAATTAAGGCACTCGGATATCTTTTTACTAAATGTTATAACCACGATTTTTAGGGACAAAACGTTAATGAAGACTTAACTATAAAACACTTTATTAACTTCGTCGGTTACTATATCATTAAATATCATAATACTAACGATTTTGACTATGTTTGTAGCAATTTCTGTAACCTTTTCAACGACTAAACCATTACTTTGTGGACTTTAATTCAAAAAATAGTTAAAATAAGTATTAAGGCAGAGATTAAGTAGAAAATCGTTTATATACCGTTATAGGATAACATACGACTGTTATAAGAACTTTTTGACCTAGCGTAGCTTTAGAAACGCTCTTAAGACCCACACCCTAAGGAAAAGGGTATTAAGAAACCTTACTGCACTTACATGCGATCTAGGGGACCTTCCATTTACCCTTAGCTAACTTATAAGTTAAGTATCTTGATGAACTGGCGACGATAAATCTGTTAACCTGATTAGCAATTTAACACCTTTACGTAATAATGCGGAGTACATCCTTAGCGATGGTAGATCACGTAAAGCAAGGGTCGCCAACGCAGCCAGAAGTATTAACGTTGGCGTTCTATACCAGTTAATTAAACAAGATCGTTAGGCTTTCCAAAACCTTTAAGTACCTATTGCCTCCCAGCAATTTAATTGATAGGATCCCTAAAAACCTTCCACCTTTAAGTTTTCCTACACGCGAAAGCTTATTATAGGTTCTACTATAGGATTTTACCCCTTAGGCTAAACAACTAGTAATTACCCTAAATACCATACCTCGGAGGATTTAAGGCTTAAAATGCTAGAAAACACTAATTAAGATTGGTATAACTATTGGAACCTGCCCCTAAGACCTGTTAGGATAGTTAATATTAATTATAAGTTGCTTAGAGATGTCGCCAAGATTTGGAACAACGTAAAAAAGTGTGACAGAAAGCCTTACAACCTCCTCGACACTAAGATAATACCCTTTTGCAACATTTGTAAGTGGATGGAAATTCCTCCTTTAGGTTTTCACTTATTATTTCCCAGAATCTTTACAAAGTACGCCAAGGACTATTACCTAACCTTTCTTCCTCTAGCTACTATATTCTATGAAATATATAATAACATAAAAGGCTATTTTGAATACGATGTCCACTTTATGTAATATTATATAGATTAGGCTACCACAAAGTGAATAACAATAATAGATAAAAAAAGAAGTAAATATCGATGGATATATTTAACCAGATAATCAACAAGTTAATGCTACGCCAAAAAGTAATAGGTATAGCTTACGTTAGCGAAGTTATACTTTGAGAGCAGGTATAGGCAGATATTACGGGTGTTAGTGAGTTCGAATACGCTATATAACGCTTTAATACTACCTGCAAAAGCTTCTTTAACTAGTTGCATTCCTCGTTTGCTATTATAATAACGCGTATACTAAATTCACTTAGTATATACCCCTAAGCCGGCAACTTCCTTAACGTAAATAATAAAGACCTTACGGTAATTAATTACGTCGACTGTAAATACGGCTACGGGCACCCTAAACGCTTAAAGTTTAATTTACCAGCTACAAACTAAAAGCAACAACCATATTAGCGCTAATAAGACCAAGATTTAGGTAAACTTATTAACCATAAATACTATCGTCGTAATAATAACAAAAGATATTAGATCTATGGCAATTTTAGCTATTGGTTAACTCGGTATCCCCCCATAAAGCGAAATAACAGAAAGGTAATGTATTAAACCTAATACCCTACCACTTTTAAATAGGATTACTTAGATTAAATCGCAAACTTCCAGGGCGATAAGCTAAGACGGTAATAAAAGCCTCAAGCAAATTAAATAACCTAAAGATGTTACTTTTAACGCGACTTAATAATTAGCTGACTACGCATTTTTATACCTTTTGGGTGGTAAAAACCCATACCTTTACCTTAACCAAGCTTTTAATCCTTTATATACCTTTAATTTTCGTGATCTTTATGCGGACCATACGTTTTAAGGCATTATGCTAGATATAAGAATAGTAATGTACTTAACAAAAGGCTATTCGAAATAAGTAGCACTACAAAGAGAAAACACTATATCTACTAAAATTAATTTTTATAATGATAATAAATCTAAAGTTAACTTTAAATTAGACGAACAACTATCGTTATTAGGAACAACGGTAATTTAAAATGTTGTAAGAGCAATTACATTTTATATTCTTTAGTCTCCTACAACTTTCCTTTTTTACCTAAAAGATATGGAAAACCTTGGCTTTAACGTCCTCATTAATATAGACGAATTGATTAAAAACGGCTAAAAGTTTCCTCTTGCCTTTAAGTAGGGAAACCTATAGTTTTATCTTTAAAGTACGGAAATAGTGGTATTAAACCTAACGGAGCTCGAAGTACGTTAATTACACCAACTCTTTAACTATCTAACCTTGAACAAGTTATATAAAGTCCTAAAGTCCGTAAATTATGAAGATGTGAAATATTTTACCATAAAGTCCATTAAAGACTTTACCATTACTGACAAACATATGTTTAAACCCGCCGGAGATCGGAGTTTACACTCAAAAACGATAAAGCTTTTAATTACGAGATTTTTATTAACGTATTTAACTTTAATAATAAATATGTTATATACGTCGTTAACTTTGTAACCTTTTTTTATGAAGCCAAGTTTTTAAAATCTCTTTTGGTAAAGAATATGTGTAAACGCTAAAAATTCTATGAATTAACACGTACCTAGGTTTATTTAATGTCGTTATTCACAATATCGATCCCAACTTTACGGCAGCGGAATTTCAAGAAAATGATAAGATAATGGGTATTTAATATAAACAAGTATTTGTAAAAGCCTAGTAAAGTATTGGAAAAGTTAAAAAGACATACGCCCTACTTCGTCGAACGTATAATATCCTTACGTTAGAAATTAGAAGCTTTAAGGATCTGGAGATACGTCTATAGATAGCAGTAAAAGGCCTAAATAACACTGTAGGCCCTAACTACTTAATTCTAACGTTACTGGTTTTTAAAAAGTATTTACGCCTAACGAATAAATCCCCGCCTTTGGTAAATATTTCAAAACGTGTTATAGCTTACGGCAAAGCTTTAAGGGGGCTGTAAAGAAAATTAGCACATCGCCAAATCAATAATGCCCTTAATACCAGAAACAATCTTATAATAATTGATGTACTTACTTTTGCGTTATAAAGTAGAGTCTTTGAGTAACGGGAGCAAGACAAATAGGAGGGCCTATATAAAATATTAAATATCTCGAATTTAAAAGTAATTATTGAAACTGTTAACGGTTCTACATTTTTTCGAATCACTTACGTTAAGCCTTATATTAGAGCTACTAACGATGAATATCCTTAAATCAAACAACCGAGTTAACACGAACCTCCTTTACTCATTATCGATAAGCCGATATAACGTCGTCAACGCAAACAAAACCCGAAAAAAAGAAACATTAAAAATAAGGAATATACACCGGGTCGCATCTATAGTACTACTTAAGTAGAAAAGAGAAAGACAACAAAAACTTAACATTAAAGCTCCTAGCATAAAAGATTATTAAGACCTTTGGTAAGCCTTTTGAGAAAAACGACAAGGTTGAGATGAATGGCCTATTAATTCGAGGGGTTTTATAATTCGTACCGGAAATCGATTTTAACTTTTAAAATCTGAACGTTAAGATCTTTAAGTCGAGGATTATCTACGAAATCAAAGACGAAACTACAGGACGGCCGTATAAAAAGTTACGCCTAATCACTTAAGGGTATGGTAATAAAGGCAAAGACTAAATCCTTACGTAGTGACTACAGATTTAGAAAAAAATAGTTAACGCTTAGTAGTTGCTTTAATAACAAGTTTATTAGCTAAAACTAAAGGTAAGTTTACGCTAAATATTCGTAGTATAACGTCAGCATATACGTAGTCTATAACGAATTTATAACGAATCGTACTATGAGAATTACTAGAGAAATTACGTGCTATTTACCCTTCAGGCACAGTAATACGATATATTAAGCTATTATACGTATCGACTAAAAAAAACGTCTTTTAATTTCTAAACTACTAGTCGTATTTCAAATTACGGCTAGCGATAAAGTTTTTAACGTACGATCCATACTTATTAGTGAAGTAAAAAAAGGGACTTTAGTGTAATAGGAATGTAAATTAATAATACCCTCTTCGTGAAAATCGTTGGCTTTGTGATATTAAAATAATAAGCGATTAAAAATTCTAAGTTTTGGAATTACAAACCGGTAACAATATTAACTCAAGGCAGCCAACTTAACTTTAATTAATAGTCAATCTGTATACTTAATATTAATACCGGCTTTAACTTTCGCCAAAAGAGCAAGGGCATTGTTTTAGCTACAATTAACAAAACTAATGTAGCTAAGGCTTAACAGTACTTAAAACAACGTGTTTGGAATAACTATATTTCTACCTTATACCAACTGAAAGTCTTTCACAACCTTTCCATCGTGGTATAAATATAAGACCCAGTAAATAAAGACTTTAACCAGCTAAATAAAAGGTGAGAATAGCAAATACGAAATTTAAATCGCGGGATTAATATAGTCCTAATCGACTTATTAAGGGTTAGTTAATAATCTTTACAAACGTATCCTTTACAAATAACACCGACTTATTTTTTATAAATCTGTTTTCTAATAACTTTCGTTAACGAAAACAGGTGAGACTTCTAGTTGAGTATTATCAGCAACCTAATTTACTAAACCTCCGTCAAGTGTAAAAAGATTATACAAAGCGTACTAACTCCAATGGTTTACAATATAGTAGCGGGCTTCAACTTAGATATAGCACTATAGGAAATCTTTATCATTATTATCAAGTAATTGAAGATTTATTTTATCCATATAATAATTTATATCGACTTAAGGAGCTTTTTCGAATGCTTTTCAAAGCTCGAAACCATCAGTGAAAAACGCTTGATAATCGACGTAATAACACTTTGTAAAGCCTACGAAGGGAGGTAGATTAAGGAATTCCGATAAATTAATGGCAAAGATAATCCCACAGATGCCATAACGAACGTTATGCCAAATAAGGCCTCAGAAAGGTTGGTATATAACAATAGGCTAATTATACATATTGAGGGCTACGTTAATAAGCCGCCCGAAAAGCCCAAATCACCTAAAGAAGGTCAAAGATATGCCGGCAAATTAAAAGACTACTAGGGAAGTGAAGTCTACGATGGCGATCTATTTAACTAGCACGGATAAAGTGAAGACCTACAAAGGGCTGTAGTGGAAGAACTTTTTGTTAGAGTTAATAAACTCGGACCTCGAAACAATAGAGCAATTAAAAATCAAATGAGGTTAAGTTTCATGCAATTAGGTGCAATTTAGTATAGAAAACAACTGGAATTAACAGGGGTTTAGCCAGTTGACGAGGAGACAATTCAATAGTAACCGGGAAAAAATTAGTCAACTATACTAACGCGCACGTACAAACTAAGAAGCTGCTAGTGTTGGAATGGTATTAAATGAAGTACAGTAGGCTAACTTTACTGTAAGTAAAGTTGGCTGTACTGCAAGTTAAGTATATTGTTTGTGGGCTTACCTCATTGGGTGTAAGTCGAGTGCAATATGTTGTACTTCACTCTAAGGTACGGACCAAGCAATTGGCCATACAGATTACAGTGCAGACTGGCTAGCGGTCTGCCAAACCCAGAACAATACATCCACCACTTGACCAACGCAATACTACTGTTACTTAGATTACGATTCGAATCGATAACGTTGCAATAATCTAAGTCCCTACCAACAATAAAGGTAATAATTTGCGCCCTGAATTATAGGTTTATCTTCGATAATAATTGTTTTACCTTCAGTTTCCGGGCTTTCTTTTTGATATTTCTCTTTTACTAACCGTATTTAAAATGTTTAATTTACTTTAGGCATACTGTAAACCTTTGGTTTAAAACGTGATAAATGGTTTCAGCGAAATTTGTTTTGATAATCTAACCTTCGCCTTTGATTCTATCGTCTATAAATACTAATTTAGAACTCTTTTATAAACGTATAAAAGTTTCAAACGATATGTTAATGTTTATATAAAAGGCCTTTAGGTTCTTTTTAAAAATAAATAGTGTAAAGTTGAAATTTGGGTTTTCACGACATAATGTTATTACTATTTAGATACATAATTTATCACCTTTCTATTTCTATTTAAAATCCATTCAACATTTACAGAAATTCGCTAATAAAATGGTAAGTATTCTCATAGGCTTTAATTAACATTTCTACGTTAATTTCTAATAAAATCATAAATATTGACAGTCCAGTCCCTATTATAAAGCTTATAGTTTATTTTTGTATTAAAATGCGATTTCAGGCGGTCATAACATTTCGTAAATATATTTACCTACGTAAAATAATACCTGTAATATTTTTAACTTACTTAAATAGTATATCTGTAAGATAACATAAAACTGTAACGGATTAATATTTAGTATTATTTATATCTTATTATCGAGAACATCATATAGTTCGCTGTTATAATTTTTATCATTAGCTTATAATTTAGTGAAGTTAGTGAATTTCATCGGATTGTTCTTATCAGTTGGCAAACGATACGGTAGGAGGTTACAATAAAGGTCGTGGTTATTGGGTTTTAATCTGTAAAGTATGTATCAGCGTTTTATGTTGCTTATATTATCTTCGGTCGGGTTGTTTTCCTTATCCGAACCGTTTTTACCCCGCCGAGCTAGTTATTAACGGTATCCAAAATGTAGTTTTATCTTTGTCTTCATTTAAAAGCATATTTTGAGGAGGATCTGTATTCGACTCGCGTAATAAATAATATTTGTAACCCTTTTTACTTTTCCGTTAATTCTTCTAACTACATTTACACTTCACGGGGTAAGTTTAGTCTTGTTAAGCGCCTTATTCTCTATATTTACGGAGTTTTTTTTTCTCTTTCCTTATTTATTATTTTAAAACGGCTATCCTAGCGCTTTTTTAGTTAACATCTCTTTATAAACTTTACCTTTATTACTTTATCGTTGGTTTACTTAAACATTTAAATAAGTTGGGTAATTATTAACGAAGCTTTTATTATACGGCCATTATCGCTAACGGTTGTATTAATACTTTTATTTCATAATTTTTTTTGTAGTATTTTTGATATTGTAACATAACTATACATTATATATTCGATGTAGAGTTTAGAAAATCTTTTCCAAAGTCGTTAAATAAGTAGCGTCCTTCAATATCTCTATTACAGTACTCAAAATTTATGTTAATAACGTACGTACTTACTGTAAAAGGATCCAAATTCTTCACTAGTGTTTTGATTTTGTTATCTTATACATCAATGTTCAAATACTTTGAAACACTACTATGAAACTATGTGTTCGTAAATAGATAGTCTATATAATCGTTAGCTTTTACCATATTTATCACTGGTAAAGTTATAATTGTAAAAGTGCAAAGTGTATTGGAATGGTTAGGAGAATGGTTTTTACGTGTACCGGAAATGTTGGAGCGATTCAAATGTTGGCGGGTGCGTTCAGAATATAGTGTTTAAGGCGGTTTAGTCGAAATAATCAAAATAAAAACGTATAAATACGTCAATAAAAAGTAAATAAGGTGTAACAAGACGGTTAAAGTAAAGAGTTTGACGCTTACTAATACAAGTGAAATCTAAATAAGGTGTAAACAACACGTAACCACATACTAGTTGAGTGTTTTAAATTAGTTCCTTTAGCGTTTTTTAAGCGTTATATTAGCTAAACGACTTATTAAACTTAAACTTTATAATTAATAAACTCAAATAAGCTGTATAATTTTAGGTGCGTAAGAGGAGGTAAATAGAGTTATAAGATAGGGGGGGGAATATAGAGAGGTATATGTGTAAAACTCGACTCTTGTTTAATAAGTGGTTCAGATATTGTATTGTAGCTGTTTTTATTATTTGCGAGCGGTTTGATTGTTGTATTTTAGCCGCTTTTAGTTTTCGTAAGCGGTGTAAAAATTGCGTTTCAATTGATTCCGAAATGTATAAACGGTTTGGATATTATATTTAATTCGGATAAGTTTTAATAAGGAGTTTCAAAACTTAGTGGTTTTGGTTTACGTGGCCTAATACAAAATAAAACGGGTTTAAAAATACCTGAGTATGTTTAAGGTATTAAAACAGGTTAACGGATAACATAGTGGGGGTTTTTAATAAATAAGGCACTAATTAGTTAATAATATCGTATTATTATTTTTTAAAAGTTACTTCAGATTTTATAATTTTGTTATGATTTGGGTTTTAAAGTTGTTCCCGCGTAATTCTACATTCCCGTATAATTTTTATAAGCCGTAATATTAAATTACAAATAAGTAAAACCATTACATCATCCCGTTATAGGCATTTAACTTGTGTTTATCTTTTTTTAAAATAAATCGTAGTTATTTGAATCAGCTATTAATTAGTGTTGGTAAGGTTTTTAATACGTCAACTTAACAAAAAAATATTGGTATTATAGTAGTAAAAATAAGTTATTAAAGGGAGAAGAAGCATTCGGAGAGTACACGATATAGGTAAAAGGGTATAACCTCTTACCTAGGTAGTGGCACTTTACCATATACTTTGCCAATCTCACTTTTTCGTAGTGGCACTTTATCATACACTCTGCAGATGCCACTTCCAGGCAGTGGCACGCTGTCATACACTCTACAGATGCCACTTCCAGGAAGTAGCATGCTATCATGCACTCTGCAGGAATGCACCTTGCAGAGTGGTACGTTACCATACACTCTTGCAAAGGTGCACTCCGCAGCATGACCGCTTACTAACTATAGGGATATATGGTAATATCCACAATTATAATTAGTAAAGGTGAGGGAACACGTTAACGGAGTGTATAGTAAGGGGTTACAGCTCAGATGAGAGAATCTAAGCTTTCATCTGAGGCGTGTACTTTCCATATGCTTTTTCTCTTTCTTACATCTATGTATATTATCACCTTTGAACACTATATTGTCATCTTTATAGGTTGAAGTACAAACCTAACCACAGGTATATTCTAAATTTAATCTATTATCTATTTTATATAGATTACGTAGCGATTTACGTAATAAACGGTTTACATATAGCCTGTGGACTGCACTTAGTACACGCTCGGTACGGATGCGATTCGCAAGGATTACGTAATGAAACATGTAACAAATTGTACATTTATACTATGCATTGAAAACCATTGCATATTCCTCTAGTTATCCTTAGTACTTCAATCAACAACACTATTTGACACCTACTTGGATTTCTATCATACGTTAGAATAAAACAAATGATTCGACTCTCCTTTCGTTTTTTTAAACCTTTTTCTTTCTTTCTTTTTTAGAGTATTAATATATTTATAAAAACAAAAAGCCGCTAATACTACACATTTTTTGCTTTCGTTATGTTATTTTCGAATAATATGAGTATATATATATATATATAAATCCGTTACTATGAAAATATTACCTATATGTAATATAATCAACGTTAAGTACTATATAGTTAACTATATTATTAATTGTATCAGTAGAATCAATACCGATTATGCTAATTTCGATTAAGTTGCAAATGAAGTATTATTTTATATAGAGGTTGTAAACTAATGTTGTTATATATATAAATAGGCAGGAAATAATTAGCAGCTCAAATAATCGCAACCTTACAATCTAGAGCTTACTATTTTATTAATACTACACTTCTATTATTTCAATAAAAAACTTAAATCGATATCATAATTAGAACCAAAAAGCTACTAATAAGCATAGTTTTTCTGATAATGATAACATATATATGTAAATATTATACTAGTATTAACTTCAAACGTTTACGTATATGCTATAAATTATCTCTGATGTATAATATTACCTATTTTTAAACTATTGTAGTTTATAAAAAACTACTTCAAACATAGAAGATAACATAATAATAAATATAATATTATCATATTAATTATGACGTCAAATTGCTTTGTGGACATAAACTAAGCTTTTAATTATTATATAAAAAACTTCATACTTAACATTTTTTTTTTCTGGATAGGTATATAGCCTTATATCGTTAAGAGATATGTACTGTTTACAAGGGTATTACCCGTACTATAGAATCTTCTTATAATCTTTATATACTATGGTATCGTACTAAAATAATAGCATCCTCATTAGGTAACTGGTTTGTGCCACCCTGATATGTAAATTTGACTAAATTTAGCCTAGCAAACCACATTTTTTCTACACGTCTACCCAAATACGCAATGTTGCAAAGATGTAATTACTGCTAATAGGATGCATATTAAATGGCGATAGCTTTAATGAATTGACTTTTTAAATGTGTTAGATATGTATTGTTTTGGGTGAGGCTAGCCTTCTTGACGAGTGTGGCGCACGGACAAAATACCTGACTAGGGTGCTATCCATTACCCCTACCACCACAGTAGTATATGGAGGACGGTGTAATCTCGGCTTTCCCATGTGGCTATTGCTAGTAGGGATACCCTAATGCAATATACATCAAGGTAGGATAAGTGAATTCCACATTTCATTTCGGCTCCGTGGGCCGAGGACTGCTGGGGTCGAGGCCGCGACAAGGCTTCGGGGACTGGGGATCCCCGCGTTAGACACAGAAAGCGCAAATCAATCTTTTGGCTTTTGGAAGGGTAACTTCCAGCAGCAAAACACCTCACGCCAATTTTCTCGTCTTGCTCGCTTTCTAGAGCTGATGTATGCCTCCGAAGTAGCTTCCAACCCTCAGTCTCCCACGATTCCGGGCCCCAGCACCATGGCCTCGTCCCCGCCCCCCGCCGTAGCCCGCATCGTCGTGATGGCCAGCGGCAGCGGCAGCAACTTCCAAGCGCTGCTCGACGGCCTCGCCACCGGCCGCATTCCCGACGCGCGCATCGTGCGCCTGTTCGTGAACCGCAAGGCGGCGCACGCCGCGGCGCGCGCGGTGCGCGCGGGCGTGCCATCCGAGTACTTCAACCTGGTGGCGGGCGGCTTCCAGCCGCGGGGCGAGACGGACGCGGCGGCGCTGGCGGGCGCGCGCGCGCACTACGACGCCGCGCTGGCGGCCCGGGTGCTGGCCGAGCAGCCCGACCTCGTGGTGCTGGCCGGGTGGATGCACGTCTTCACGGAGGCGTTCCTGGCGCCCGTGGGCGCGCGCGGCGTGCGGGTCGTCAACCTGCATCCTGCGCTGCCCGGTGAGCTC